>VXAX01003959.1:222906-294237 GCA_013399835.1 Leptocoma aspasia
CTGATTGGTTGCCTGTATTACTTTATAAGCTGTGTTACAACTGTGCTCGGTGCCAGTCAGTGGGCACCCCTACCCTGAGTAAACCCTTTTCTCCTACCTTTGCCTCCTGGCTGGTCTTTCCCTCTGCTCTCCCGCATCAGCCACCTTCATCGACGATATACCCTGGGATATCCCTACCTAAGCCCCTGCTGCAGGGAGCTGGGAGGGACCAAACCTGACATCCCTTAGCCCGTCCGCCGGGAGCTAGCCGGACGGTGGAAACGGATGGGCGACGTCATAGTTGGATCAGAACAGTCTGTATGAAGCAGATTTTCTACCTAAACTCTAGATTTCTAGAGACTTTTCTTAGTTTTCAGTCCAGTGTTCTTTTCTGAAAGCTGAGTAACTGAGCAAGGCTTTTTATTCTCTGTAGGTTCTGAAGCAATGTGCATTTTGGACACAGAGCTTTTAGTCTGTGCAGATGAACCATTGCTTCAGATGTTTGTGTTTATAAATAAAGCCAAAAAAAGAAACAATAATATCCTTTTGGAACAGGGTTTATTAGCATTTTGATGGCTTCTTTATCCTGGGAATAGCCTTTTGCTTTTGGCTTCTTCCTTCTTTTCTCCATCCTGAATCTGTCATCTTTCTCCAATAATTAGAAATTGTACTAAGCAATCAAGTTTAGGTTGTCAAGGCAAAAAAAAGAGTAAAAATTAATTATACCATGTTCTCCTTGTGGATAAGAATAGCATATATTTGCTTTATAAATCATGTTTTTAATATTTAAATTACCTGTAACATCAGATTGTGAAGAGTGCATTAAAAGCTCTAAAATTTCAGTTTTTCTAAAACCATAAATATTTTTCTATAGGAATAACACTAATGGCAGGAGGAGAGCAAAATCCACTTGGCTATGTGAAATAAAAACTAATAGCAGTGATTTATGACAGCAGTTACACTTGCAAACTAGTGAGGCAGCATTCACCAAACCACAACCATGACAGGATTGCAACCAAATACATAATAAATACTCTCAGATTCCCGATTCCAAGTATGTGATATAAGCAATAGTGAATCTATGGCATTATTGGAGTTGATGCAATAAGACTCTAGTAATATTTCTGTTATGATATAAATTAATCATGATAATGTGAAGTTTTTCACTCTTATTCAGTATCTTTAGGAGTAGTGGCCAGTGTCATGTATTTTTGCCTCTCATTAGTCTGTTTTATCTGGTACAGTACAAAATATTTTAAGGTATAACTTTAGACTTCCATGTGCTTCTTTAACAAAAAAAATATACTTCTTTTAACAGTTCAACATAGATAAGTAGGCGTTAGAGGCAGAATGAGTAGACCAAATTTTAAAGTATTTTCAAACAAAAGTCAGAAAATCCAAAGTCATCTCACATTTAAAAAAGGTGCAATCCTAGAAGGAACAATATTAAAACTCAAACTTTTATTATTGCAGTTTTTAAGGTTCCAAAGGTTCCTCTGAATTTTCCCTTGTAGTATACCCCATATGATTTAAAGTAACAGATGGCACTTTTCTGAAAATCGAAATAGCTAAAGCAGTGAAAAAGCAGCATAATTCACACCACTTTGAAGCCCTACTCTCACACCTTGTTTCTGAATTTACTAGTTCCTCAGATCCTCAGGTCTGGTGAACAGAGTAAAATAAATTTCCACAAAATACTAAGAAAACATACTAAGAAAAATTTTAGAAACAAATAAATGTATTCTAGAAAGAGACTAGAAATCTCAGTGCGCCTATCTATCTCTGCTACAACTCCAAGCAAGTAGGTTTGTCTTACAGAAGTTTCAGGAGCAGAGGAAGCCAAGGAAGATGGTGAAATACTGATTTTTACTGCTTTACTTGTTCTTCCTAATGAAGATATTGATTGACTTGTTTCAGTGCTTCAAAGCTGTGCTGTATCACAGGGCATGTTTTTCTCTTAATAGAAAACAGTGGTTATGTTTAACCTTTTTTTTTTCCTTTCTTCTGTTAATTAACACAGCATTATTTTTCTTTATTGCATCTATCACTTTGCTAAGGTAAACAATTTGCTGAAACAGTTTAGCAGTTAGGTTCCAAATAAATACAGAAACATGACTAAAAAAGAAATGAAATCCTCCAGAAACATCCAGAAACAATTAGTCATGGAGCACTTTCTAACACTTACAACCAACCTTGATGGCGTTATTTGGTTATCTGATTTCAATATTTCCACAACAAAAATACCTTTTTTTAAAAGAAAGTATATTATTTTATGCCAGGGTTTAATAATATTTTCATCTATAAATTCTTATAACTCTAAGCTGATTCTTTTGACTTGGACAACATGCATAGGGTCTGGACAGATACATGTCATGTGGAATATATATCTGTGTCTCTGTCTTCTGTCCAATTCTTGGGCTCTCAGTCACTGCCTGCAACGAACAGCCTGAAACACAGAACTTACACAACTTTAAAGTGCAGTCTTTATCTTCTGAGGAAAAACATAAGCAACAGACACCACGAACTATGGAAATTCATTAAAAATTTCCAAAAAATAGCATTCAGAAGAAAAGTTCCATGATTTGGAAAGGATGAGAGAAGACAGAAGGCAGTGAAATGAGTAACTGCTGGAAGAGTGGGGATTCTGGCAGTTGGAGTGGGAGCCCCAACAGGTAAGCAAAGAGCCAGAAGAGAAGACAAAAGCCCTTCCTTGCTATGCAGAATCACATTAATCTGCAGTGTTAGTTTTGAAATGACTAGTCTGTGTTTGGAGAATGAAGATATATGGCTACCACTTAAATAATAATGCTCTGTGATATGCAACTACACAGAGATAAATCATGGGCTCTTGTTCCTGGGATACGGTTCCAATACAAACCCAAATATTTTCAGATGCACAAAACATCTGAGACGATCAGTAAAGCTGACACGTTGTACCATGCTTAAATTATTTATTAATGGCAAAATGAAAAGCCAAAGAAGCAAGAAGCATTGGAAATACTCTAAAAATTTAATTAGAGAATATAACGAATAGATGCTAAGCCACCCAAGAAATGAATTCTTCTCCAGTTCCCATACCTTATTTTCATTAATTAAAAATCTTAACTGTTTATACACAATCTCTGATTGCTATTTGATTTCAATATATGCTCCTAACCAAGAAGTTTGGTGCTTACTGCAGTCTGACCACAAGCACAAAAAGGGTAGGATGCAAAATGAGTTCTACCCTCTATCTCTGTCATCTTGTGGACTGCATTTTACCATTGTGTATTCAGTATGCTAGCCAATAATATGAAACATCATGTTTGTGTGGGATATTTTGTGCTTGTGTAGTTGGGGTTTTTTTTTCCCCAACAGAGAAGCACCAATGCTCTGCATTTATTGCTGTTTTTAAAAATGATGAATGGAATGCTTTAGTTTTTGCTTTTAAAAGGTAAGATTGTGAAGCAACATCTGTTTATGTAAAGGCTGAATCTCAGACCAGGTGCAAGGGCTGCTGGCAGCACAACTGTCCCTTGGGGAAGTGCTGGAATGCCTACGGGTGATTGAGCACAGAACTTGTGGCAGTTCACATCCAGGAACTGATGTTCCAGCCATATCCTCTAGAGAGAAAGCTTGAAAGTCCCATTGCCTCTATCTCTAAGCTTGCATTTATTACAACTACTGGCATTAGATCCCAATTCTTCCACCCTTTGCCTGGCTCTGTGCTATTCTTTGGTTCTAGAGACTGTCTCCTCTAGCATTTTTCTCCAATTCAGCATTTTCTGAATTGCTGAAAGGGGCCATCGATGTCTTGTTCTGTCAAAAATCCTAATGGTGCTAAGAGGTGCAATTCATTTGCAAAATTATTTCCTAGTCAGTTGAGTCCAGCAAATGGAAAACTAATGAGACAGCTGCCCTGCTGGATCTCCTACACAATGTTATCCTATTATCACTGAGAGAAGAAAAAATCATGGAAAGATACCACTGAAATATCCATCACTAGTCACTGTCTTTGCCCACAGGGCAGGACTTAGGAATGTAAATACTTTGCTGAATTTGGGACAGTTTTGAACATCAGAACTCTTAAAAGAATGGCAGAAAAATTAGGATTCATTATTTTTAAGACCGGGCACTCTGATTTTGTCCAACATCACCTAAAAAAATCTGTGAAAAATTTATGTGTTCTTTGTGCAGGATGTACGACTGAGTTCCACATCCAAACAGAGCTGATTTAGGTGGTAAGTTGTGAAATTTGTCATCCTGTTTTCACAAAGAACAATTTATGCATTTTCCACTTTTATCTCAGGGAATATTAAAGCTCTTGAAAGAGCCATGGCTTTATTTACAGTCTTTTGAAGATGTAGGAAAGCTTAGTGTAAAAGTGTCTCAAAGGAATATATTTTAAGGTAGCAGGTGTTCTGAGTACTAAATTTATGATGTGATTTCTATATGAATTAGACTGCAACATGGTGAAGATTGCTACAGGTGTTTCTTGTTAAATTGAAGTGTGCTGAGAAATTTAGGGAGTTGAGCCATGCTAAATTCAGACTGAAATCAGAATTAGACTGGATGCCTTTTTTATTTTTAAAGCATTTACTATATGTTAGACAGTTACTTAAACACATTTCCTTCTGCATTCTTCAATTGCATAAGGTTGGTATCAGACATTTGACGATGTTTCAGGTTATATTTCAGTAACTACTTATACTAGAATCTTCTCCCATTGAGAACTATGTTTCATATTTTCCTATTTATTTCATCCCACCTTACAAAAGTTCCTGCTATTGTAACAAGGAAAGAAGAAATATGATTAATGCAGGCATTCAGAAAGGACCAGTAGATAGTAATGGAAAATTTTTTCCTGTTGCTGCTCAGCTTCTAAGCTGCTAAGCCAGCTCCTTATGAACTGATGATATAGACTGGGGCAGTTGCTGAACAAGAAAAATGATGTTTCATACAATTAATGCATTTTTATACCTGTCAAATATTAAGACTTGTGTTTCTTCTTTAATTTGTTTCTACTGGGAAATTAGGTCAGATTTTTAGAATTTGTTTCTAATGTGCAATTACAACTCAATGTGAACTGAAACAAAAAAAGCCAGATGATTAAATAGAACCAAGCTGTTACATTTTATGCTTTGGAAATATGAGTATCATCTGTCACTGTATGAAAAAATTGTTATGAAAATATGTGCTCTCCTCAGACTGTATGCTCTGAATAAACACAAAGGATTTGAAGTTTAAGAAAAAATACCTAGCATGATTAAAAATTGTCTGTTATTGGTAAGAAGTTCATAGTGAAGTAAAGTAGGAACTCATTAAATAATCTCTACCACTGAAGACAAGCAGGATTTGAATCTGTAATTTTCACTGAAGGGTAGATTTTTTATCAATACAATGAAATTCCATCAATCTATTCCAGGAGATTACTACTCCTTGCAAAAGCGTTATGCTTGCAAATGTACTTCATATATTCTAAGCATTTTGCAATTGTGTTTTACCAGGGCATGATTCTACACTCTTTCTATGTACCAAGTTCTTACTCCATATAGAAGGGTTTTAAACTTAACATTTTATAGAATTGGACATACTTTGATTATTGATGGAAACTGGTAGTTTCCTATTAATCATGTTATTTCTCTCATAAATGGCTACATGATTTAGGTAGTGTATTTTGATTATATGTATTTTGATTATATTTATTATTTTGTATTTTGATTATATTTAGATTATATAATAATGGTTATATACATATTAGAACGTGCATTGGTAATTGGCATATTATTTATTTTGTTCAATTTTCTCAATGCTTCCTTTTTTGCCCCCTGGGTATTCTTTTCAGAATACCTGAGTAAAAAACCAAAATGGATGCAAGAAGAATAGACATGATGAGAAAGATGCAGAAATGGGGAAACAATGAAGTGGGTGATGGAAGTGAGGGACTAAAGCAGAATTTGAATCTTTGTAAAGGAGGCAGGCGAGGCTGGCATTGATCCAGCTTATGGAAACAATGGGAAAAGCAACAAAACTCTGGAATACTAATAAAATATTAAGTGGATCATAGTCCTTTTCATTAAGTTACTGACTTAGGAGAGATATGTACACAGATCTCATGGATTTGCTAGAAAAATAAGAACTTCATTGTAAATAGATCTTGGCAACCTCTTCCTAAGGACTGCAGCATGCTGTCACCATGTCATTAGCTGCATCCTCCTGGCTCTCTGAGGAGCCTGAAAGGCAAATGCAGCCTTTTCCTCTCCCAGTTCACTGAGAAACTCTCTTCTACAGTTCCTATGGGACAACAAATCAGTGAGTTTTTTACTAAGGACTTTATTCTCGTAAAGAAAACTTTTACTGATTTGGATAAGATTTGCCTTGAGTTAGTACAAAACCAAGGTTTTATTAATGTGTTTTGTTAACCAAATTCAACTGCAATTGTGGTCAATTCAAGTAGATGTAGGAGTTTCACCAAAAATTGCCATAAACACAGAGTTCACCAGAACACTAACCTACGAATGCTTTAGCCAAGAGACTGAGAACCTGTTGACAGTATGGGAAGCTCATGCTGAGATTTGTTCACTTTGCCTCAGTTGGAGAGAACTGAGATTGGGATGCATTATGAATGCACTACAGCAAGGAATCAAAGGCAGGTGTTTCATGCCTTGATCATCAGGCTGAAGAAAGAGCAAACACTTCTGGAAGTTGATTTGAGGCTCAGGACCCAAGCAGCTGCAGTTTTATTTCCAAAGGACAGGTGTGTTGAGCTTGGTGACAGTTATTGCAAGCCTTTTGATCTGCAAAAAACAACTGTGAATTCTGAAATTTCACAAGTAGATACTGCAGAGCCCAGCATCATGTAATTGGACAATGTGGGACAATATATTTTTTTAGACAAGAGTTTCAAGAAACATGAGAAGGAACAGAAATATTAAGAAGTACTCAGTGTTGGTTCAATTTTATTTGCATGAAGATTGATCTAATTTTTTCAGTAATATTAAAATAATTTAAGTGAATACTTTGAATATCTACCCAAAGTCCCTGGTGAGATGGAAGCAAGGAGGACTAGTATCTTCTTTTCAATGTGTTTATATACTGAAGGGAATAACATTTTATTGATATAGGCTTCTATATTTAAGATATTTTATAATTTTCTCAGGAGAGTAAATTTTAATGGTAATATATAGTTTCTCAGACTTTTATTTGTTGCCTGAGCACATACTGCTAAAGTTGTCAACAGGAAAACATGAAAAACTCCCATAAACCATTTCAAACCCAAAGAACAGATGGTATTGAGAAGCAGCATCACAGCCTGCTGTTCCCTGAGGTTTGATGAAGGTCCTGTAGCTCTCCATGAAAAGCAATTTTATTTTGTTCACTTTATCGATTAGGCCTATAATTCTGTATTTTAAAAATCCTGCCCATGAGTTTCGTTAATTTAATTTAATCTTGAATATTTTTTTCCTTGTTGCATGAATACTGGTCTAAGCTGGAAATCAGAGGCAAAAATCTCTTTATGTAATAGATAGTATAATTAACATTTTTTCTGTCATTAAAGGTTAATTATTGACATGCTGTCTGTATCCTATAATAAGTCAGATCACGCTATTTAGGATACCTACTGCTATAACATATAGCAACAATAAAAAATTCTGTATGACTGCCATTTTGAAACTGATTAACTATCACTGGAGAAACCTTATTCCAAATTCTTGGTTTGATTTACTGGGAAAAGTGTGAAATACAGGAAAAACTGAGAAGAGGAATCTTTTACTCTGATTATCTGAATTTTACGTCTCTTTTGTAAGCAGTGTCATCTGTTTTACTGAAATGAGGTGCTTATTCTTGCCTTCAAAAAATATGAAACCTAGGGGAGTGGTTAACTTACACTTCAGAAGTCAGAGATGGAATGACAATGCATTTTTCAGATTAATTTCCTTTAATTTATCACAGCTGGCATAGAGATTATCACCACACATCTCTCTATAGATTAGCTAACGCCTTATAATGTGCCTTTCTATATGTATATGAAAGGAAATTACCATCAACATCATTATAAGAGTAATTGTACCTTTGGGCACAAGATGATCTGATACAAAAGCCTTAGAAGGTATTTAATCTATTTTTTATGAGTTTGGGAATTTTTAAGGTTTTGCTGATTATATCAAAAACTTGAGAAAAATTCTTTCCTAATCCCTGCTTTCAATGTGATTATTTAAGCAATCTCCCTAACATTTCAGTAATTAAGGAAGGAAGCATTTATAGTGATTTGCAGTACAGCCTTTACAGATGAGGGAGCAGGAAAGCTATCTCTTTCTGTCACTTCTGTGCTGAGTCTTTAGTTTCATTCAATGCCTTCCGTGAAATAGGTTTTAGAAATCAGCTGTAATTTCCCTGATGCACTGTATCAGCTACCAGACAGAACTGCAGAGAATTGATCGGATGAAAGTAAATGAAAATTAAGAGAGTACAAGAAACCAGCTGGGATATATCTATTATTTCTTTTGCACAACAGAATCTGTTCAATGTTACTTTTTAATACATTTCTGGGACAAAGTTTCTTTCTGTAATATCAGAGTGAATAGTGCAGACTTTGTCCAAGAACTTCAAAAAAGAAAGAAAAGCCTTTTACGTTCATCTTTTATAGAACATGAACAGAATGTACAGATCACAATAGCCAAAAATAGCACATATCTTGAAGAAATATGTAATTTTCATCCTACACATATGTCACTTTCAAACCAGAGAGAAAATCTTCATGAAAGAACACCAGATTGTTCCAAATGATGTCTTCTTGGAGAGCTGCGCTTGAAGGGAAAACCTCAAACAACATTTACTTAACAACAACACCCTCGATAGCTAACAAATCTCGCCTGCACTAAGGAAGAGCAACAAGAAACAGAGTCTGATCATTATGAAATTACATGAATGCAAAACAGTGGGAAAGTTATTTTAAAAGGAGCTCGTGCTTTTCGTATATTGGCTCTTTAACTTTCACAGGGAAAACAGATGGCCTATGTAACTGGTAGGAGGCAAAGGAAATGGAAGGCATATTGGAAAGGCTTGGAGAACAGCCAAAATAAAAATTGTAATTTTGATACCATAGAGTTGAAATGCAGTGCATATAGCAATCACTATAATATATAGCTGGTGGCCTGCTTTAGTCTTAATTTCAAGACCTGGAACATTGTAAGCAATAAATCAAACCAGGTACATGCTTTTGATAGGAACAGTGGACGTGCACTTTTCAGGTGACATTTGCTTCTTGATCTCAGTATCCAACCCACTGACTTTCGTACCAAGGTGAAACATCTTGGCTTGGTGCAGAAGACACAACTTCTGAAATACAGTATTCTTGTGAAGATGTTAAATGTTGGTAGTAGTGTTGTACAGATGGTCTTCAGAAAAGTAACAATGGATAATCACCTGAGGTATTTACAATCTAAAGCAACCAATGAGATGACTCAGCAGTCCAGCTCACTGTGGCTCATTTTTGTTTCTTTTGCTTTTCATATTCTGTTTTGAAGTCTAATGTTTTTAAAAGACATTCATTCCAAACAAAATACCCTTATCTAATAGATAGCTGTTCCAAAGATAACCAGTTCACTGTATGTCTTCTGTGAAGGCAACCATCTCTCTTGATACTGCTTAAGTTCTCTGTTGCTCTTCTGTTGACTGGGTAAAAAGGTCTGTAGGCATACGTGGATGGGTTGTGCTAATCTGTCACTAGTACCTTATGATTTAAATAGAGTATAAAAAATCAGTAAGCTTTGGTCAAAAATTATGAGGATTTATACAGCATATTTTTCAATACTTTATTAATATTGCTCTCCAATGTTAAGTCCAGTACCACAAAGAAAATTCTTTTCTATTAGTGAATCTGTGGTTCTCCTCTAAATAATATTTTCTGGCTCTTAAAGAACAGTATTAGTTCAAACACCCACTTGCCTTCTTCGTCTGGACCAGGAAGACTCTAGAGTGAGCAGTAGTCATGCATTTACTCCAGAAATGTTAAAGACTCAAATCCAGTAAATGGTTCTTGCTGTTACCATCAATCACATCTGTGAGGAAATAAATTTATTTCACAAATATGTGAATGTCCCATAAAACGAAATGCAACTGATCAAAAAAATCTTTCCCAGGTATCAAAAGATGAAGATCAATGAAGACTTACAAAATACATCCCTAATTCTAATCTGTGTGCAATATCTTTATCCTAGACAGTTTAACTGTGCCTGAGGAAGACACATAAACAGTACTCCGGGTTGGACACAATTATTAATTCTTTCATATATTTATCTGAGTTATCATAAAGCAGCACAAACTCTTCTGCTTAATGCAGTTTTCTACTGGGAGGCATCATTATGTTTTGACAAAAAGTACCTGGAATGAAGGAGCAACGTGACACAGAAGGGGAATAATGCTGAGACATAAATAAATGGAGAAAATGAATGAGAAAGAAAATTACAGGGGAGGAAGGTGATGAACTATAAATATAAAACAAAGGTGAATAAAAGAAAAGAGTTAATTTTTCATGGTGGCAATTAGAAAGAAAGAAAATGCTGTCAGTTTGGAATTAAGAGGAGATTTAATCTGACAGCTCAATTCTCAGATAAAATACAACCATCACTGTAAAGCACAATATTTGTTCAATACACGAATTATTAAGGAGCAAAATACAGATGTTAAGTAGCTTCTGAAGATTTTTCTAACGAGCTTGAAGTTTTCAAGACATGTCATCTGTTTCATTTGTTGCTAATGGTAACTGTGATTTTCATCTTGTGTTGAGTTTCATGTTTTTGAGGATATACTTTCAGAAGATTGCTAATACACAAAAGTAAATAAAATAAATATAAGAGTCTACAAAGCAAATATAAGAGGCTAAACTTTAAGATGGATTTTCCTTCCGTCATTTTGCCAGCTGGTAGTGAATTTGATTACTCTAAAGTGTTTGCTAGTTTCTTCCACATCTTTCCCATTATGAATACAAGTAACTGACTGCAGGCAATATATAACTGCAGGCTGGAGCACATACAACACAAAATCCAGACTGAGCCCCTCAGTGCCCTCTGGGGCCTATTTGGGACACTCTGTTTTAAGCAAAACAAAATATAAAAAATGTGCATTTCAATACGTGGCAGATGGCAAAGGACTTGGGCACCTTGCCAGCATCCAGATTTCAGTTTGGATGTGGCCATTATGTTCTGAGGTGAAAGGATTTTATGTCTATGTTTGTAAAATAAATGGAGCAAGGATTGTATCCAAGGATGTTAGCTGACATGTGCTGAGGAGCCAGCATCCCCTGAAAGGGAATGCTTACCCCTCAGACCTGTGTACTCTTCCTCTGCTCAAGATGATGTATCACAAGGCAGCAAGGTCACGCCTCTGCTAGGTTTTTAGAAATGTCAGACAAGCAAAGGTATGTTGCAAGAACATATTATAGGTGTCTCTGTATGCAAGCCTGCAGAAAAATCGTCCCATGGGAAAGCATTCTTTTACTGTCTTTACTCTGTATAAGTTTCTGTAAACAAAATCTCAGAGCCGTGTTTCAAGGACATTTGGATTTCTCTGCCTGTCTCCCAATATGGGAAGATGTGGGTTTCTCTTTCAACCTATGAGGTGAAAGACTGTTATCTCTCCAATATTGTAAGCATTCTAGCATTCTTGTATGGAGCATGAAGAAGTAAGCATCTGAGCTCTGTACCTGGGCAGATAATAGCCCAAATCCTCTGAACTATGGAGTCATTTTAATAAATCATATTCAGCCTTCTGATATTATTGTCAAGAGTCCTTTGTTAATGAATGGACCATGGCAGTAAAGATACCTTTAGCAACACATACTTACCTAAAATTAATTGGAAACAAAACAACCACGGGGTATCACTCTGTAATAAAGATGGGCAAAGTCTAGAATATTATCGCTTAGTTTGACATCAGTACTGGCAAAAGGAAGAGACCAAATGATAAGGAAATTAATCTGGAAACACAAGGCAGACAACTGCTAAATAACCAGCAATAGCATGGGCCTGCAAAGAGCAGGTTTTTCCTCATAAGCCTGAATGACTTTTTTTGTTCACAGCCTGTGAAGAGGGACCAAGCAGAGAGGTGATACAAACCAGTCAGCAGAGATATGGAGTAAACTTCAGAGAGACACAACAAAGACAGGCAATTAGATAATATACCAGCAGATTACCAATATGTAAAAGTTCATGGAAGTGTGCAGAGAAATGCACAAATTACTTTTGAGGTACAAATACCTTGCTGTGTCACTGTGAAGAACTCAGTAAACCCTAAGTTAACTTAAAAAAACCCAACCCCCAAACTGAGGATTATTGAACATATTCTGCTGCTGTGCACATCGGCTATATTCAGTCGTTCTTCTTATTGTTCATATATCTACACCCAGCCTCAGGAGAAGTTTCATTTTGATCTAATAAAGAGACTTTTTATGGTTAGAAATTCCCCAGACACATGGTGGAGTCTCCATCAAAAGAGATTTTCAACTGGACTCGGTGCTAGATAATCATCTGGACTCCCTTGCCCACAGATGTTAGATGATTTTTTTGAGGTTTCTTCCAACCTGGGTGTTTCATCATTCTAAGATCTTTTTACTCACATGCCTTTAATTAAATTTTACCGTAACTCAATTGCCTCTAGCATAGGAAATGATGTTTTTTACTCAAAATTGTAATTATTCCCCAACTTTTCCTCACATTTCAAGGTTTATTAGAAGAGCAAGTTTAGAATATGATCTTGTCAAAACAGACATCAACTGACTGTAACTTATTTGACTTCAACACCTGCCTTGTTATTAATTTCTCTCTCAGTCTGAGAGAGCTGGGAGGAAATAATCCAGATAGACTCTATTTAAATATCAATCACCTCATTGTAACCTCATTGAAAAGTCGTTTCTTCAGAGTAATATCAGTAATGACTTCTGCTGGCTGTCCACTCTGTTTTCTCACTGTTTGCCTCTTAAAGTGTGTAGTGCTTTCCAATGAATTCCCCTGCTAATATCTGTATCTTAAGTCTCCTTCCAGGGACTGGGTATGTTTTAGGAAGAGGTCAGAGAGCTCTTATAGCTATGACTGCAAAATAATGTTTAGACAGCACAACAGGCTGATCTGAGCCTTCCAGTTTCTAAGTGCAGATAAACAAGATGCCATAATAGTTGTCATGTGAAATACGACTTTTACCTTATATGTGAGTGCAGTAGAAACATCCAAACCCGGAGAGCATTGTAACTTACTGAAAGTTTGGGTAAACAATAAAAGAAATAAAAGAAAAGAAAATAAAATCAGTGGAAACATCACTTTTCTTTTACAGCTAAATCTTCTTTTGCAGCTTCTGTAGCTGCACAAGGAACACTGCGGCTGAGAAGGGTTTCTGCTTAGCTGCATCAGCAACAATATCTTCTGGTTGCATGAGGAATGCCTGGGTAGCCCTGCACTGAGGACAGTAAAACCTAAGTGTCACTACAAGCACAGCAAAGGGATTTGTAATGCCACAAAGTTAGAAATAAAAGAAAATATGGGTTTTATCCTAGATGTATTTGACTCTCTTTAGTCAAATCCTTTTTTTGAAGCCTTTTGAAATCACAATATACAAGGTCTTGTAAAATTTCTCTTCATGAGTTTTTAATGGAGCAGTGAAAAATACAGTGGCTACAATATTAAAGCAAGTGTGTAAAGGATATACTTGACCTCTTCTTTACCAGAATGAATTAGTACAAGTGTTTAGGGCACAACTGCAGAATCAGACAAACCAAAATCTTTTGCATTAGTTTCTCACTAATGCCACCCTCAAAGCTATGCTACATAACAGCCCCTTTTTGAATTTGCTGACATCAGCCTCCCTGGCAGATGGCTGTCTGGGCATATGGAGAGAAGATGATGGATAGCCTATATTTCAAAAGGCAGTGATCAGTCTAGCAAAGAGCTCCATGCGTCATCCACATTTTGCAGAAATGTCCTCATTGTAAGAAGGCTGATCATGTGTCAGAGATCAATGAAGGAGTTCATCCAGGTAGTTTCATACTTCACAGTTTCTGGGACAATTCTGTTAGTTATTTGGAACTGATGCCTTATGAAGGAGGAAAGAAGCAGGTTGGCATTTGAGGTAGTTGTCTGATGATACATTTCCATACGCTGCAATCTCTTGCCATACCATGAGGAAGAGACTGTCTGTCCAGATGATTTTCTCAGAAGCATCAGCATTTTCAGACGAGCATTTTCAGAAGATTTGTTTCTTCTGTTTATTGCTGACAACACTAAGATGAAAGGTGTTTTACAGACTGAAAATGGCATTCCTTTCCAAAAAAAAAAAATCCACATTTTTTCAAGTGCCCATTTGGTTCCTCCAGAGCATTTTCCATTTCTGAGAACAAGTATGATTGTGCAGTTAATTCTCTAGTACTAAAAGAAATGTGTCAGCACTGTGAACTGTCCTTGGTTGCAGAAAAGGTCACAAGGAGTTGAGGTATGTTATAAATTCTTAAACAAACAAGGTCATTCTCTCTTCCATACACTGACCTGTCTCTTTCATAATCTGAACTGTGCCTTTGTGTACAGCTTTATGTGCTACTTTCTGAGGTGGTTAAGCTGTGATTGCTTAGTTTTTCTCTAACCTTTTCTGTAGAAATGAATTAGCAGTGTCATCACTGTATGCAGTTGGTTTTTTGGGTTTTTTTTACCTCTTTGCAAGAAGATAATTATGATGCAGAAAGCTGATACTAACTAGTCAGTAGCAGGGTTCTGAATGTCCAAATCACCTTTGGACACCAGACTGCAGGCTGGTTTTTCAAGGGCAGAGCTACATTATCCACATTACCCCCATTCAGTCAAATACTCAGGAGAGATAATAAGTTTCCCTGTTGGATGTGGCTGTGAGAGAGACTTGTGAATGCTCTGCCCTTGACAGCACAATTAAGGGCACACCCATGTGCAGTAAAATCAGGTTAGGATGACCCTGAGCTCACACATTTTCAGTCCTCCAGCAGTTATCCTTCAAGGCTGAGACGTTCAGACTCACAAGCTCAGCTGCAATGCTAGTTGAAAAATATTTGTGCAGCACAAAACCAACCTTAATGACAAAGGATTTCTGTTTTCTGTTGGTTTTTTTTAGCATACAAGATATTCTAATAAAACTGGAAAGGGCAATGATCCCTCCTGACCTTGAGAGTGCTGGTCAGGACTGGAATCCTAGCAGGGTCACAGTCTGCCTTACCAACTTCCTGGTGATACACCCTACTCATCCCCCCTTTTTCCTGATTGTTGGTTCTCCTGCACTGGCAGACTAGATAAAAAGCCCAGGATTGCCAGGCACACATATAAGCCCAGCAACAGCTGGAATAAAGACAGAAAAATACTGTACATCTGTATGTGATCCCATAGCAATTTCTATATGGGTCTTCTAACAGTAATGATCTGGGGCAAACTGCCCCTTTACAATCCCAGAAAGCAGCAACTTTTAATTTAACCCGAACAATGTAATTATTCACATAAAAACAGGAGCTTCAGGGTCTGGGGTTTTTGTTTGTTTTGTAAAAGTTAACATGGTGACTCAAGCAATTCTGAATTTATGTACTCCAACAGAACACAGCAAAGAATGCTGGGCACCAAGCTGTCCATTATTTTTATTTATGATTTAGGAAAAAGCAGTAGAACCTACATAATTTAAAATGTAATGCTTCCAAACACAGGAAGAGTGTGAAATCTTTTGGCATGGTTTGTCCTTTACACAAAATCTTGAGAATTTAGCAATCTAAATACATCTTAACAGGATCAGATTTAGTGCAAGTTAATCTCCTTCCACTGCTTCAACCATCCCTTTTTGTTGTTGTGTGGAAAGGCTAAATCATTTGCTGTAGAAAGCTTTTTTTAAACCTGCAGTAATTTGATAGTAGGGATAACCTCCAAGCCCTCTTGCTCTACAGAGACCAACTTCTTACAATCCATTATCTGTCAAACAATTTCTAAGTGCTGCCAAGTAACTACTGTCTCATTTTGTCTAGCCAACAGTCAGAAACAGACACCATGTGCATTTGTTCCAAGGACTGCATATGAGACAGCATCAGCTTTGCTTAACTGTTGCCATTAGTAAGTGAACCATGTCATGTCACATCATTTATTCAAGCCATCACATAAAAAAATAAAAAATCATAGTTCTGTCTCGATAAATCAAATCTGTTAAGTTTAAAATCCAGGAAGCGAATCAGCAGCATTGAAACTTTATTGTTCCCAAATGAAATGCTTCATTTTTCAATGCCTCTAATGGGCATAGTAATTTCTTGTTTCACAGGCTTTAGTAGATTTACCAGCCAAATTAAAAGCACACATTGCTGGACTATGAAGGACAATAAAAATATTGGCACTGATAGACTAAGGAAAGACATATTGTCTTCTTCTAGAAGTTCTTCTTCTAGTTCTTTTGCTGTAAACAAATGAATTGATATTCTGGATTGTTCATATGCAACCAATCTATGTAGGAGTGTAGATCTTGTATGAACTTAAGAAAAAAAGAAACCAGTTTTGCTTTTAAAACAGTACATCATTAAAGGGTATAAATTTCTAAACCATTTCTCTGTGGTGATCAATAATAAGCTAATCATTCACATGCTTACCAGTGCTAGAGAAAGCCCATGCAAGCCATTAGGGCAAGCACTTACCAGATGTCCAGGGCTACCTACAGATACACCTACTAATTGCTTAGTCAAGTCCATTCCAAAACTAAGATGAAAGAGACTACCCTATGCTCAAAATCAACAGCATAAATCAATGCTTGACTCCCAGGAATTTTGAAAGTGACAGAGTGCAGGGCAGCAGGGGTCCATTTCCTCCTGGAACTTTCTTGTCTTGGTGGTGCAGGTTGAATTCCCACTGTTCAAATCACTTCCAGGTTCTCAAAAGTGCTTCTTCATGCTCACTCATGAGGGGATTAACCTATGTTTTATGAATTCTTAGATGACTTTTCCTTCACAGATTTGGCATGATTTTTTAAGTGATCTGATTTCTTTCCCTGCCAACTGGCATAACAACATGCCTGCTCAGTTTTAAAAGATATATTATTTTGATTAAAAGAAAAAAAAAAAACCAACAAACTAAAAACAGGATTAAAGCCATCCAAAAAATCTGTACTTGTATCAAAATATAAAGGTGATAAAATTAGAAATAAGTCATTGTTTTGCACACACATACATCTATACAAATATTCTAAAACAATTCCATCCTAACTTTATCAATTACCAGGCCTTGAAAGTTTACATTGGTAGTATCTCAATACTTAGGATTACATTGCTTAATAAATTAGATGTTTCACTCTCCCTTTGTATGTCACAGTTTTTCAACCTTGAATTGCAGAGAACTAGAGGGATGTGAACTATCTCATTTTCCAAACTGAAGTTCAGATACGAGTATGGCTCTGTCTTGAAGGTGTGTACTGTAACTCGAGCATCCCTCTTACAAGGAAAGGTCGAGGAACCTGGGCCTGCAGTCTGGAAAAGACAGAGAGGACCTCATCAGTATGCAGAAGTATCTGAAAAGAGGATGTCAGAGGATGGATCCAGGCTCTTCTCAGTGCTGCCAAGCAATAGGAAAGAGGCAATGGAGAGAAACCGATGCACGGGGAGTTCCACCTGAGTATAAGAACTTTGCTGTGCAGGTGACAGCACTGGACCAGATTGCCCAGAGAGGCTGTGGAGTCTCCCCTCACTGGAGATATTCAGGAACTGTCTGGATACAATTCTGTCCTCTGTGTTGACCCTGCTTGAGCAAGGGGGTTGGACCTGATGACCCACTGTGGTCTCTTCCCAGCCTGACCCATTCTGTGACTCTGCAAGAGCAGAGTGCTGTTACAAGATTCACACAAGCCTGTAATGGGGACAGCACAAATTGGAATCTCCTGATTCTGCTGACATAAAAAACTATATGTTTGCCTACTGTGCATTGGTCAGAATTCAGCAGCTTACTGTTTTCTAACAAACCATTAAGAAAAAACCCATAGATTTTTGTTGCCATACCCCACATTTTTTAATGCTGATGCTATCAGAAGAAAACTATGTAAACAAATTTAAGGTTGCAGGGGAAGAAGAGAAGTCATCTCCTTCTCACTTCATTTGGTAAAGAAATTCTTGAGTAGTGATAGTATTTCCAGAAGTCTAGAGAACTAAAAAAAAAAAATGCTAGCCTGCAATACAGCGAAAAAGAAAAGCCTCCAGTGTCACATAATACTTGTGACAGAGAAAGCAGGGCCATACATGTGTGATACTCAAAATATGGTGGGACAGTACCATTTTTAGGAATTCACTCAAGTAGCATATGGGAGACTTTAAATTTCTATTTAAATTTAATGTATTCAGCCAACATAGCTGAATGAATTGCAGAGAACTAGAGGGAAACCCAGAGAAGTAACCTTGGGAGTATGATTTGGGCCCCATTTATTACAGACGTGGTGAATTGAGGTTTTCTGTCTCCAAAAAGACTGAGTGGGTACTGCAGAAGGTGCTGTAGCAGGCAGGAAAAATGGATCTCTACAATCACTGTCTGGCTGCTGTTAAAATTAAAGAAGCATGTATCAGTCTCATTAGTGATTTTCTCATCACAATCCCTAAATAAGATGTTTGTGGGTGTTTGTACCATGTAGCCCCACATGCAAATTCCATAAGATTTTCAGCAGGACCTCTGAGCTTAGCTACTCAGGACAGCCACAGCTTAATGAATTTTAGGCCTAAAATAAAGAGGACTAACAAATTTAGGATTATACAGTTCCTGTGGATTGATAGAAATTCCATTTGATTGATAGAAAATAAGAAAAAAATCTCTTCTAGATGCCAAAGCCCTTTTGCAGTTTGAGTTTCTAAAACAAGGTTGCATCATTGTGTAAAGTACCAGGCAATAACAATTTTACTAGTCTTATTATAAGGCAGAAAATTTTCTTTGCACATTTATTACACTGTGTGCCACACCTTCCTCTTTGTACAATTCCTAATTCAAAGGAAAGTGCTTCAAATTTAATGGTTTTGCCTCTCCGTGTTACACAGTCATTATATTCTGATATGTGACCTTAAGTAGAACTTCTAGGCAGAAATTCTGAAAACAACTGATCTGATTTTTCAACTCTGAATTTGTGAACACTCTGTTACTCCATACATTTATAGTTCTCCATTTTTCTCTGTCATTTATGACCCTACTGCTTTAGAAGTCATAGTTGAAGGACTTCAAGATTATCTGAGCCTGGCAGCTGAGGAGACTGGACCTGAGCTCTAAATCACCCTCTGCATTGTGTACTCACCCTCCATGCAAGCAGCCACGGTCAAGTTCCCTCTCCTGCCCCCGTTGCAGGCAGGTGGGTGGGAGATGGCCAAGGAGATGCTGTCCAAACTGGCCCCATGAGAGCAGGCAGGGAGGCTCCATGTCAGCCCTGCTTTTCTCAGTGCTCAACAGTAGAGGGGAGACAACATCAGGATCACACTGCTCCAACTGCTCTGAGCTCCCAGTCAGGCCTGGACTCATATCTGTGCCCACATATCTTGGGATTATTTCTTTCCAGTATTGAAGGTCTGTTGTTTTTACTGATGTAATGCAAATCTGCTGAGTACCAGGGCTGTTTTCTGAAGCAGACCTAACAAACATATACCTAAATTCTTGTCTTTTAAGGAAAATTTCCATCCTGAAACTCAAGCTCCATCTTATTATTTTCTTAGCACTACACACAGGGTAAGACCTTTCATCCCCATCACTCATTCCTGACTTATAATTTTCATGGGAATGATTCTCTGGCAGTACTGTTAATGAAACCTGTTAAAAGAGCAAAATAATACAAGTTGGGTGAGCTGGGAATGAGTAATTTGTTTTTTACTTTCTAAATTGATCATTTAGCAATCTGGGTACAATCAAAGACCCAACTGAGGGAACTGATACCCTCTCAGAAGTGATGATGAAAAAGGCTTTGGAACTTCTTAAACTAGGTTGGTCACCAAAAGGGTTGTAACATGGATCTGCAGTTTCTTTAATGCCTCTGTAATACAGAATGAAACAGTGCCTCAGACAAAAATCATGGATAAAACAGTAATTTATATTCATAGGGTTTTATTATGTCTCTGTAGATGTGTGTCAGTCACTCACTGATCCCTATAAATTACATTTCAAAAAGCAGTTGGGCATGCAAATAGGTTCTCTAGGGGGAACTAGTAGCACAGCTTACAGATGGCATTAAGTGAAGCAAGTAAGGAAGCTATTACTAAAGAAATCACTACTTTTAAACTGTAATATTATTCACCTCTGCATGCAAAGATGTATTAGATTGCTGTAGCTGAGAGCTGCAAAAAATGAAAAAGAGCAAATTGAACAATTTCTATTTTGAGATTTAAATGTACATATTCTTGTAGCAGAATGGCATCTCCCAGACATCTGAAAATGTCTTCTGTTTAGTCTGCTGTGTATACCATGAACGATCCCACAAGAACACTAAAATGCTCTTATTTCCTGCTAAAAGACAATGTTATCAGTAGATATTGGTGTGGAATTGTCCCTCTGCACATCCCAAGTGACAAGGATACAGCTGCCTAACGTAGGCAGCTAGAGCCGATCCAAACTCCTTTCCCTCACATTACTGCTACCCTCTTAGGACCTGTACCTGGAAGTGGAGATTCTTTCTGATCATATTTCACAATCCTCTCTTTCACCCAAAACATGTCTGTTGTGCCTAACCTGGGATTAATAGTTCCCAGACATCTTCATTCATGACATTATTGTTTATAGGCCATTATTTTCAGGTGAGCCCAGATCACAGCCTGGCTACCAAAAGAGGTCAGAGAGCCCAGTTTTGGATGCAGCACTGCTCACCCTGTGCTGTAGAAGTGTGAGCTTTACACAGCAATAACCCTAAAAGACCACATGAAATGGCAAGCTGCTCCCTAAAGGTCCTTCATAATACAAAACATTTCTATGCAGTTTTCTTCTTCAGTATGAGATGAAACAGAGTAGAAATACCTGTGAGCTGAACTCAGGTATCTGGCTTAGAAATACACTTCATTCAAGTACCAGAAAGTCCATCATGCCAAAGAGGACGAATCCCAGTAACTGCATGAATCACTTTGTACTGAAGCCCCAAACTAAGTAACATGCAATGGGGTCTATGGCATGATCTCTCCAGCAGGGTAGTTATTAAGGCCTGAAATTAAGATGTAACTTGAATAACTCTGGGGAGAGAGTGTGAGTGTGTACAGTGCTTCTCAATGCTGCCTGAACTATAATTTAGGCCTGGGATCACTGACAGACAGAATGGGAAGGCGTAACAGCAGCTATACAATAGTTTTCCTAGCTTCTCAATTGTATGTAGTCCCTGTAAGTAAAAAAATCTTCAGTTTTATCTCCTTACTTGCTCATTTCATTCTCTTTCTCAAAAAATTTCTGAGATCTTATTTTGCTACCCTTTCAAACCTTCTAAACTTCTGTTGCTATGTAGGTGCTGCACTGGAACCAGACTGTCAAAGTTGTTCCCTACATTCTTAGTCCCATTTGTTTCTTTGTTTTCTTTCCTGCTTTATACAAACTGCCATCCACATAATGTATTATTCCATTCTTCAGTTTGGTTCTCTCCCTGATGGGATATCTTCATCTTCGATGTTTCTGAAAGTTAATGCTTCTGTAGTGCTTTGTAATATGTTTTTGCTCCATGCCTGAACCTTCATTAGCATAATGGTAGGATAGATTCATATTGAACTAGAAGCTGATTTAGTGCAGTGCTTCAGTTCCCATTGTAACGTCACAACTGGATTTCATTAGAGACTAGGAGTAAAGTTGCTGGCATACACTGTCATTGTTTAGTTCTTATTTAAGCTTTCGAAAACAAAAATTAGCATTTAAAATGCTGAAAAGTGTAAATTACTAAGCCCCTAGGCACCAGAAATATCCACAAAGTAGGACTCAAGGAAGGTCAGTCTTGCTGGTTTACCCCGGACTACCTTGGTATCTGCAGTGATACACCATGCTTGGGATTCTTCCCACACACAAATTTGTTGACTTTAGCAGCCAAGTACTTATTCTTTTGCACAGCAACGTTACACTGAGAATGGATTTCCCCCCAGCCAGATCCAGGTCTTGGCACTGAATCACTATCACATGGTGGCCATTCCTGAGGAAATCGCTGTTCAACACATCAGTACAACCCCCGTATCCAGAGGTGATGACACACCAGTGCTCAATCTTCAACTGAGCTCAGAAGCTTTCAATTTACTTTGTTTTCTTTCTTTCTTTCAGAATACACGGGGTTTTCCTGGTAGAAAGGTAGTAAAAATAGTGCCTTAATAAAGATTTCTGCCTTCTATTTCAGGCTTTAATGTTGTACAGTTAGTTGTTTAATGGTTTTGGCTTATAACAAAGAAATTGATAAAATGTCTCATCCTTTGTCATGATCAGCTCAGTGAGCTTATAAACCAAAACCAAATCAAAGAATGTCTTGGGTAAGAAGAGACCTTAGAGGTCTCATTGCAGCCCCCCTGACATGGGCAAGGGCAACTTTCACTAGACCAGGGTGCTCAGGGACCTGTGCAACCTGGCTTTGAACACTTCCAGGGATGGGGCGTTCACAATTTCTCTGGGCAACCTGTTCCAGCGTCTCACCACCCTCACAGTAAAGACTTTCTTCCTAATATCTAATCTAAACCTACTCTCTCTCATTTTAAAGCCATTACCCCTTGTTGCATCACTACACACCCTTGTCAAAAGTCCCTGTCCATTGGCATCTCGACGATCTTCATGTAGCTCCCTGCTGCTGATAGCCTGAGAAGTCTATGCTGCACCTTGCAGCATCATGATGGAGAGACATTGTCAAATTGTTGTAAACAGTCTGCCACTGTCCAAACGCAGCTCATCATCCAGCACAGAAGTGGATATGCAGGTGCTGCCATGAAGCAGACTGTCCTGATGACAGCATGTATTGCATTCTCATTCTGAATTCTGGAGCTGGTGCTCCCCACCTCCTGCCCGAAGCATTGCACAGACTGAAGTTCTGGCCCAGATTTTTCTGTTCACATGAGATTAAGCAAGCTGTATGGCCATATATCCAAACCATATGGAGTCCTCCCTCCAAGACATGTTTGCATAAAGCCATAATATTATTCATGACACTTGATTAAAAAGTCTTGCCAGTGTTCCTAAAACAGAGTTCTGAGTCTCGAGGATTACTCTTTAATCACAGCACTGTCCTGAGCACATGGGAGCAATTAAATATCTACATAGTAAGATCAAAGTGAGGAAGACAGCAAAGGTGAGTTTTCCTAATGCTCAAGAGACTGAACAGACTGCAGAACACACCAGAAAGGAAAACAAGCTCTGGCTGGAGAGACATGAGTCAGAGGCTGACTGCCTCTGAGCAAGGCACACAGATGACTGCTCTGCATTGCTTGTAACGTGGAAACACATGGTGTGCACCCAGGGCAGCTGCTGGCACACACTTCATTGCTGAGAATTGTGTAAGGAGAACATAAAGTCCCCAGATCAAAACAATTCTCACATAACTGAACACAGGTCATTCCACTGCCTAATGCATCCTCTGTGACACACTGCCAACTGTTTAGTACACTACTCTTACTTTAAATATTGGATTTTTGGATTGTTTTTTAAACAGAAAGGACTCCACTAGAAGTACAAGTTGAAGTACATACATCAGAAGGAACAGAAGTTTCATCCAGTGCAGCTTGCATTCATCCATCTTTTCTAGGGCACAGAAGACTTAATTCTTCAACTTATTTATTTAGATATGCAAGCTGAGAGAAAAGGATTAGTACATTCGTAGGAAAAACTGGCTCATATTACTTTCTTTTTTTTTGCAGTAGTCAGAGGTCTACCAATTTTGTATTTTAGAACAAATCCCTGACCAGTTCTCCAATATGTACAGATAATTAATATTTTAAGTTTTCAAGTATTATTCACTTCTATCAATATAATAGAAAATAGATCTTAAAATCAGTTCAATGCAGTTTTGTTAGCAAAGGACTTAACTAAATGTCAAAAGCTTCCATCAGAAACCTCAGCTCTCTGCCCTTCAGAACAACACAGTTGATGAAAAGGCACTCTTTGATATATCTGTGTAGAAATAAAACATTTGTTCCATCTTTTCAGTACTCAATCATGATCATCTTCACCTTCACTGCTAGTGAAGTGGAAAGACCTGTAAATGGGTTCTACTTCCTTTTTTGATGGCGTGAAAGAGTGATCTCATTTTAGCTGAGTTTCACCCATTACTTTCCCTAGCTTTGTACCTATCCTGAATCATTTCCTTCTATTCTGTGCTTTCACCAAAATTAGAGAAATTGAAATGCTTTGAAGCATCAAACTTAGACACACTTGCACTGACACTTGCTGTTACAAAGCTTGGAAAAACAACTTTCCTATCTATTTGGCACTCACAGAAAATTCTTTGTGTCAGGAAGTGGCACTAAAGCTTCTTTCCCTTCCTCCCCCACCTCCGGCTTTGTTGGCTTTCTGATGTACACTTATTAACTCTTCAACAGATGGAGAGGAAGAAAAAACATTGTGGTTTTCATCACAAGGTCAAAAGCCCTGTATTTTTCCTATTCTTTATAAGAGATTTGCAAGTAATTTTGTGTCTGTAACTTTCTGTCGTTTAATCATAACTCTCTTGCAGACATGTTGCAAGAACCAGAATGGCTCTCACAGAAGACAGGAGAGAGATGGGGAAGAGGACCTGAGTGCTGTGGCTGTAGTTACCTCCCTCTGAGGTATCCCATGCACTTCTTTTCATTTCACACACAACTCCTCCTTAGAGGTTAAACTAAAGCCTACATCCAAAGCTTGTATGCTCTACTTTCTTTACTATGACTTTTGAGCAGTTTCTGCCTCTATCCTGTCTTTGTTAGATGGGTTTCAGACCCACTCAGAAATTATACCAAATGATTATTGAACAGAAAAGGTGAAACATGATTAATATTCTGAACATGCAGTTAGCCAGGAAAATGGGAAAAACAAGCTGTTTTCTTCTCTTACACAGAAGCAAGGAGAGAAAAGATCTATCAAGACTGAAAGACTGTTTTGCGTAGGGATGGGAGAATTGAGAGAAACATCAGAGTGGTCTTCAAAAAGAAGAAAGGCGTCTGCAATGACGAAAGGAATCCTTGATGCCATGACTTCTGTGTAAGAAGCAAATGTAATTGTATCAAATTACACAAGTTGGAAATTTAGGTTAGACATCAGAACAGACATTACAATAGCAAGGATAATTGAGCACTGGAGGAGACTATGAAATAACTGCCAGAGAAGGTTTTAAAAAACAGTTTAGACAAGAAACAGCCTGGAAAGATACGACTACAACAGAAGCTGAGTAATGGACTAAATGCTCTTTTAAAGACCAGTGCTTTTTAATGACTTGCTGATTCCCTATAGACTTATTCATGCCGTGAACTATTCCCTGGAAATAAAACTAAACAAAAATAATTGAAAAATCTATATTTTATAATGAAATAACAGATACTGAAATATTTCCTCCTGATATAAACCGTAAGTGGGATACCTTGATCCATGCCTCTGGAGGTACCAGCGAGCATCTTTCCTCTTGCAACTCACCTGTAGCACCTGCAGTGTTTTACAGTCTGCTATGTTCTTCCGGCACAAAGACCTACCACCATGTTTTCCAGAATGTTTCATTTAGCCCAAAGTGGTCTAAATTTGTTCCCAGAATGGAAATGAGGTAATTGGCAGAGACAGCAGCAGAACTGTCAACAATTTATTAATTTTATTAATGACTCTACAAGTGTTTCATCTCACATATTATGCAACTGTACTTATGACTGGCTAATTTCAGTGACACCAGAGGAGAAAGGACAGCCCAATACATTGGCAAAAGAGGAAAAACAAGCTCTTCCTTTAAACATGATCAAAAGATCTTGATTTCATGGTTGGGTTGCTGTTGTCTGTGAAGGGATCCTTATCATTCTGCAAGCTATGTAAGCTAGCACTGGCAGCAGAAAACAGTGGACTAAAACCAAAAAACTCTGAAAGAGAGAAATGCACAGCTTTCATGCACTGAGATTGCACAACAAATTTGTAGGTAGAAAAAGCATTTTAGGAGACCAAATGCCCCTATATTCACAAGAACAACATGAGAATCTCTGGAATTCTTGCCTTGGTTCTCAGGAACTGCCAAGCACAGCTTTCTAATGTCTTGGCGTGCATTTTCTGGTTGGAACCAGAAAGTCAGCATTCAGAAGCTGTATCTCCTAAGTGCCCAGTTTGCTGGGCACACATCTGTCTGCATTTTGCATTGCTGAGGGACTCTTGACCAGCATTAACACACAGAAAAGCCAACCTGGCTACTTTTGAGACCAACAACAAAGGGATTATCTCTGATAAAGGTACTATAATTCTACCCAGCTGTAGAAAGGAGCATAGGATATTTTTGAGAGATTATCCCAGACCATGTGTTACTGGGAGACAGAGAAACGTGGGCACAGCAGGTCAAGTCTTGGTGAAAATCCTGAACTGCCTTGCACAGATCACTGGACACTTTGAGAAAAACTATCCACAGCAGCCTCTGTAATTTCCTTCTTGACATTTTCCAATGGAAAAAAAAATTACTTTATCAATTAAAGATCTTATCTTAGAATTTCTCCTGCATCTCCAACACACAGCCAAAAACAACAACATGAACTCACCCATACCTTCAAGGGTCTGAGGAAGTTCCCATGAGAAATAACCCTCCAGCAACAAAGCGTCTGGAATGCTTTTGCCTTCCTACCTGCAAAGCAGCAGGAACAGTTCTGTGTGATTACGTGACTGTTTTCACTGGGCTGTGGCCTTCCCAGCTGGGAGCACAGGTAAGCACAGAAAAAAGGCCAAGGCTTGGATCAATTATGTTATATGTGATGGTCTCAAATGACTGTGACATATTATGTATGATATGTAACTAGGTCGAGAAGAAAGTTTTTTCCTCATTGTCCAGTATTTGGCTTCCACAGAAATTTTCAAGTTCTGGCCATTTTTCTCTCCAACAGCTGTGAAAAAACAAAAACAAAAAAACCCCACTCTTTTTATTGCCACACTTTACCTTTTCTTTTTACTTCAGAAATATCCTGCTATGATGATGTATACATTCTACTTTTATTGTGATAATACATAGATACAGTGTCACTGCGGTATTACTATGGCAGTGTCTCTGCCATAGTAATATCACAGTGACATAGCATTTATTGAAAATGACAGTCTGACAGATGGTAGGGCAAACCCTTTAATCCTACTTCTTGACAGTGTAGTACATTGTACATCTGATGCCAAAGAATGTTTTCCTCCTGTATGCAAATACATGTGCTCCCTGAAGCCTTCAAATCCTAAAGAAATTATGAAGGTGTTTCAGTTGCAAAAAACACCATGTACCCTTAGATGGTGAAATCAGTTGTCTTTGGTTTGATAGGTATTACATGATATTGCACCTTACTAGCTGAAGAGTTAGACAGATAAGAAGAGGGAAAGAAAGAGAAAGACAGAATTGGAGGAGAAGTTTTCAAAAAGTTCTTTCCGTGCAAGTGTCAGGACACAGCAGCTGACTGCTGTAAGAGGCTACAGGAGATCACACGGCACATACAGGACAACCAGTGGATCAGGCTCAGCCAGTATGAGTTTTTGAAAGGCAGGTTCTGCTTGACCAGCCTGATCTCCTTCTATGACAAGGTGACACGCTCAGTGGATGAGGAAAGGCTGTAGAAGATGCTGTCTACCTGGACTTTAGTAAACCCTCTGACACAATTTCCCACAGCATTCTCCTGGAGAAACTGCTCATGGCTTTGATGGGTCCACTGCTCAACTGTCTAGATGGCTGAGCCAAAGCTGGTGGTGAATGGAGCTACATCCAGCTGGCAGCCAGGCATGAGAGATGTTCCCCAGGGCTCAGTGTTGGGGGCCATTCCTGATCAGTATCTTTATTGATGATCTGGATGGGGCTCTCAAGGGCATCCTCAGTCAGTTTGCAGATGACACCAAACTGGGTAGGAGTGTCGATCTGCTGGAAGGTAGGAAGGGTCTACAGAGGGATATGGACAGGCTGAAGCCAATTGTATGAGGTTCAACAGGGTGAAGTGCCAGGTCCTGCATTTGGGTCACAACCCCCTGCAGCACTACTGACTTGGGGACGAGTGGCTATTAAGCTGCTCAGCAGAAAAGAACCTGGAGATGCTGGTTGACAGCTGGCTTAACACAAGTTTGCTGTGCTCAAGTGGCCAAGAAGGCCAATGGCACCTGGCCTGTATCAGAAATAGTGGGGCCAGCAGGATGAGGGCAGTGGTGGCCCCCTGACACTGATGAGGTCACATCGCAAAGACTATGTTCAGTTCTGGGCCCCTCACTACGAGAAGGACATTGAGGTGCTGAAGTATGTCCAGAGATGGGCAGTGGAGCTGGTGAACATCCTGGAACATAAGCCTTACAAGGAGTTGCTGAGGGAATGGGGGTTGTTAAGCCATGAGAAAAGGAGGCTCAGAGGATACCTTATCACTTTCTACAGCTGCCTGAAGGGAGGTTACCCCCAGGTAAAAAGTGATAAGATGAGAATACAGGTTCAAGTTTTGCCAGGGCAGGTTCAGAATAGATATTGGGGAAATTTTCTTCATTGAAAGGGTTTCCAAGCATTGAAACAGGCTTCCAGGAAAGTGGTGAAATCACCACCCCTAAAAGTGTTCAAAAAACACATAGATGTGGTGCTTAGAGACATGATTTGGTGGTGGACTTGATGGTGTCAAGTTAATGGCTGGACTTGATGATCTTGGAGGTCTTTTCTAACCTTAATGATGCTATGATTCTGTGAGTAAAATGGTCTTTCATGGAACATATTTCAGGTCACCAAGTTCCAGAATTAAGAAATCAGAAAAATAAATGCACAATTTATCTTTTCACTACAAAAAAAAAAAGCAATTTTTTCCCAGATGACAATAATTAGGCTGTAAGGAAGAAGAAAAAAAAAGGGTAAAAACTAGCAATATTTCCTTGTTTGGGTTTTTTTTCTCCTGCTTATTTCCATATAAACAATGCAGATAAATTAAAAATGTAGGGTAGGAAATATAAACTACAAATTATTGGACAATCCTTCCTCTGAATCAGAATATTACTTCACAATTACTGTCCAAATTAAACTTACACTCTTAAATAGCAAAGCATAACATATCTCTGTGATCCTAAGCACTGGAGGATCATCAGAGGAATTTCCAAGGCAAAAGTTTGGTGTTTCCCAACGTAGGAGATATGCAGGAAAGCCAGTGCCTTTCAGAATAACCTCAGAACTATGCAGTGAAATATGTAACTGTTTAGGTGCTGCTTGCCCTAAATCCATTGCCTTACCAGGGTGTCAGCAGCTGGGACTCAAGTGAGGAGTTTCAGATTTGGAGTTTCTCCTGCCCAACCCGTTGCCTCTCATTGAAATACACACCCACTGCCCTAAAAACCACACAGATCAGCTGCCCTATGAATTTGGAGAGAGGTGGAGGTATGAGGCATTTAAGCTGGGAATTGGGGAAGGAGAGGAAATCACTGCATTTTGAGCTTTGATGAGGAAACAGAAGGGTGAACTGGAAAAAGAGGAGGTCTTTTGGGGAAATTCATTACATGAGATGGGGTAGTTCAAGAAGCACAGTTAAACTTGTACAGGTAAAAGGCTTTGCAAATTAAATGCATGTGCATGTCGAAAAACCTGCAAAGAGTAACTTAAACACTAACACAAAATTGTTTTGGACCACTGTGCACAGAAATGAAACCCAACTCATGCAGAATGGGTTCTGTGTTTTGGAGGCATTAAACCCATACCTTCTCTCTGTATAACCTTCTCTGTATCTCTCTAGTGGTTCTCTCCCACAAGCCCATCTTCACTTTTCTCTTAGGTTCTCTCAGATTTTCTTTGAATATCCAGCTTTCACTGCTTTTCCACGGCATTAACCAACAGTATGCTCTTCTCAGCTGGCTTCTTCTGTGCTAGGCATGTTCCTCATCTGCAGATAAACTCTAAGGCACCAAAATTTTAATTTCCTAATTAAATTTTAACTTTATATAATCATATTAATTTTATATAATAATATATGATATTTATTTACACAATAATATTTATGATTATATTTTAATTTTATGGTTAAATGTTTTATAAAAATACAAGAACAGCTGTAATGGATCAAAGCAAAGGTCCATCTAGCCCAGTAGGTTCTACAATGGGAAGAGGAATTTAGCATTGTGGGTGCTACCAGTTTTTGAATTGGAAGCAGCTAAAAGGATGGAGGCAACTGTCCCTTATTCTTAGTCAAAGAGCATTTGACATATATCCAGAATGAACAGAGATGGTCTTCTTTAAGCAAGCAGCCATCTGTATGCAAAAAACCATCCATGTGATTTGTTCTCAGCACACCCCTATCACACATCAGTGAATCAGTTATGAGCTGACTCCTTCCAACCGTTTGTGGCTTCTTGTTTGTGGATTCATGCCTTGCCTAAATTGAAATCAGCAGGAGCACCTACTCCTAGACATAATCTGGCTGTGTCAGTTGCCAACAGCAATTAGAGGAATTCACGGGGAACATTGGCTGCAGGTTACTGAAACAGATGTCAGTTGTAACCACACAGGCATGAGACTGAATTTCAGAGTGCAAGCAGCCCAAGGTGCTGTGTGCAAGTTCCAACAGGTCCAGCCATAAATCAGACCACCACCTAAAAACCACAATTTGCAACCATCATTCATATTCAGAGCAAGGCCTACTTTCATCTGCCTCATGGAATCACAAACATATCACAGCATTAAAATGCTTTTTTATTTCCTATTAAGGCTTTTTAACTTTACCAGAGGTATGAAAAGTAGAGAGGTGGAGATGTGACAACATGCAATTAGAAGCATAAGCTCATTGCTATTGCAGGAGGATAGTCATTCTAGAAATAAGGCTAATAACATTTAGAGATTATTGTACTGGAAGACTTCTTTTGAATTTATTGAACTTTAAAGTAAATGAAGCCAAGAAATGTTTTTGAAAGTTTTTGCTACTATCATTCACAAATGTGCATCCTTTATAGTTCACATCTCTGCTCTGCATAGGTGAAAAGAGGAAAACATCCTGAAAATGTTGAATATACTTATGCAACTAAGCAGTACAGGCCTGTCTGCCACATGTTAAGACCTGTCCTGAGCCTGCTCCACCTTGTTTTCTATTCAATCTTATGGCCACAAGCAGAGTCCCCTGTCCTTCCAAGGTAAAAACTCTGCAGGATCAACATAGCAGAGTTTTACCACAGCTTATGCACCACACGTCAGGCCTGGGTCTACAAATTCTTCAAACATTTCACAAACCCACCAGTCATCCCAGCTCCCAGAGTATATCCTGTTCTCTCTCAGAGTACCCCTCCTCCCCTAGGGAAAGCCACAGCAGGTAATATGTACCCTGTTTTCTGCATTATCTAAACATCCTGGGGTGGTGCTAGGGCAGCCTGAAGAAAACAGCTCCCCACGTACTGGCTGTTGTCCCACTACACACAGGCAGCCACCAATCTGAAGCTTCTGAAAGGAGTTCAGCACAAAGTGCATGTTTTCCACTAACAGACATTTGTATCACTGATAACATACAAATTAACTGAAATGGGCCATTGTCACAAATAACGCCTATGAAAAAGGCTAGTTTTATATGTAGCTAGGCAAATCACTCACTGAAAACTGTATTTAGCTTCTGTCTACATTGTTTAAACCAAGACTAGGAGAGGCCCCATCCTTCCTGCCAGGGAAGGACATCAAGTACTGTAAAGCCTCAGCAGGGAAAGACTGTGAGAGGAAGGTGGAAAGAGTGTGATGTTTAAGGATGGCACACTGAGCACGGAGAGGCAAACTCATAAAGCCTTGTGTGCAAACCCTTAACCAAAGAGCAGCGACACCCAGCTCCCTGCTCCGGTGAGTCGGATTGCCCGTGCCACCCTTACATCCACACCCACAGGGAGCGAGGTTACTCCTTTTGTCAAATTGTCTGCATCAGCAACTCTGAGTGTCAGGAAAGCTCAGCAAACAGTAGCCATCCGAAACATTTTCCTGTGCTTTCCAGCTTTTTCTGCTTTGTGACTATTTGATTTGTCCCCCTGGGCTCCTGGAAGATGCAGGAGATGCTGGAGTGGTGAATACTTTCTGCCTGCTCTGCCTGCCTAAAGTCAGATCCTGGCACAGTTTCAAGCTTGCCCAAGTGTCTGCTATAAACAACATTTAAAACCAAAAGTAATGTGAACCAAAAATGTATTTCCTTTCCCAAACTGCACTAACTTGAGGTGAATTAAGACATGTACATTTTTTTAAATTCTGTGCCAGTATTACCCCACCTGTAGAGTATGAATATATTTTATAGGTTTTTAAGTAAATGGGTTGCATTTTGTATATTTTTAGATCTTAAAAAAGGAATACATATTTGGAAAGCCTGACTCTACGGAGACCTTGCTAAAGAAATACAGGATACAATGTTAGAGAGCCAGGGACAAATCTGGCCTCAGGTCTTTCCTCTGCTGCTGATCACCACCCTTTTGGTTTGAGAGGTGGTGACAGAGATCTGGTAAGTCAAATAAAATAACAAACTGTTTTACACTCACACACATACACATATATATACATCTACATATATATGTATATATATGTCAAACCATTAGTTTGGCACAATAAAATATACTTTCTGGAGGCTTTGTCATGTCCAAATAGTCTCTCATCCCACGTTTTATCACATAACTGCCAAAGCTAAGGTAGTTTTGAGACATATAAAAACATTTCTAAAGGGAATGTTTTGTTACAATTTATTTCTCTCAAAGTTCAAAATTATACAGAAAAGTTGATGCGAATGATGAGTGCTTTCCAGTGCCGAAGTCTGAGGGAAGTTTTGACTGATCTCTGGATAGGGGTAGAATGGGTGCGAACAGCAACACACCTGCATTCCCATAGGAGATCCCTAAGTCCTCACATAAGCGCAAAAATTACACCAAAAAGCAGTCAGTTATGCACTAAGAGAGAAAAAGGGTTTGTAATAGGAGTCACCTGGAGATTAGCTTTTTGTCTCTGAAACAGGTACATACACAACCTCAAATGGTGTAGTCAGCAGAGAACAGCCCATTCTCTGCTCACAAGGCAGTTGCTCTTCTTCTTTGGGATTACAAAAAAAGGAATTTTTTGTAATCCCAAAGAAGAATCCTGGGAGCAGAATGTGTTTAAGCCTCCTCTGTTTTCTCAGTTCTTTTTTAACACTCCCAGGTTGGGCAAGAACCTTTATCTTCCCTTTCAGGAAAGTGACCCAGGCAGGACCCAAACTTCTGAAGCTGCATGGTGTGATAACCATTTTCTAAGCTCTACTTGATAGTGGGCTGCTACAGACAAGTGTGTGTAGCCTGAAAAAGTCTCTAGTTAAAATGGTAGCACAGAAAACACCAAGTGAGTCCAGATAAACACCCATCAGCAGTTCGCTGTACATTCTCCAAAGCAGGTGTAAATACATTTCTGATCTGCTGGAGCCGTGCTTCAGCCTAGCACGGCCCCCACGGCACAGGACAGCACCAGAATTCCCAAAAATAAATTTCTACGTGCGTGAAAGAAACCAGCTAAAAAAAAAAAAAAANACAAAAAAAAAAAAAAAAAAAAAAAAAATATCCCGCTTCACTGTGGTACTGTGGTCTTTTACACAGACACAGTTACTAATTTCTGTATGTTTTCACGGAGTCCAAAGGTGGTTCTGTGTGCCTGGCGGCGGCCGGAGCGAACAACCCCAGGAGCTCCGGGGCTCTCCGGGCGCGGGCCGCTGCTGCCACCTGCCGGCCGCGCCGCGCCATCGCCCCGCGCCGGGCAGCCCCAGCAGTCACCCTGCCCGAACAGCGGCACCTGGGGGGTAAAAAAAGCTAAAAAAACCCACCCAAACCCAAAGCTGGTATTTGAAACGTTTACTCGATACACCGATAATAGGTCCAAATTTCGTTTACTGAATATGTTTTATAACTCTGGTCTCTCCAGGCATTTAGTAAAAAAAATGCAAAAGGCAAAGTCCATTGCACAAAAAAAAGCAACGATCTTAAATGGGATGCAACATTATTTTCTTTTCAAGTACTAAAAAAGCACTTATTGACACTTACTGACTTCTCTGGTTAGCCCCCAGCATCTGCAAATACCTAGCATAAAACTTTAAATCCTGCTTTAGTTTTGCACAAACACAGTTAAATGAGAATATTTTCATGAGCACTAAGGACCCAAGAAGTTTCTTGATACTCATAAATAATATATACCCAGAATATATACCCATGGCTAAGCACTCAGCTGATTGGCATAGAATGGCCTGGCTACAAAAACAGGGAACCTATTTCCCGTCTGCACGTCTGGAGTAGCATGGAGTGTTAAACACATCCTGTTTATTTTTGTGCCCAGTCTAGACTGTGTACTCTGAACAGAACAGGCTTTAACAGCTGCTGAGAGCCCTATCAGGAATTTCTCTCAACACCCCTGCATACACCAAGAATGTTCCACACTGCAGGGGCACAGCCAACCATCGATAAGTGCACTCACACTTAGGATGCAGCTGACACGTCAGTAAAAGGGAAAGATCTGATCTGGAGGGAATGCAGCAGGCACCTCTGCCTGCTTGTTCTGGCAGAGAGACTTGCAGAGACTCTCACCAGGACAGTGTGGGAAAAAACAAGATGGACAAAATCCTCATGGCTCAAGACAAAGGCAGTTTGACAAAAAAAAGGCTGTGCATGGAAGCAAATGAAAACACAAGATTTATTCTCGACTTCCCACCAGCAGGCAATGTCCACCTATTTCCCAGGAAGCAGGGCTTCAGTGCGTGTACCAGTTGCTTTCAAAGACAAACATCATTAATAACAAATGCCTGGCTCTCTCCTCCCCACACCCTTCCCTCTCCAGCCTTCTCTTAAATGTTGTATCTGAGCAGGTATCTTATGTTACGGAATATCCTCTGGTCAGTGGGTCAGCTGTCCTGGCTGTGTCCCCTCCCGAGACCTTGCCACCCTCAGCCTCCTGGCCAGGAGGCATGTTGGAGAGACGGCCTTGATGCTGTGGAGGGCTACTCACCAGCAGCCAAAACACTGGTGACACCCTTCTAGCCACCAATGCAAAGCACAGCACTGTGAGAGGTGCTATGGGGAAATTATCCCACCCCAGCCAGACTCAATAGAAGTGTTTAATTCAGCAAGGTAGTAATAGCCTTTTTTTAAAAGTCTTTTCAACACTTACTTGTTTCTCAATCTCTACATTTAATGCCCTGGCAAGCATTTTCATTGCAACCTTTTTGTTTTGTTCTCAGAGTCTTTCCTACATGTCAACAGCCATGAGTAATTTTCCTTCATAGGTCCTAACTTTGTGCAGGATCCTTTGTTCTTCAACTAAATCAGAGGGAATCTGAAGGAACATCTACTGTTAAAAGTCTGGATTCACCTGAAGTTGAGGTGGTCCTCCTCAGATAAAACTCAATGTAGTTTGGGTACTATTGAAGTACATCCAGTTTAAATTCAGTTACTTAGATTTAAAAAAAAAATCTGATCATAGCAGATGTATACAAATCAGATCACCATGAGTAGAGTAAATTAATGAATATTTAAAAGAAAGGGCTATTTAGAAAATAAAAGAAAAAAAATCACAGAAAGACTGTTTCCAAAAGCAACAGACACTTATAATAAATAACTGTGAGACTTTGAAATCTCTAGTTATGCTACTCAATGAAACGTTAACAAGGAATAAAGATTTATTTTTTTTAGCAGCATCTTAATTAGTAATCATTAGCTACAACATTCAGTGCATATAGAGCATTTTGCATCTGCTACTAATTAGAAAGGAAAATCTGAAGAATGACTTGGAAAATCATACCCTAGGTATTAGCATACAAACAATGAGAGTAAGAATTGAGTATGTTTATGAAAGACAGGGAATTTGTCTATCTAACAGAAGCAGTTGATAGCATTGCAAAGTTTGCTAAAAGGCAACAGACAAGCTGCTGTTCCAAATTTAGAGGCAGTAGGAAAATGGACAAGTTCCACTGAGTGTAGAACAGTTAATCACATATTCTCAGACCCCCTGGAGCATATGAAACAAGGGGGAGCCTATTATCTGAATTTTAAGAGTTTTTCTGTAGTGATGAAAAAAAAAAAAAAAGAGAATTTTCAAGTTGTGGAAACCATCAGAGCGTTTGGGGGAGGGGTGTGATTCCAGGCTTGTAGGTACCTAGATGTATAGTAATACCAAAGAAATGTGTTAACTAGTCTACTGGATGCAGAAGTAGTTTACCACTGAGGTGTTACACGTAGTCCACAGAGGTAGGAAAAAAAACAGAATTGAAATTTAGAGGCAAAACTTATATTGTTACATAGAATCTGAAAATCACTTCCACTGCAAGTATCCTCTGAAACAATGAGAGCAGCAGAGGCTCAGAGCATGACTCAAGAAATGGTGCAAAACACTATTCTTTAGGACCTGGTAAAATTTCTGAGATAAAGACTTTATCAGAAGAACACGCATTAATTAAATTTTTTTATATTAGAAAGGTAAATTTAAATGAAAGGCAGGTTTTGAAACAAAAGGTATTTTTATTGCCTGTTAAGCCCCAGAGACCTCAGAAAGACATATTTTCCCTCACAAGCTTGCAAGCACACCTTTCATGCCCTTGGCAAAGTATTTCTCAATCTTTCTAAACCCTGCTAGACAGGCCCATGGAATCATAGAATATACTGAGTTGGAAGGGACCTGCAAGGATGGGTCTTAAATGAATGACCTATATGGGGATCAAACTCACATTAAAACCTTGGCATTATTAGCATGCTCTAACAAGCTGAGCTAAACTCAGTCTTGCCAAAAGAAATGCATTCTTACGCTCATGGATGACCCCAGGTTTTTTTTGGGTTTTTTTTTTTAATACATACTCCCCTTTATTAGCTTCCCTTGTTTCACCCTTCAATCATATTTTTCCTCAGACAATTATGCTCCTGCCCAGTAAACAGATTTAGCCTGGTCTTCTATTATGGTAAGGCCTCAGTGAAGCCTACAGTACGGGCATACACATATTTTTAGAATTATGTTGCTTGCTCACCCCCCTACTCCAGTTTCCCCCCTCCCTTCTGAAGCACCACTCTTTCAGACTATTAACCCTTTCCACACATCAGATCTATCACCCCACACCTGTTTAATTATAGCTTAGCTAAGGCTATGGAATTACTTGACTGCTTTTAAAACAAAAAGGGAATCACAGAATTGTTAGGTTTGGAAGGGACCTCTCGAGATCATCTGGTCCAACCCCCCTGCTGAGGCAAGGGTCACCTGGAGCAGGTGACACAGGAATGTGTCCAGGTGTGTTTTTCATCTCCAGAGACAGGAAACTTCATGACTTCCCTGAGCAGCCTGTTCCAGTGCTCTGCCACTCTCAAGGTAAAGAAGTTCTTCATGTCAAGGTGGAACTTCTCGTTTTAGTTGATGGCCATTACTCCCTGTCCTGTTGCTGGGCACCACCAAAAAGGGTCTGGCACCATCCTCTGACACCCACCTTTGAGATATTTATATGCGCTGATGAGATCCCCTCCCAGTCTTCCCTTTTCTAGACTAAACAGGCCCTGCTCCCGCAGTCTCTCCTCAAGAGAGATGCTCCAGGCCTCTCACCATCTTTGTGGTCTCCACTGGACCCTCTCCAGTAGCTCCTTGCCTTCCTTGCCCTGAGGAGCCCAGAGCTGCACACAGCACTCCGGGGCCGAGCAGAGGGGCAGGGTCACCCCTCTCCACCTGCTGGCCACACTGCTCCCGACGCACGCCCAGGATACCACTGGCTTTCCTGGCCACAAGGGCACCGCCGGGCTACGGTCAGCCTGCGATTCACCAAGAGTTGATGCTTCACCTCATTAATTTCTTTCCAGGAACTACGCACGGCCTCTTTTGCAGCTGCATCATGTAAAACGTTTAGGGTATCGCATTTAGGGTATCGGGGAACCTTTTTCCATTAAGATCTCAATGTGCTCCGCAGCAGAGGGGCTCCAAGAGGAGGGCTCGTGCACGGCCGTGCTCCAGGCTGGAGCTCCCCGGGCCCCTCGGGCTGGGGTCGGCCGAGCGCTCCCTCGCTCCCGCCCTGTCCCGGACACTCAGGCCCGGAAATGAAAAGGGAAAAGGAGCCCATTTCCCGTCCTCGCCTGGAGCTTCCGGGTCGTGCGCCGGGTTCCGCTGGGGCGGCGGGGCGGGCGGCGGTTCCTGTCCTCCTCCTCACCCTCCGCTCCTCCTCCGCTCCATCTCGTCCTCGTCCCGGTGCCGCTCGTGGCCGCCGCGGGCTGTCCTGGGTGAGCGGGGCCGGGCAGGGCGCGCCGTCGCCGGCCGTGCGGGTGTCCGCGGGCGGGGAAGGGGAGGCCGCGGGGTCCCGGGCTGCTGTGCCGGCTGCGCTCCGGCTGCAGGTCTACCTCTGCCACTGTAGGTTTATCACCCCTCCCGCCTCGCCATCGCCAAACAAAACCAAAAAAGTGGCCTTAGCCGAAAATTTGCGGTGGTTCTGCTGCTGTCCCTAGGTCCCTGCTCTTGAGAGCATCCCCGTGTTCCCAGCGTAAAATTGCTGGGATTTTATAAAACTGGCCTAAAGCCGCGGAGTCTGTTCCTGCTGGCATGCTTTCCCTTCTCGGGGATGTGTGTTAACTCTTTTGGGTACGTGTGGAATAGTGTTTCCTCGGCAAAGGTGAGTTCGACTTGTCACGGCTCAGCCCTCCAGGAAGATGGAGCGGCACTGGCAGCACACGGTGATGATCACTTTCTTCCTTCTTCAGTGGGACGAACATGGTACCCTATTAAGTACTTTAATTCGTATTTGGTTTGAAACCAGCCGCTCATTTTGGGTCAGCTAAAAATAGTGTGGGCTGTCACAAGCCGGTGGCCCTAGGCTTCTGCAACTGCGTTGTGTTCTGGCTAATGCCGAGCACACCCAGACTCGGGAAAAGACGAGTAACATCCCAAGTGGTGAAAGAGGCTCAGCCTTTTTGGAGTAATTGCCGGGCTCTGTTAAGCAGAAATTAATGGAAAAATGAATTTCACTTAAATGCAAGATATGCTTGTATACTTGTAGCAGCTAAATTTGTTTTCTTGATATACATCTTAAAAGTTGATACAATTGCACTCAAAGCCTTTTAAATTTCTGTTTAAATTTATGTGGCAAAGAAAAAATGTGATGTGTTTTTCCTGTGAATTGTAAACATTTCAAATATCTCTAATGCTTTAACATTTTTTTTGCAGATTAATAAACTTACTGGAGCATTATTAAGGAGCTAGAATGGGAGAAAGGAGCTTTAATTATTCAGTCCTGATTAAGTATTTTGATTATAGAAACATGGGATTACTCTGGGCCTTGTTTTTGAAGTTGTAGGTATTCAGCTGGTCATAAGAAACAGGAATTAATCTTGGTATTTAAGTATGTCCTCTTTTCTAATGGTAACACTTGACGAAAATACTGAAGTTCAAAATGGCTTGTTCTCATCTTGTTTTAGCTTTTTCCTATTAATCGCTGTAAATTAGTCTGTGGATTTTAATAAATATTTTGACTGTAATCTATCATTTGGATTCTGTAGCTTTTCTCTTGATTGTGCAGCTTGAAATAGGACTGCAAGAGTGTGGTATGCTAATGCAAGTCGTTGGTATGAAAGATGATTTTTTATCTCCTCGGTAATCTAAGAGTTTTACAATTACTCATGTGGTGCTTATTTTTAAAACTTCAACATTTTCTCCAGGTTTAAGTTTGTTTTATCATACAACTTCCTCACTGCCATAATGAGGCTAGTAATTCTTGAAGATTATGATCAGGCTAGTGAATGGGCAGCCAAGTACATCTGTAATCGTATTATCCAGTTCAAGCCAAGTCAAGGAAGATATTTCACACTTGGTCTACCAACAGGCAAGTTTTATTCAAAGTCTTTGTAAATAATTAGGCCTAGAACAATGTTTGTGTTACTGCTAGCAGATACAGTATTTAAAAGAACATAAGTATTATTTTTGGTAATATTCTGACTTTTTTTAAAATATGGATTTGATTTCTGTGAAAAGTTGTGATAGTTTGAGAGACTGATAAATACTAAATAAGAAACAGCAGATTGCTTGTATGTTGAAAAGCATGTTGTAGCAAAATTTGACTGTGAAGACATTTAAATACACTGAAAATGTTGTGCAGATACACAGAACAGTAGAAAAACTTTATTTAACAGGGAGTACACCTTTGGGATGCTACAAAAAGCTGATAGAATATCACAAAAATGGAGATCTCTCTTTCAAATATGTAAAGACTTTCAACATGGATGAGTACGTAGGTAAGAAGTGCTATTATTTGAGAACATACTGTAATTTTTTTTCTCCTTATAAAAACTATTAAATACTTTGTCCATGTACCAGGTTAGCCTAGTATGTTTGTACTCCTATATTAGACTGGTGTCCAAGCATTTTTCTCTATTCCTTTATCTACAAAAATGCAAAAATAAACACCATGCTAAATTCAGTGTTTCACAGTACTTCTGTAGAAATTATATTGTCATGTAATATTTGGACTGCATTTCTGTTGAAGACTTTACACTCTGGGATAAGATGTGTGTGGAGGGAATGTAAACCAATTACCTTGTATGTGCCAACAGGAAACCTTCTCGATGTAGTTTCAAATCTTGCTTTACTTGACTCAGGTTTGCCTTGCATGCCTTACTTCAGTTACATACAGACTAGAATTAAAGCTGTTTGGTTAAATCTTGTCATATGGTAATTTCACTGTAAATTATTTCAGGGCTTCCCAGAAATCATCCAGAGAGCTATCACTCCTATATGTGGAATAACTTCTTTAAGCATATTGACATAGATCCGAATAATGCTCATATCCTTGATGGGAATGCACCAGACTTACAGGCCGAATGTGATGCATTTGAAAAGAAAATTGAAGAAGCAGGGGGGATTGATCTGTTTGTTGGAGGTATGAGGAAATGCTCTATGGTTAGTTACAATTCAGGCATGTACACCAATTCTTTAATCACTATTTTCATAACTTGACTAAAACCCAGATTTTTCAATTATTGTGTAAGAAAGTTCTGTGACTGACAAAGAATCCGTATAAATTCCAAAACAGAATGGTTGGTGTCCGAGTTTCTAATGAGTTAAGTAAGTTTTTATTGAAAATGGGGAATCGAAAGGATGAGCCCTTTTTTATTCATTTACAATGTTTGAGGATATGTGTTGACTCTCAGGTCTGGAATGATTTATTTTTTTTAACTTTGAAAAGGCATTGGTCCAGATGGCCACATTGCATTCAATGAACCCGGATCAAGTTTGTCCTCAAGAACAAGATTAAAGACTTTAGCAATGGACACCATTTTGGCAAATGCTAAATACTTTGACGGAGACTTATCTAAAGTACCAACTATGGCGCTTACAGTTGGTGTGGGTACAGTGATGGATGCTAGAGAAGTAAGAACTCATTTAGTTCTAGCTGCATGTGTGTTTTCAAGATTAGCTGGTATTGATACTGGGATTGAAAGTAAAGAGACCTTTGTTTTGCAGGTGATGATTCTTATAACAGGTGCACACAAGGCTTTTGCATTGTACAAAGCAATTGAAGAAGGAGTCAATCATATGTGGACAGTTTCTGCTTTCCAGCAACACCCTCGCACTATCTTTGTGTGTGACGAAGATGCTACTTTAGAACTAAGAGTTAAAACTGTGAAGTACTTTAAAGGTGAGCACTGAATCAGAGGTCATGTGTTTGCGCAAAACCGACAGCTTTGAAATTACATTGATTTAAATCTGAGCCTTCCAACACTTTGCAGTCACTAGTGTATAATGTTATATAGTCAAAATACAAATATTAACTTATTTCTTGTGTTTGGAAAATTGGCGGGAGGCATAACTTCTGCTACCTACATTCCAGACAAATCTACTTGGGAAGAGTATTTCCTTTGCTTCCAATTTGAAACAATAGTTTAGTAATCTTTAACTTTTAAACAGCAGCAATCTGGTGTTCCAGAATACAGGTCTTAAGTATACTGGAAAGTTTAGCTTAAAAAAATCTCAATACATTTATTAATCCTGATACATTTCCATGTTGCTTTTGCTATGTGCTGTAATGTGATGTCCAGTAAACTGTGATACAGACTTTGCAGCCACCTGAGGACATTTTTCATGTGCAATTAGCATTACAATCTATACTGCCTTTGAAAACATTGCACCCTTTTACTGTGTGTGTTTTTCATATTTGTAGTAGGTATATATTGGGGCAAACTTAAAGTAAGTCAGGATATTAGATAGTAATGGAGACTTCCTAGACTGAATTCTGTTTCACTGAGACAGTAGAAGCTGAGAGAAGTAGTTTTCTCCTGACTGTATTAGCACAGCACATGCAATTGTGTCACTCAGTTGTCTTTCTCACTAGCACGGGTACCTGTAGTAGCTGAGGTATCAGAGATCGAGATTGTAATTTATTAAATTCTTTTTTAGAGCATTGTATCACCAGTGGTCATATATGTATTGGACTGCAATTCAGACATTTCTGTGATTTTTATCCTGATACCTCTTGTGGCCAGCTTGTTAATTTTGAATTTTTCAGTATGCTGTTCTCTGCTATGTATTTGTGGGGTAGTAGGGAGGGTTAGTCTTTTATTGTATCACACTGCTAGACAGTACTTACTGTTGTTTTCAAAGATTAAAAAACTGCTTGGATAAGTTTTAAACATTATCCTGTATTTTATATAAGCAGAGGCTTTGCTTGGGAAATACAAACCTAATCTAGAATCACTAGATATAAATGACACTGAACATTGCTTTAAAAAATATCAAGGGCTACAATTTATGCATATGTGCAATTGTGTCACTGTACTTAATTACTCTGTAATACACAGCAATAGAACTTTTAAAAAGATGGTTTACTTTAAACTTACTTAATTTTACCTACTCTCAAATCAGTGAGATGTTTGCCCCTTATAAGATGGAGGAGAAGTCAGTGTGGATCAAATTTAGAATTATTTCTGAATCTTGATCTTCAGGTTAGACTTCTTAGGGAAGCTAGGTAGTTCTTACTACCGCTATTTATGGTAGTGATTTATGGAGATTTTTCACCACTTAAAACTTTCAATATGAAATGGCAATTTTTTTGTTTTATAATTAAGTATCACACTGGCTGGTAAATAGATTAATTCCATTTTCTCTAACTTTCTGAAAACCTATAATAGGCTAAAATTATCAAGTGTGCTTATGGTCTTACAACTTTCTTGAAGAATGAAACAGAAAATGAATTTTGAATTTACTGATTTGTCTGCAGATAAGTTAGTTCAGGATAGTTTTTTCCATACTTACGCATGCTCCTCTTAAAACTGTGCAGAAATCTGTTTTATTCAAAGCATACTTGAATATACAGTGGGACTTTCCTTTGAAATAATAATTTTGGCATCTACGAAGTCTGGTGCATTCCTTTAAAAAATCTTTTGTTTCTCACTGTTTTTCCTGTAACGCTTTTCACTAACAGGATTTAAATATTCTTCATTAAGTATGACAGAAGCAATACTTTTGTAACTATTTTGCATGCCATCTAGGAAGTGGGCAATTTCCCATTTTTAGAAGAGGAAAATATTGGTAGGAAGTTAAAAAGCTCAAAACATGATTCTAGTTTGCGTAGTGTATGCAGCTGTTACTCTTTCTGGACAAATGACTTTTATGTCAAATGTATACTTAAGTTTTTGTCACTGTTAAACTGAAAAAATATTAGACTTGATCTAACATCTGTATTTTATATTAAATAATCACATAGTGATTAGTAATAGATGCTGCATAAGATGCCTTTTTTTTATGGTCACCTACAGTAATGATCTTAGATTGTATAGTTAACTCAAATTTCATGTTGCTGCAGTGACACTAAGGTTGCCACCAGCTGCATCATGTAGCAAAGGCATTTGAATATTCTTTGCCAGATAATCATTAAATAAGCAGTACTGCAAGATTTCTTTCATGGTTTTTAAGAAAATTACTTTTAGTGTTGCGTATTTTAATTTTAGAAGCTACATCTTTAGTTCAATACTAAAATGGACTTCTACTTTGCAGATTGTGAACACTGATCATTACTGTTATTAGTCCTCAAGGTGAAATCAGGTTAAAAACCTGCCAGTGATCCAATGTCATACATACCTAGACGTAGGTAACTTTTTTACTAAATTATAGCAAAGTTAAGAAGAAAGCATCTTTTTTATTAATTGCACTTCAGCATTTTCCAGAATTACAGTAGTTGAAGAGGAAATAGCCCCCTAATCATAGCTATGGAGGACTTTTATATGACAAGAAGAAGCCCAGCTAGAACAGAAAACAGTTGACCTGCTGAAATTTAGTCTGCACTAAGAGTCTGGATAACTTAACTTGATTTTGGCTGTCTAGGACCACAAGTATGTGATCATTACGAAGACAGTATTACCACAATGCTAGAACATTGCAAACGAACTCAAGCTGTAAAAATCTCACTATGCATGCATCTGATTTTTATGGCTAATTGTGTTGTGAGGGAATTACGTGGCTGTTACACAGTTTTTAATACACAAAAAAAAATGTATTCAGGTCATTTGGAAGTATTCCAGATCTGCTTTTTGGGTCTGTTATCAGAGAACTGTCTGGTCCCTGCTCAGCTGATACTGAATATGTCATTAGTACTGTAAGTGATACAGGAATAGATCTGCTGTGTCTGACTCTGAACTATTTAAATAGCCATTGTTGTTCTCTTCAATGAACTATTTAAAATGTATACTTTGAAGCCAATTCCAAACAAAAATGTGGATAGAAGGACATTTTAACAAAGCATAACTAATGTAAAGCTGGCATTGTTGCTTTCCCCCCAAGGTTTAATGCATGTGCACAATAAGCTTGTGGACCCATTGTACAGTATGAAAGAAAACTGAAAGAAGACTGAAGAGGAACTCCATGTGGGTCAGCAGCAACAGTTTTAGGTAGCAGATGAGTTCACTGCTATGCAATATGCTGAAAACTGTTTAAAATGGGAAATCCTAGGTACTGTATTTTTGAAAAGGTCCAATATCTATACATTCACATTCCATCTGTTTGCTGTGTTGTGCATTTTGCTTTAACATTTGGAGCTCTGCTGTTGGCTGGTACATCACTAAATGGAACAGAACAAACTTGGGAGAGACTGCATGTTATGTAGAGAAGGGAAAAGCAGAGCATTTACTCTAGCACAGCAATGTATTGCATCTGCCTCATATTGGAGATGATGACACTTCATTTCCCAGGATTCTTAATTTTTGGCTTGATTAGTGCAACTATATTTTGCATTTGTGTCTCTAGGCAGAATGGTTTTGGCCTTTGTTAATACTATGGACTTGTAATAATTGTACAATTTCTACTATGAAATGTTCTGTTTACATATATCTAATGTACACTGAGCTTTTGCACTTGGTTGCCTTAAATTTGTCTTAAACAGTTTTTGGGCATCTCAAGTCCTGCTGTATATTTTGGGCAAATGAAGATACAAAAACAGTGCCTAAAAATGCACCAAATTCTTCGAAGTTACAACTTGCTCCATGGATAAAAATATTAAACTTCTACAATAGCACTTTTTCCTCTCATGTACTTCAAATTACTTTAGGATTTTTATATTTTTGGTAATCAAGCTTTATACATAAGGAGAAAATCTCAAGGTTCGTTCCTGGAGGTACCTGGTCAATTATATAACTGATGTTACAATTAAATGTGTGAAAAGAGCTTAATTTACAGGACTATAATGTCTGCAAATGATCATTTAAAGCCAACTGTTAATCACTTTTTCATTGTATCACTATAAACATTGAGCTGTTACAAGGAATGTTATTTCCTACTTTGAATATAAGTAAAACTTAAATATAAATCTCTTAATTTCAAAATTGTTTTCATTTCTAATATAAATTGTCATGAGTAAATACTTCAGAATTTCAGGGAGTCATTAGGCGCCAAAGGAGAAAGGTAAAAGTTTACTGATGAAGACTTTTTGGGGAAGCCTTTGTTGAAAATACTCACTGCAAGAAAGTGCAACTAAGCGTAACTTCACCAATTTAACTTTTCACCTAAATGACAGGCATGTAGTCTTTATTACAAAATCACATTATCTCCCCAGGGATGTGGTAGGCTCACCTTTCACCTCAGTGACTTTTCTAGACTCATCCAAGCTCACCTTTCTCATAAATGGTCTTACAGGGTCCTTTCAAATCTGGACTGATCTCTGATTCTGTGAAATTACAAAAGCATGGAAGAATCTGTCTATAGCAGTGTAGGAAGCCAGGCCTAGTGTTTCCATTCTCAACAGTACACTGAACATCACACATTTAAAACAGGCTTTCAGCTTTAAGGCTCAGTTTATGCATATGTATTTTTGAAGCATAATGCAACATTGTGGGGAAAAACGTTGAAAATACTGCCTTTCAGAAGAATGCTGTTACAGGTAATGTATGGCTCAAAATGCAGTGTTAGGTTTGCCATTAGCCTTTACAGCTAAGCAAGTTTATAAACAATTCTATTACAAAAAGCATGAAACTAAAAGTAGAAATTAATTTAGGTTAGCATTAAAGGAATTGAATCATGTTTTTATCTTGATCATCATCCTTCACATGGCAAAATGGAGAATTCAATTGAAACAAAATTCTTGTTCTTTATTCCAGCACACCTTTCAGTCATATGCCTCACTTGGCAGCCTTACCCAGTCAAGCCCTTTGTGTTCTCAGGATGTGTGAGATCACAGAATTAGTATCTTTTCTCCCTTTTTAACTACTCGACATTCTGTGAAACACAGCCCAGTTTAAATACTGGTACAGCAGAACATGTCTGTCCTTGAGTGGGTCTGGGACTGTTATTACCTCTTTTAATGAACAGGTTTTGGTTGTTTTTCAGCTTGTTTCTCTTGTTACACTATTTTTTTTTAATTATGAGTGCTATATTATGTAATTTTTTAAGTACTATCACACTGTTTCTATTGTTTCATTCCTTAAGATACTTCCAATAATTTTATGAAATACAATTTCTTCAGGAGAGTACCTTCCAAAATTGTCAACTAGTAAGAGCAAGTCAACCCTTTCAGTTGCATAAAATTTAACCTGTTACTCTGCAGTAATGGCAAAGCAAGCATTTTCAAGTTCAGTAGGTCTTAAAAGTAAATTCTAAGTTAGCCTGGCACATCAAGGTTACCATTTTATTATTCTTTTCATTTTAAGGTACTTCCAAAGGAAAAGGGGAAAAGAAAAAGTAACTAGATAGAATCAGGTACTTTTGTGTCAAAAACTAATGCTTCACGTACTGTACAAGTGCAAACCAGTTCATTTAAAGTTCTTGTTCTCAAAACTGAAACATGTACAAGTCCTCTCAGAATTAAGACTAAAATTCGTATTTTTTTCCAACCTCAAGTCACTATAGTAAGGCTAAAACAGATTCTCAAGACAGCTTTATCTATCTATGTAACTCATTTAATTAGGTAACATACACTTGATATGTCACTCAGCAAGGATATGATTTACTGTTTGGATAATCTCTAGCTCACCTTTAGCTTCTGCCTTATTCCTCAGTACAGAACCAGTGCTTTCTTATAAGTCTAGTTCAGGGAGTGGGGAGGACCTCGTTTTAGCTCCTTTGCTCTTAGCATGTATCCCTGCATCTGCAGTTCCTTAAATGCTAGCTTTTACAGGGGAGGAATAATAAATATGTTAGAGAGCCTTTATCCACAGCATCCTTCCTTTCTTCAGGGTCAGTAGCAGCAGCTTAGGTACCTTTATTAAAGGTACAGATACCTTGTTCACATCCAGATCTTTGGTTTTTCAGTGCACCCGAAACAGCTTCAAATAAAAAAAAACCCCACAACCAAACAGAAAAAAGCCCCAACAACCATTAAAGTATCAGAATTCCCTCCCCCCCTTTTTTTTGTACTCTGAAACTAATATAGGTTGAAAGGGAACATGTCCTGAACATGTCCTGTTCAATTCCACCCCTCCAAAGATTTTCCCAATTCCTCCTTGTACACAGGCTGAAATAAAACTAGCTTATACTTAAAGTGTAGGTACAAGTCTAAACTTAAGGGCCAGACTTTCCTGGTGCTTGAGTACTTTAATAGGTATGACTAGCAATTTGTTCTCTAAGATATATATTTAATAACAAGACATTAAGATCTGTGAAGAGTGAAACTAGTCCCTGAAGATCAGAAAACTTAATGCAGCTCAAAAGCTTTTGGAGGTGGGTAAACAGTTGTAAATACAGTACATAGTAGGGTCATTAGGTTATGTTTATAATTGCTTTGTGTACACTTCCAAAAGTAACACCTTATGTTATGCACACTACACTGCAGCATTTAACTGGGGATGCACTGACAAACTTTAGTTGTAAACAATGTAAATAAAACTTCACCAACTACACTAAGATATGCTATAACCTAATGTCCATGTTAAATACATTTATAAGGTCTGAACTGGTCTTACTAGTGGAACAGTTACAGATCCTGTCTTCTAATATATTAAAACTTACCATTTCCCTGGAGATGAGCACAGCTAGGCTGAACTAATGGTAAACTTACACAATTCAACCAGTTTAAAATAAACAGCGTGGTAAATGAAAGTTTTGATTTTTTTCATCTGCTGTGTTTTCCCAGCATCACAATTTCCTGACAACAGCAACTTTAGAGAAAGTAAAACAGGAAACAGCTTGATACTTTTGTGCCAACAGTTCAAACTTTAAAAGAAAAAAACCAACACAGCATTGTTTGTCTATACATACCTTTAAATTATTTTTATAACCTTTTTGCCATATGGTTCCTTTCATACAGAGACTTGCAATGCAAAAAAACCCCAAAATTAAGGTAATTTCAAGTGTCAAAAGTATGAAAACAGTGAAATAAAATTAAAATAAATACAATGTGAACTTTTAGATGCAGTCAAGTAACTTTAATTTCATAATAATCTACAAATATATGTACATTTTAAAGTCCTTTCAATCCATCTTCCCACACATACCATTTTCATAAATTTCATACCATAAATTCATACCATTTAAAATCAAGTATGTTCCCTCTCACAGTGATAAATCACATATTAGCTCACTTTGCTACTGTCTGCAAAAAGCAGACATGATCTGGAAGATCAGATGTCACTGATCTCTATTTGTCAGTTTCTCTCTTTAGAACACGTATAAAGGCGTCTCTTGGAACCTCAACATTGCCAATTTTTCTCATCAACCTCTTGCCTTCTGCTTGCCTCTTTAAAAGCTTCATTCTTCTTGTAATGTCTCCACCATACTGTGAAAAAAAAAATTATTAAGCCTAAACTACAACTCCAGCTACAGTACATTCCAGCCACACAAAACTCAAGCATTTAAAAATAGTCAGAAAGGCTGGTTATATTTTGACAAAAGGATTATTTTATACTCCAAACAGTTTGGCCTAAAGGCCACTAGCTAAAAAGAGCAAGGAAGCAAATAAGCACATTAATTTGGACAACTGAGTGTTGAACTCTGTCACCTGAATATATACATTCCTGTAAGCCTGGCTGACACTAGACAACACACTCGATCCAAATCCCCTTGGAATAGCAGCAGGATGCCAGCTCAGATATACTGAGGCATCTTGACTAGCATTAGGTGCTTACATCTAGCAAAATGAACTAAACCTTTTACAGTGTTGAACTGACACCATCCCACAGCTGTGCTTAGCAGAATTATACTGCAGTTGTGAGAAAGGGACACGTGTTTAATATTTTCCAATATGTTCACTTCAGAGAGTTAAATCCAAGCTAAGTAAGAGGCATCACAGTTTTCCAGTACCTTTGATGAGTCTTATCCATAGTCAACTGTTGCACATTTAAAGCTTTATTACAATGTATTACTGCAAACCTAAAGTCTAATCACAGTCAAGTCTAAAAGAAGCACATATTTCCTTCTACCTGAAAACCAATTTAGGAAACATGAAGTTACCTAAATGCCTGTGTGCACACACACACGCACATTTACTGTGTGTCTACAACTATCAGAAAATGATGAGGAGATGGGAGTGAACAGACACAATCAAAGTGTGTGACTGAAAAAGCCATTACTCACTCTTCCAGCTGCAGCAAGAGGTTACAAGAGCTGGATTTTAACATAAAAGCTCAAAAGTATCTGTTAAAATTCCACAGACACTTAGAAGCACAAGCAGAACATGTCTTTGCTGGCTTTCTAGGAAGAGATCGGTCCATCATCTTAGCAGGACTCTAACGTTTACAAATGTCAGAAACATGAAGAAAAGAGAAAAAAAAATACCTACACATTTTGCCACAACATTTTTTCTGTAAGGTTTCAGCCTGCAAAATAACACATACACCTGAGCATATTAGAACATTTGCATGTGAAGCTAAGTACTTGAGTTGTTAAAATGTTGTTTTTTACTAGTTTATTAAGATGCTTTGGCATCATAACATTTTCAGGTTTTGTATAGAAAAGATGAAGCTTTAAACAAAGTATGTAATTCACAGTTTTCAATTCTAGAAACATCGCTTAGGGAGTATAATATGTACACAAAGAAATCACAATCTTGTCTTTTTATCTGTACTTTCTGCTATGACTCACAGGAAGTGTTACATCCATGTGTATATACATGTATAAACTAATTCTTACTGCACCTCTGTCTGAATTCTGACCTTTTTTTTACCACTATTTAAATTTACCACTATTTAAATCCTATTTAAACAGCAACAGAAAAATGTGATGAGAAACACAACATCAAGGAAATGGTTTGCTTTAAAGAAGCACGTGCTAGGAAAATGTTTTTGTGTTGAGCTGCAACATATTTCCTTTGGAACAGCACGAATCAGTTATTTTTTTGCTGACTCTCACAGCAAAGTATTCCACAACTAGCTTTTTTTCAGTAGTAAGAAACTTTTTCCGCTGCCAAAGAGGAAGTGGACACATGGGTATTGCAAGTTACACTTTATCCACTAAATGCAATTCTGACCACAAGCAATCTAAAATAAAAACACAATTTCTTTGTATAAATTTAATTCAAAATGTTTAGTCAATAGTCACTGCTCAAATGTGGTTTTTTTCTTCAAGTAGCATATACAAGAAAAATACAACCTTTATAGCAAAACCAAAGTCCTGTAATGTATAAAACTAGGTAAGACTTTACAAGTCTGTATTTTACATATCTTAAAATACAGACAGAAAAAAAGAGAAGGGGAATAGAAGGGCTTCACTTACGTTTCTCTTGCAATGATTTTCTTGCCAATGGCAGCCTGGATGGCTATTTCAAACAACTGTCTAGGAATAGTCTCTTTTAAACGTTCACATAGGAGTTTACCAGCAGCATGGGCTTTATCACTGGAAAAAAAGGTCAGCAACACTAAAAATACATCCATAGATCAAACAGTTTGATTGAAGGATTTTAGTAAGAGTTTTCCACTTCTTAATTCAGAAGATAAGCTGATAAGATCAAATTTTACATTTAAGAAGTGGTCTCTGTATCTGTATGTCACCTCTTTCATACTAACAGGTGATAAGACTCTATTAACCTCAGTATATAACATCATATAAACTGTTTATAAAAAACACCCTGATTATCCATCACAAATGAAGATGTTTTGAATACTGCCACAGCTTCAAGTGAAATTTTAAACTAGGTCAAGGAGAATTTTCATTAATCATAGGACCAAGTGGTCAAAATATACATATTACAGAATGCTTTCAAAGTCTGGTTTTATATCACAAGAAAAAAATAAATTAACATACTCTTGTCGTCTGCTAATAAAAATTATCCAACTATATTCAGCATATGCATATGCTTCAGGTTTTGGAAAGAGAAAACAACAAAAGGTCTAAGCTACCAACAGATACTTTCATAAGCCATTGGAAAGAAACGGGTCTATTCTCTGTAAAAATATCCATATTTAGTAGACATTTTTTACCGACATACAGGTTTTCAGGTAGTGGCAATGTGACTCCTTGCTACCTGTATACAGCAAACAGTTTAAACATGAAGTACTTAAGTCACGTTCATTGAGCGTGACAGTTTTAAGAGGTATATGTATTTACTTGTACAGAAAGAACAAATGATGGCTATCTTAATACTGAGCTTAACAGTAATCTCTGTAATGCTTTCTCTGTAAATGTAATTCAGCATAATTCTTAGAGATGCAGTTTTTACAGTGGGAAGACTAAGAATACCTGCAGCAAGAGCAGAATGAATGCAACTACAAATTTAAAAAAAAACCCAACTGAAATCTAAAGCCAAAAGAAAGGTTGTCAGTTTTAGTGAGTAAAACAGTTCAGCGTACGGGCTAAATTGATCAGAAACTACATGTTAAAGCAATAACTAACTTTTGCAAGGTGGCCCACTCCATTTTGCATCTCTTCAGACTAAAAGATGCAGGTAGATTTGCTAACCACTGCATGCTTATGAGAAATGCATTAACTAGCAATTGTATGCAAGACTACTCCCCTTCAGCCCCATGATCCTTCTGAACAAGGCAAAGGGTTTATTTTCCCATGTCAGCATTCTGGAGTTACAGAATTCTAAGGATTTCAAGATTGCAGTTATGTAAAAAAATATGAAAATATACGAATATTTAGCAACTACAAATCAGTATTTTAAGATGGAAAACCAAACAACCCACAAAAGTAGGCATTATTGGAAAGGGATGCTGAAGTTACAGAAGGGAGCCTTGTAAAAACTTTGTGACAAGATAGGGGACAGGCTGGAAACAGAAAAGGCACTATTCTCACCTCTAATGCCTGAGATACTCATAGAAATTGAATCATTTTACCAAAAAAAAGTCTGAGGTAATTGCATCCAGTAAATATTTACATTCTCCTGGTACTCTGTCTGGAAACAAGGTAACAACAAACTTTTATGGAACAGGAATTACTGAGAGAACGAAATCGGGTTTTTTCAGTATTAAGCACCATAAATTATTCACCTGGCATCTCCTAGAGTGGTCTATACTTAAATTTTTCCAGCCCTTTAGAAGATTGGCATTTTGCATTTCTTTCTCTCTGCCCTACATTTTCCACAAAAATATGATATCCAGTACTTAAGCTGAGAAAGTGAAGTAAAAAAATTGCTATTAATTATGGTACATATTTCCTAATTTTCATACTACAAAATGCTTCTATTTTTCAGTGGTAATGAAGGTGGTCATATGGAAAGATCTTTAATGCTCATACACATTTGTCATATCAAGAGTAACACATATACCTAGAGTCATTTAGAATCATATAATCATTTACGTCAGAAAAGACCTTAACATCATCAAGTCCTATTAACAGACAATGTTTTCATTGTTATTCCTTTTGAATAAAGAACCCAGTAAACCTACTTGTGTATGATAGTTGCCAGTTCTTCAACTGGATTTCCATTTAGAAGAATATCCATTTTGATTAGGTCTGCTGATTGGTAACCTGCATCTTCATAATCAAAACTAAAAAAATAAAAGCAGTTCAAAAATTTGTCATGATATTGCATGAATTATATTTTGCATTCTTTGTTCCATAAATTTTATGGACAATTTTCTTAATGAAACATTTGAATTTTTTAATAAAATGGGAGTACAGTTTTTAATAGTCTCTCAGTACATCTTCACACTAGAAATGTACTGCACATAATGTCCCCTCCAATGCAGAAGATTTCATCTTGACTTCAAGGATGTCTTTTCAATCTAATGAGCAATTAGAAATCTACATGCTTAATGCAGTCTTAAAGAACCTTCAACACAGCTTTTGAACTGTCAATGTCCTGAATGTCGCAGGAATCAAACACTAATCCACGACTGTCTTCCCTTCATCCTCTTATTTGACCAACTCTTTATGTGACCCCTATTATTCACTGTCTCTAACAACTAAGCTTTTCACTTAGTTTCCAAACCAGATTTCTTCTTTGGTAGGTGTGGGCCTTGCTGTCTGTTTGTTAGTTTGCAAAAATTCTTAAGATGGAAGAGATGCAGACGTGATGTATGCAATAGATAGATGACAGCTAGATTAGATAGATAGATCAATCTTGTGTGTAAGTGTAATTGTAGAGGATCATCAGTATCACTGTAATTGGGTCAAATCTGAAATACCAGAAAAGGGGTTGGGGGGGGGGAATCCTTTCAGATTATTTCAAAGTACTTCTACCTTAGTTGGCTTAATAACCACAGATGTGTGAATGGATCCATATAACAGAAATGTGATTACCGAGAGCACTACATACACAAGCTGTATTAAAAAGTCAATTAGGAAATAAAAACAAATAAATAAATAAGTTAATGCAACATCGTTGGCAATCCCCCCTGAATCAAAGGAAAACCAGCACAATTCTGCTAATGAGATAGGTTCTTGATAAACAGGTTCGGTTTTATGTACTGGGAGAGCTAGATCCAGAGAGGAAATTCAAAATTTCCATTCCTCTGTTTCTTCTCCACTTTTGTTTATGCTTTTACTGCATATATATATATAAACCTGGGCAAAACATGTCTTACTTATGTTTATAAGGCATAATTAGAGAAAACATAAACTCAAAGCAAATTCAGTCCTTCAATAAAATTCTTTTTTATGTTTATAAAACAAATAATGTAATTAGGTATACCAGTTCCTGTTGAGTAACATATCCCACTAATGACATCTCATCATACCAAGTTTGTGACAGCTCTTGAGCCTCCTGGGGCAGAAGCTCATTGCCATGCAACATTTTCCCTTCCATTAAACTCAGAAAGGCTATTCACAAACATCTGAGCACTGTACTAGACTCTGAATTCATAGCAGCCATCCGCAACAGAAAACTGTGTCTCAAAATACACATGATTTTCTTTTTCACATAATAAAGTATGTATGTAAGGTATTTAAAACTGTTTGTTTTAAATACCACATTGTTTTTACTAGCTTTAAATAATCAATGTGGTTATTTTCCTTTTCCACCAAGCAACAGTTCATACAGTAAGTAGTAAAGTTTCAGGGATTCCATTGAGAAACAATTGTACTCTGTCACTTCACAAGGACAGACAATTTAGGTCTTACTCATATAGATGAGCCAGTGCCACTTCAGAGGGTGCCCTTGAAAGATACATGCATTGCCAAAGACAATGATTATTAGGTAGTGACGCACTTTTCCTTGTTTTCAGACTTATTTCCATCCATTTTCACATGGAATCTAATCCATTCAAGGTGAAGAGAGATTAGATTTGCAGCACAACCATAAAGGAATATTCTTCATTTGTGCCCCTCCAGAGCTGTTCCTCAGGCCTTTTTTCACCATACCACCCCCCCACTTCAGGGTCCAGGGTGGGAGGAGGAGAAGGGGGAACAGGGGAGGTAGTTACCTTGCATAGCCAGAAGACAGAGACTTAAGAGCATCATAAAAATCCACCACAATTTCATTCAGTGGAAAGAGGTATTTTAGCATAACCCTCTTCTCATCAATGTACAGCATATCCTTCTGGACTGCCCTACGATTCTAGACAAATAAAAATTGTTTCAGTTTCTCTTGGAATTTTCTACAAAAAAACACAAAGGAAATTAAAATGAACAGCAACCAAGCTATACAAGAGAATTCCTGTACTTAAGCCCCAAAGTAACTTTCTTATTGGTAGTTCACTGAAGTCCCAGGACAAACTGCAGCACTGTAAGAAATGAAGTGGTTATAACTTAACTAGACATTCAATTCAAGCCTTTCCTCTCTAAATGCTGAATTTCTGAAACCCTTAACAGCTTCTGCTTACTGCTGCCACAGTAGGACTTGCAGGCTCATCTTCTCTCCTCCCAGGAGGGTGTTCTTAAAGTTATTTTAGAAATTCTTTTTAATAGATTTTATTCTTCACTGTACTGCTTTGTATTACACATTTTGGAATGTTAAAAGCTAAGAAAAATATTGTGAAGAAATACTATAAACACAGGCAGGTAAAACATTTTCAATTATAAGTATTCCAAATACAGTTAGACAAATCTGTTTGGCCGTTGCTATCCTAAATTTACTTTCAGTGAAGTACTGAAAAAAATACATGGACACATAGAAGTGTTGGCAGAAGTTGTATTTCCATGAATATACTTCTAAAAAAACCAGTACATCTTATTCCCCTGCTGCAGACTCCATTCTTTCAGGAACACAGAAGGAGAATGGAACTAGCTATGAATATATGGGAGTCTAGTACAGAGCAAGCACTTTGCTGTCATTGAGCTTCATCACTAACTTTTCAATATATGGATTCTGTAGTTCAGAATCTTACAAATAAAAAGCTAAAAGATATTTTTTCTTTCAAAAGTATTCAATAATTACTTCAAGGATACTATTTAAGTAGTAATATCTATTATCATACAACCTAGTGTCTTCACTTTAAGAATGAGGTGAAGAGCTTAAAAAGGCAAAAGACAAAATTAAAACTATACACCAACCTGACACAAGGTAATTATTTTCCCAATATATTCATGAGGTGTCACAATAGTACCAAGAACAGTTGGCTCCAAATATTCTGATACTGAAAGTTTATCAGGAAACTGAGCAGGGCTGATAATAGTAATCTGGTCTTTTCCATACTCCTGAAAACAAACAAATAAACCAGATATTGTAATTTTAGAAGTAAGTAAAATGAACAGCAAAGGAGATAAATATAGCATTGAAAAAATGCTAAAAAAATATTTCAGTTGCCTGAAAACATTGGAGTGCATTATGCAACCCAAGTTTAAACCAAGGATGATTTTCGAAGAGATTTGTACAACATATAGAAGTCCGTTATCAGCATATCCTTAAATATCATTATACAGAAATTAGCTTTTTACTTGAGAAGTGACTGAAATACAAAAAAACTTTCTATCCATCTTTCCAGGTCTCTCCCCTGTAAATTGAGGATCTTCCTTCTTACTTCATCCTGATCCTCTAAGTTACTATTACACAGCTTCAACAGAAGACCTTCTCTAAATATTTTAGAGTTCAGTGGTAGGGACTTTCTTCTCTAAGTAGAACTTTGGCTTCATGCTCAGTCACACGCTGAAGTGGATTTAGAAATGAAAATTTTCATTCCTGTGTAAGTGCTTTCATTACCTACTTTTTCCAGTCCAACATCCCAATAAGGGCTAGAGTTACCCTTCTGAGGTAAAAGGAAGGTTATGCTGCTTATTGTGTAAATGCAACTTCCCTCTCCTCCTGTAATAAATGATTACATCATTTCCACTGACAGGGACACATCTTTCAGCACTGTTTGAAAAGAATCCCACATCAACAGTCCAGAATCACACACCAAAGGTGTAAACTACTTCACTCCTAGCTGCTATACTGCCTGAGTCGGAAACCAAAACAACCAGAGAGATAAAAGGTCTATGCCTCACACCTTGCACAACCTTTCTTATACAAGATTTTAGTAATTTACAGAACAATCAGCCAATCAACTTGCATCCTCCTCTGTCAGCAGGTGCTCTAAGTGTACCTCTTTCTCTCTCTAAAGTTCAAACACAGTAATTCTATTTGCACCTAGTTTAATGAAGTTAGCACGTGCCCATTTAATTGTGATAAAACAATCTCACTTTCTTTCACCAGCCCCTGCCAATCTACAGTATCATTACAAGCTATTCCTAGAAAGGTTCATGATTTCTGACAGATAAAGCCTGGATTATTTCACCTGCTTTTAATGCAGTCCAGTCAGTAAGCACTTAAAAGAATACAGCAAGACATGTCTCCTATACTCCCGTTTTCAAGAAAAAGTATAAAACATAAAAAGAGAGTGCTTGAAATGAAAGGGGAAAGTGCAGTTAACATCCTTAAAAAATTAGAAGCTATTTAAGTAATATACTGGTGTTTCTAATGCTTACTATAAAATACAGTACTAGCCTACATTTAAAAAGAGACTCTAGATGTTTATTATAGGAGGTTTTTAAACTGCCATTTACATATTTTTTAATGAATTTAACATACCTTTATCAACTTTGCTGAGGAAAGAACAGCTTTATATGGAACTGTAGGTGCAGTCAAAATAACAGACATGTTGTACTCTTGCTCCAAACGCTGATTAAAGACTTCCATATGTAGAAGACCAAGGAAACCCAATCTGGAAAATAAATACCCTGTTGGTAAAAGTATTTGTGTATCCCCTGGAATTTCACAGTGGTCTTTTTCACCCACCAGCACGTTTACAGTGCTAGTATGGCAGTATCAGGCAGAGCAAACAACCTTCAAGAGACCAAATAATCCTACAGTTGAATAATGTAAGTCTTGGAGAACAAAAACTATTAATCACAAAATTTTTCATTCTCTGTGCAAACAGAGAGTATAAGAAAATCAAATGCTTTTGACCTTTATCATTAATTTAATTACAGCTTCTAATTTTGAATTAAGTTTAATTCTACCTTTGGTTTACTTAAACATGCATTCTCAGCTTATGAACAGTTTCAAAAATGAAAGCAGCACAAAAACCTCACCTCCATCCAGCTCCTAAGGCAAGGCTACTGTCACGATGAACAGTTACACTGGAGTCATTCAATGTCAGCCTTTCCAAAGCACTTTTGAGATTATTATATTCCGTTTGATCTATTGGATACATTCCTGTCAAAATATATTAAATAGAAGTGATGTGACAGAGAGCTTTAGCTACTTTGTACCTGGCTTTCAAATATACCACTTACAGTTAACAGAGTAATAAAATCAGGAATAGTTACTTTCTGCCCCATCAGTTTTTAAATGTGAAAAACAACATGAGGATTCTTTATCCCTCAAAAAAAAATTAGTCAAAACATAAAAATGTTTTAGATTACCTCAGAATTAACATCTAAACCATAATGGTAGGATCACTGTACTCATCTAATCCTTCACATTTGTGGAAGAGTCACAGTTGAGTATAACCACTGTTTTGCAGTGTAAATGTATAGACTTCACTGAGATGTTCCCTCAAAGCTAAGAGTGAGTGAAAAATAAAAAGCATCATTTCAAAGTTGCAAATATTTCTCTATTCTTTTGAAATTAATAAAAACAGCTGTTTGGATAACTACTGCCTGAAATAGATTCTACTGTATCACTTTTCAAATCCTTTATGCTCAGAAAATGTCATCTACATCAAGAAGCAACACACATGCACACGAAAACATTATTTACAAGATTACACTTTTCGACAGTCACTGAGAGACTGCCTAGTCTCCATGAGACAGTTCAAGTGAGTTTTACACACTGCTTCCCAACAAGTCTAGAAAATTAAATACGGATTTTTTTTCTAAAGCCACCTTCTGTACCATTTGTAGTAGTTACTGAAGCTCAACAGAACTATTCAAGCTGAAAAAGTCAAATATTTTACAAGATCATTCTGAGTATTAGTATTAGTTTACCATGTTTAACAAAAATGAAATAGCTGCGAAGTTTTAAAAGAAGAAAAACCAACACAATAATTACAGAAACCTGATTATCAAGATGAAGAATTCCCTCCTTTTTTTTTTAAATTTCAACCCTTCTTTTTCAGCTAGTAAAAGTTTACTGACATTAGAAACAATAATCATGTTTGTCTTGTATTCATGTAAACTCAGTCAGCATTTATTACTAATCCTGTTTAGTCACAGGGAAAACACACAAATCTACATAAGTGATATACCTCAGCTATAATTCTAATCCTCCCATGTCACTCTATCGAGCAACACGAAACGCAGAGACAAACGCAGCCACACCCGAGAGAAGGCAAAGAAGAGAGAAACTTTATTTTGGTTTTCCCATTATATAGGGTTTTGGAAACGACCATCGATTGGAAGGTGAAGCTACCACCTCTCCAACGACACTGGTCAATGACAAAGTCCATCAAACCTTTCTCCTCCCAGGAGAAGGAATGAAAAACAAAAAGACAGTTAGAAAAACATGTGCATGTTTACAAAAAACAGCGTGAGAAACTCCATCACAAGAATGAAAACATCAGAAGGCTGAAAAGTGAGAGTGACACTCCCAACTCTTAATATACATGTCTTCTTTTAAAAGCTCTAACAGCTCTTACTGTTGTCAAGGGAAAAAAGTAATTCCACTTTATATTTATTTACTCCTCACCTGCAAAAACCATTGGCTTCGCTGACTTAAAGCCAGGCAAAGGCTCCACCGGCTGTTTATACAAAAACAGTGTGTCTCCTATTTGTGCTTCCGTTACTTCTTTCATTCCAGCAATCAGGTACCCCACCTGTCCTGCATAGCTAAATAAAATTGCTATTATATGGACGTGATTGTTGGCATTAGCAGTATTTCTACTATTTTCTTACTTGATTTAGCCCAGCCTGAAATTCAAATAAATCCCCTCCTTAAAAGCCCATATCCCAAGTCCAGAAGTGAGATTTCAGTTGTTTCACCTCTGAGTTGTGAACAGTCTCAACTAGTTCTTTTTCTGTTACAGCTGAACAGTACATTTATGATCCTGGATTTTGAATATTGTGTTGCTCCCAGTTTAAAAGCTGGAGTTAGACCCTTGAGAAGCTCCTAAGACCAAGAAACCAGAACAGTTCCCAGCTGCCAGCACAGAAAGTTTCATATACCAGTAGGATGAAACTAGACACTTTCCATCAGCACATTATGCTAACAGGAGCGGAATACATGGTACATATTGAGCAAAACACAGTGTAGTGGTTTTGGCTGGGATGGAGTAACTTTTTTCAAAGCAGCCTTGTATGAAGCTGTGTTTTGTAATTGTGATTACAGCAAATGTTGTTAACATACCAATGTTAAGGTATTGCTGAACAGGCCCTCTCAGTTTCTCGCTGTGCTCCTGCAAGCAAGCACACTGGGGGTGTGCAAGAGACTGGGAGGTGACACAGTCAGGACACCAGACCCAAACTGGCCAAAAGGGCATTCCATACCACAGAATATCATGCTTAGCAATAAAAAAGAAGTGTAGTCTTTCCACGACTTTTACTTGTAGACTAACAGGACATCAGTCTGCTTGTGGGAGGTGGTGAATAATGGACTGTCTTTTCATCACTTGCTTTTATTTCTTTTTTTTTTTTTCTCCTTCATTTATTAAACTGTCTTTATCTCAATCCACAAGCACCCCCTCAGTTCTCATCCTGCTAGGGCTGGGGAGTGAGCAGGGGGCTGGCTGGGTTCAACCCACCAGACACACTAATGTAACCTGATAATGCCCCCAGTGAAGTCATTAACACGTACTTGGATGCAAACTAGTAAAACTCCTCCACTAATTCTAAATACCTGATTTTCTTCCCACTGCTGCCATTGAGAAGCCCGTTTCTGGAAGCTGTTGCATTCATGGATTTTAAGTTTTCCACCCTCAAAATATGCTGCAGCAATAACTAAGATGAAGCCCCATTCCCTTCCACTCTCAAACAAGGCAGTTCCTAGAAATAAATTGGACAGCTGAATAAGAATATCGAACACTAGCCTTTAAACACCTAGCTGTCCAGCTGTTTCATGTACTACAGAAGCTAATGGATTCTTTCCCACAGCAATGCCCAAAAATCACTCCCTAAAACCTTCTGCCTCAGCATGCCCAAAACAAAAAATGACACAGAGCATTAAGCTGCAAATAGTAATTATTAAAAAACCCACCACCAAAGAACAAGAACAAAAACCTAGACCTCTCCCAGTTTTTACCTCTCAAAGCAAAAATAAAACAGAAATGCAGGATATTGTAGCTTATCCCAATACATGACTTGTTCCACTGTAAGAAGTTTATTACTTACAGCTTATGTGTTGGCTGTTCATTTGGAGTCAGAATTCCAACTTCATTAACTTCATATCTTTTCTTAGTGTGTGCAGACACAATTTTCTGTCCTTTTGCAATCTCCCCACCAAAGAGTGCAATGTTAGCTACGACACCTCGGTAGTGGTCAAAGGTAGAGTCAAATACTAAAGCTTTCAGTGGATCAGCAGTATTACATTGGGGTCTGTAATCAAAAAAACAAAAAAAGAACAATACATTATGCAGTGTGTTTTCATTCAATATTGAATGAGCAAGCATGCCCACCCCAAACACTTTAATAGAATCATATCAGGTTGGAAGGGATTTCCAGTATCACCTGATCCAACTTTTCTTGGCAAAAACACAGGCTTAACAAGATGGCCCCGCACCCTGCCCAAACAAACCAGAGAGTGTCCAGTGGTGGGGAATCCACCACTTTCCTGGAGAGAAATTATTCCAATGGCTCTGTAGCTACTGTAAAAATACCAGAACACAGCAAAAGGTCTCCCTTAACCCTTCTTTTCTCAAGGCTGAACAAGTCCATTTTTCTCAGTCTTTCCTCAAAGGGCAGGCTGCCCGGTCTTTCCATCATCTCTGTGGTCCTTCTGTGCCTGCTCTTCAGCCTGTCCACATTTTCTGCCTAGAAGGGACCAAAACTGAACACAGTATTCCAGGTGTGGGCCAACCACCACTGAGCAGAGTGGGACAATGACTTCTTCATCTCTGCTGGTGATGTCGTTGTTGCAGCAACACAGCATGCTGTTGTCTTTCTTTGCTGCAGTGGCACACTGTTCACTCATATTGACTCTGACGTCCCCAAAGACCTCCGGGTCCATTTCCACAGAGCTGCCCCACAGCTAGGTAGATTCCAGCCTGTGCTGCGCTCCTGAATTATGTATTCCAGGTGCACAACCTTTGCCGCTATTGAATTTCGTAAGGTTCTTGTTAGCCCACTCTTCCAGCCTATCTAGGTCTTCCTGCAAAGTTGCTCCCCCTTTCTGAAGTGTCTATTTCCCCTCTCAGTTTGATATCACTGGCAAACTTCACTAGGGTACACATCCCAACTTCCAGATCACTTATGATGACACGAAAGAGCATTGAGCCCAATGTTGAACCCTGGCAGACCCTACTTGTGGCCAGTCTGAAAAGGAGCTATTTAGCACAACCCTCTGCGTGCAGCCTGTCAGACAGTTCCCACAACACAGACCACTCCAGACTGTAACACAGTGGTTTCTCCAGGAGTCTGTGAGAAACCTTATCAAAAACCTTAAAGATCCAGGTAGAGAGAAATCCAGGTAGCCAGTGTCCACCACTCACACTACACAGCTGGTTATTCTGCTGCAGGTGGTCACGTTTGTCAAGCACATTACGCCCTCAGCGAATCCCTGCTCACTTTTCCCAATCATTTACTTCATCTGACTTGTCACAGCCCCCAAGGAGGATTTGTTCCATACCATTTCCAGGGACTGCTGTAAGACTGATGGGCCTATAAATTCCTGGATCCTCCTTTAAGCTCTTCTCGTAAATTGGACATCAGCATTCTTCCAGTCTTCTGGATTGTCCCCTGATCTCTGTGCCTTCTCAAAGATTACGGCAAGCAGCTTTGCACGGACACAGCCAGCTGCCCTACAATCCTCAGGTGGATACTGTCAGGGCCAATGGATGCAGAGGGGTCAGGCTCCTGTAACTGTTCACATACCAACTCCTTCTTTGCTGACAATGGTTCTGTGCATCAACCTGCATTTTTTGCTCCCCAGGCCTAAAGCCCAACAGTGCCAGTAAAGACAGAGGTGAAGAAAATGTCCCTCTGCTTTTCAGCCTTGCTGGTGACTAATTCACCTCTCCTGTTTAAGCACAAGTCACAATTTTCCTTCTGTTTCTCCTACATCTCTCTATATTTTCTTTAAATCAGATGCGTATTAAGTGTAAAATTACTGCCAATACCGTATAAATGCAACTCATGATTTTCTAATTACTTTATAAGGTTAATTAGATACATAATTAAATACAGACTTACGGTGGGATCTTCTCAATGACCTTTTGAAGAACTTTTTCAACATTTGTTCCTTGTTTAGCAGAAATCTAAAACAAATCCAACAACAACTTTATAAGACATGTCTTACGCTTATTAATTAAATAGTGTCATGTTTACTCAGACAGTTTGGGTGGCACTTATAAAAGCACTCAAAAGGACACTCTAGAATGCTATTACTAAGAAATACTGTTTTTTCTTTTGTGAATGGCAATTATTTTTATGATAGAAACGAAAGCCATTTATGGACTGACAGTGAGAAATAATTTAAAATCTCAGATTCCATTCCTCAAAAAATACTAGAATTTTTAGCTGAAAGTTATTTTCTCCACTCTTAAAGGAGACAAACTTTAAAGAAAATGTTAAAGAAACTGTCTTGTTAAAGAAATTTTTATGTCAGACAGGAACAGGCAGACAGATGTCATTCTCTTAATTTACAACATGCCCATGTCATTCATTATTTACAAAGTTATATTATCAGCCATGTTATAAAACTTAGAGATCTTACCCTTATACATTCATCTGTAGGGATATCAAACAGCTTCTCAATTTGTTTTTCAACTCTTTCAGGGTCTGCATTTTTCAAGTCAATCTGTAAAACAGCAAACTGCTAAATATACAAGCAATCACACCTCCCACATCATCAAGTACTGTAGCTTTCAAAAATACAACAAACAATCTTTATTTATTTATGAGTAAATATTGTCCATCTTTGGGAAGAGATCAATATTCATTTTATAAAGTCTTCCTTCCTTAATTTTGGGAAGGATCCCATCTGTAACCAGTCTAGTTTTGGCTTGTTTCATTAGGCAAAACATCTTTGTCCAAGAGTTGGTAAAAATCTTTAGTTTACAAAGTAATTTGAAATCATTAAGTGATACCTACACTGTTTATAGGATCACATATTAAGTACAACATAAATCTACAAAAAGCAATTAACATAAGCTGAGCACTAATTCATCTTGTGATTCCAATAACACAGCCCTCACATTTGTAAAGAAAATAACACTTAGAATTTCATTTAAAATTAAGACTCCGCTTTTTAAATACTGGCTCCTACTCATGTCATTTCCTCAATATTAATGAAATTTTTACATCACCAATTCCAACCATAAACCCAGCACTGCAAAGTCCACCACTAAGAATGTCCGTAAGTGCTACATTTTTTAAATACCTAAATGTATTTCATGAAACTAAAGATTTCACAGCAGTTACTGTAAATTTTTACACAGAGAGCAAATAGAGAAAATTCCTATTACATTCTAGTAATGTTATATCTAAATCCTATAAATATTATAATAAACAACTTTCTTTGTTATATACTTTTCTTTGAGGTTACCTTTCTGATCAGCACTACGCACATTTAAACAACCCAAGTATCTCATGGAAAATACTAAAAACTCTATTACCTTATTTATGACAGGAATTATTGAAAGCTGTGCTTCAAAGGCAAGATAGAAGTTTGCCACTGTCTGAGCCTGAATACCCTAGAAAATAACATTGTAAAGTTTAACACAGAAACCTCCTCAGTTTTGGTGTGGTTTTGGGGAGTATTTTTAGGCATACTATACAATTTAAGATTACTTTGCTATTCTATCAACGCTTTCATTTAGGAGATGGACAAATAAAAGGTGATTGATTATATGCAACTGCTTTAAAATCCCATTACTCTTTTTCTGCAACGTAATACTTTCATGGAGGTAGACCAGGGGCAAAAACACTGATGGAAAAACTAAAAAAAACCCACAGCCTAGTTTCCCACTAGCTTAAGGAAATCCTGAAATACTAAATAGAAAACAAGAATTAAGTACTATACCTCATTTGCATCAACTACAAGTATGACACCTTGACAGGCAGATAGTGACCGGGACACCTCATAGCTGAAATCTACATGGCCCTATGGAGAAAATAAATGTTTACAATTTCATGTATTTTTGCAAAGATTTCTGTACTACGCTATTTTCATTTGTATGTATGTTTACATTCTTATAAAAGAGGAATTGAATAAACACAAGAAGCAAAAATCTCCTACTTTTAACTATAAAGACATTTAGATTTGTGTGATTTCAACACTGTTTCTATTTCACTTACTGGCGTGTCAATAAGATTTAAGAGGTAGCTTATTCCTTCATGATTGTAAAAGAGAGATGCAGATTGGGCTTTAACTGTAATTCCTCTTTCACGTTCCACTTGAAGTTTATCCAGCACTTGTTTATTACGGTCAGTTTTAGAAATTGTTCCTAAAAATAAGGAAAAAAAAAAGCTTTATTACCTAAATTACTACATAAACCTTGAAAATGCCATTAACCAAAAGTTAACCAAGAGCAAATGAAGCTTTCCCATATAATTAAGCTAATCTAAGATTTTCAATCAAAAACAAAACTGTGCATCAACTCTTTACATTTGTCAAATAAAGCTGACACAATAAAGTTATATAAAATACTATCCTGAATAAGCAGGATAAAAAACATCATCTAAAAGATTAGGAAGAAGCAAAAATTCCCTTGAATTGTAAATAATTTTGATACTTAAGGAAACTTCCCCTCCTGTCACTGGAGAGGAGTAGCCCACAGCTCTAAGACCAATCTCAAGTGCCAGGTGAGCATTAGCATAGACTGACAGACCTGAATTCAAAATCCCATTCTATCACAGGCATCAGGCAAAAATGCTCATAGTGATACATGGGAGGTAATCATAAAAACAACTTTGATCAGAAGTTTCTCTCCCTGGTTTTGTTTCATTCACCCTTAAATGAGAGTCCAGAACTCCCACGTTATGACAGTCCCACCCCTTCTGTCCACCTCAACCACCGTCAGTAAACATCATAAACTTAACATGTCCTGTTCTAATGGTGACTGGTTAGAACGACAGGAGTGACATCTTGAACAAGGAACATCTTGAAATTCCTTTTCAGTCTTTTTCCAAAATACGTTTTTTAAATTAATTACACACTTCCTTACACCTACATTTAGGTAGATCTCAACTACAAAGTCCATATATCTGTAACACTACACAACTAAGAGCCTAAAAGCACAAGCAACACTAGAAGAGCAAAAACATTAGAAATTTTAGCAATAATAAAAGGTACAGAAACTTAAGATGCCACCTTCCATGTCAAGAAAAGGTAGTATAAAATGAGAATGCTTACCTGTAATTTCCAGCAATCTGTCTGCTAGTGTACTCTTGCCATGATCTACATGAGCTATAATACTGAAGTTTCTAATGCTTTCAACAGGATACGTTGCCATATCTAATTTTTCCTGAAAAACAAGAATTCCTTTTCATAAATCAACGTTACAGTCTCTATATAGCATATGACCTGGCCTTTAAAAGACCACATCAATTATTTTAATAATTTTTCTCTAGAAGCAGCACAGGTTGAACAGAGATACAAAAACTTGAATTGTCACCATTGCTTAAAAATGTCAGCATTTCACTTTAGTCATTCATATAGACATATATATCTTTCTATCACTAAACAATCAAGAATTATGCTGGAAAGCATGTAAAAGGTACTATGCTCTTATGTACATAGGAAGCTGGAAAACTTTTAGTTTCACGTTTGTGAAACTAAATTTACTAAACTACTAGACTTACTAAACTACTAGACTTAAGGATTAAGAAAACTGGATTCCAGGGGCCGTTAAGGACATCATTCCTCTCAAGCATGATATGAATACAGAGCCATTACCTACAGACTCAGTGAGGAGTGACCTTATCATAAGGAGCAAGCAGACAGCGAAAAAGGATGCTACAGTGTGCAAGAAGCCAATCCACACACAAAAGTCCAAGTATTTTATTTAGTTAGTTTTGTGCAGAAAGGGGCACTTGGTGGAAAATCCACAAAGCCAGCAAACAACTATCAAAACTTTATACTATTTATACATTTTAGCAAACAGAGGCATTAATATCCACTGCCTAAAAGTTACATAGTTGTCTTTTAATTTGCATTCTATTGGTTAAATTATTCCCTCACTTCTTATGAAGTTAGCCAGTTAGTTAGCCAGCATGGTCTCCTTCTCTTGAGTCGGTGGGTTTCTTGGGTCTCTGGTCATGATCTCCTCCTGCCAGAATTACCTTTTTACCCAGCAAGAACGGATTTCACCACACTTGCTGAGTTGGCTTTGTTAGTTCCTTCCTTACCCGGGCAGTCCTGTCAAGCGTCCTTCTAGCCCTTGAATTCTACATTCTTTGTATCCACTACTAACAGTACATCCTTCTCTCCAAGCTGTGCTACGCTGTCCCTAGAACTGAAATCCCTGAAACGTGCCAAGCCCTAAACCTCAGCAAGGCAACTCTACCAAGGAGCAGCGCGTCCTTCTCACCCCTGGAGGCCAGCGCGGGCTGCCCGGCAAGGCCCCGGGCGGGCCGGCGGGCCGGAGCCTGGGGCCGGAGCGTGGCCGCCCGCGGACTCACCTCGCCGCGGGAGCTGTACGGCCGCTCGCACAGCCAGGCCGGACGGCAGAGCGGGGCGGCGGCGGGGCCGGGGCTCGGCAGCCGTGTCCCCCAGCGAAGCACCGCCCTGCCGGCGAGGGCCATGGCGCTGCCAGGGGCTCAGCTCAGCCCAGCCCAGCCCGCCATGGGCCGCTGCCCTCAGGGCGGGCACCGCGCCCCGGAAAGGAACGGGACGGGACGGGCGCGGCGGAAGCGCTGCCGGGGGCGGCGGCGCCGGGAATTGCCGCCGTCCTGGCGTTACAGGCGGCTTTATTTCCCGGCCTGTCTGCTGCTCTGCTCGCATATGGCTGTTGTGGCCGTCAGAGCTGTGCTTTGTTAAATTCAGGAAGCGGAAGAATGTTGTGTTCTCAAATACGTTTTCAGTGTGTTGCTCTTCGTCACGATCTTTGCGGGTCTTCCAGATATTTTTTCTAGCTTGTATGTTTCCTAGTTCGGCGTTTCTTAGTTACCGCGTGTTCCTCTGTTTTTTATTACAGTTTTTGCGTTAAGACATGAGAAAAACATGAAGGCAAGGGTCACTGCTCTGTTTACATTTATTGGCATGTGGATAGGATACATATATTGGCACGTATATGTATTGGATAAATATATACGTTTGTATACATATATTGGCATGGATGGAAGAAAGAATTTCCTTTCAGGAAAGGAAATTAAATACTGCAAACAGAAAAGAAAGCGTTAGAAACACTCTGGAAAAGGAGATATGATCAAATAAAATGCAATTGAAAAAACCAAGAAAATTTGGCAATTTACAGACTACAAGGGCATGGACTGGGATCAAATGTGCTGCGGTGAAAAGGACCAAAACTAACCTCACTGAAGTTGCAAAATCAGGGGAAGACAAAGAAGAAGACAGAAAAGACAAGAGAAGAATTGTATGAAAAGGCCTGCACAACATAAAAAAAAAAATCTTCACCAAAGGCAAAACCATCTAAAGGCATGGGATGGCATGAAGTGCAGGGATATGGACCAAAGCTTGCCAAATTGATCCTCATTCAAATCACAAGATTTCATTTCCTTTCCTGAAAGGATTTCCTTTGGAAATACCAGCTACAGCTATGTAAAATATTTCAAAAATGCCAGCAGACCACTTATCTAAGAAAACTACAAGTATTTAATCAGATTCACAATCTAGACATATTCCAAATAAAGCAAGACAAATTTTGAGGGCAATATCATTTAAAGGAGGTCTAATTTCAGGATATCCGTGTGAAATGAGCTCACGTACTGCATCTTCCTCCTAGAACTTGTTCTGTTGTCATCGAGTGAACACCTGTGGAGTGACTGCTGGTCTCTGCAGCAAGACAGCAGCCCTTAATGTAAAGCTATTTGCAGTTATTTTAGAGTTCTGAGATAAATGAAGAAAAACTGGAATAGAACTGCATTTCAAGCATGACTCCTAATCGTATGATTAACTAAATCATATTATTAACTTGAATTTCAGATTGGAAGTCCATCATAAGCCAGGATAGAGCACAGATAACTATATGAATCAAATATTAAGATTTTTAATCAATTTGAGCTCTATATGCAATGGAACACATTCACTGGAAATACAGAAAGATGTACACTTCAGCAGAATAATATATATTAAAGTATTTATGCAATGGCAAGCCTGAAGCCATAAACATTAATTTTCAAGTGATCATTTACATGTCAAAATATGATGGATGGGTGCATGCATTCTTGAACCTCAAAAACCATTTGTTGTGATGAGAATAAACTAAATGTACCTGTCACTAGCTACACTTACTAGTACTGAAGCCAACCATATAAATGGTAAATTCAGATATTTACAGATTCCTGACTGAAAAGGTGAAAACAAAATACAAGCATGAATTTCTTGTCAAGATTCCCAAGTATCTTGTTTCAGCTACATTTGAATGCAGGTGTTGAATGTCCCATCAATAACCATTTAAGTTGAAGACATAACATGATTGCCATAAATGCAAACCAGTCAGTGTTATGGCTTATTTCCTTGCAGTTGTGTTCAATAGAAACAAATATGCTCCCTAATTGACATGGTTTCATAGCCTGAGTTGTAACAGGAATTGTGTCTTCCCATAAAGTGAAAAGATAGCAAAATGAAGCGTTTACCCAGTCAGGCATAGCAGAGGACTAGCAGAGCCAGGACCAGCACCAAAGAATGATTCAGGTATCTGCTCCTTACTGCTCTTCACTGCAACCTTTTATGCCCTTCATGTTACACATGCATTGCACCTGCATGCTCTCTCTTCCCTTTTGGCACTGGTCAGTGCTCAGCACTCCATGTCTCATTACCTTCAATACCAGTCACCTCCGTGTGCCTACAACAATTCTCCTTTTTTTTTTGTCTTTTAAATAAACGCCACAAACTGTGCCGCTCCTAATTACCACAAAATGTGTGCCTACAACAGTCAGGAATCAGAGTCATCTGCTAAACTTCTGTGACAGTCACACAGGGTGAAATAGCACACCCTAATACAAGGAGTAATATGAAAGGTAAAGAAGCATTTCCTTGCTAGTGAAGTATGAGCTGATAAAATGCAACTAGGATTTCATAGTGTAAGGTACGTATGCATGCAGAAGGCCAAACAGATCCGTAATCAGTGATATCTGTGAAACACAGCAGACACTGCACCACTTTCTACTCAATCATCAGTGCACCTCATTTGGAACCAATCTTTGGTAGCATTGTGAGATTATGGAAATGCAGAAATAAGAACAAAACTACATTCAATAGCTGTAGTGAAAAACCAAAAAGAATATTTCTTTATTTCATTGGTGAGGATTTCTATAACAAACAGAACAGATTTCTATTCTCCACAAGTACTTACTGTGCAAATGAAATAGCTGTGACAAAAGCCTTTCTTGTCACTAGGAAGCACTGCTGCCAGCAGATGCTAAAAGGGAATTACTTACTAAAAGATAATGTTGGCAGAAATTTCCCCATCTGAAAAATACTTTCTTCTAAGCCAAATTCAAAGACTTTATATTGCACACTAATGACCTGAATTAAAAGGACAAAGTTTGCCCTGAAAAAACCTGAAGTCTCAAACTAAACACATTGCAGGACAGGTCACTAATGTTCATCTTCTAAATAAATGTCTATGTGGCAGAGTGAGGTGCCTGAACTGACACCTTCATTAACTAACCTGGTTTGCCAGTTTTTTAACTGGAGTAGTCACCCAGTTTTCCTCAGGGTATTTGAGTTTACAAGCCTTTGTTCTTGGGAGGACAAAATCTAGCAAATCCTTTTCCTTTTTTCCTTTCTTCCTTTCTTTTCTTCTTTTCTTCTTTTTT
>VXAX01003959.1:302396-423112 GCA_013399835.1 Leptocoma aspasia
ATGCCTATTAAAAAAAAAAAAAAAAGGGATGGATTCATGGAAAAAGTTATGTCAAGTTAGAAAACTATCTTTTCACAGACTACTTCCCGTGATGAATACAGAAGAAAAAAACAAAGGATGCAGCTTACTTTGAACTTCACCAAGGTTTTTGACAATCCCAGATTCCTGTAAGAAGTTGCAGCTACTGTTATCAAAATATTATCAAAAGCAGTGATTCGCAAGCTCAGGTTTGAAAGCAGGGGGGAACTTACTACCCCTGTTTCCATGAGCTTGTGTGTTTAGAGTTTATATTGACAGCAATCCTGTGAAGTGGCCCTGGTCCAGCTCCACCTTCAAAAGACAATTTCTGAATGACTCCAGCCTGTTGAGCATTTGGCATCTTTTTGTTTTCTTTAAGACCTAGGCCTTTTGGCCTGATTTGTTTGAAGTTTGAGCAAATCCTGCTTCTAAGCTCTTCAAGGAGATAGGTATTTCCTTTGTTGTTGCTGTAAATAAGTCAGTCGCTGTCTGCTGCAGTATCTTGTGCATTTGGCTTCCTTCCAAGGCAGATGTCTGCTATCTGTCCTCATTTTATGAGTTCCCTGACTTTGTGCTGTAACAAAATGTCTTATGTGCCGCATGAGGTGTGACGTGCTAAGGCATAATGTCATATCCCCCTTTTTCCCCACCCTCAGGTCTTTCCTCTTCTATGGTTGGATCCATTCCATTCTGCTGCCCATCTTCTACCTGAGGTTAACCCTTTCTTTGCATTTAGTAGTTATAAAACAATTGCATTAACTAGGAATATTTGTGGGAATACAATACTGCGGTTGTTTTGCTTCCCTTAGTATGGGTGTCTCAGGAACTCAGTACTTCCCCATGACAGCCTAGCAAAGAAATAGCAGTTTCTTAAAACTAGTGTTTGCTTTGGTGCAGCCAGCTTCAAGAAGTTTCTGACTAAATGTAGGAACTCCAGAGTATAGAAACAATAAAACTAAGATACTTAGAAAACAAATTTTCCAAAATGATAAAAGACATTTACAAATTAGGCAAAACACATAAACAAAATGTTAAAATTTTCTAGTTTCCTAGAAAAAGGAAAGCTAGCCAGCCTGTGACTGCGTGGCCTGTGTACTTAGCAATGTAGTTGCCCATGCAGAACCCATATCTGATGGGCTTTAATAGGGCAAAAGCCATGTTTCCTCAGCAACTTCCCACCATCCCAGCTGCCCTCACAACCATATCATACTTCTCAGCACTTTAGTGGGAGCTGCTAGGCTTTTCAGTCAAGGAAGCATTGGTCACCCCTGGCAGCCCAATGCATACTTTGCAATACATTGTACAGGGGTAGCAGGAGGATGGAGGCTGATTGGACACCAGCCTCTCTTAAAGTCAAAAAAAATCAAAGATGGTATATAAGCTTAATATGGCTAATTTCATTACCCGTTAAAAAATGGCCTCACTTTAATTTCTACATATGTATAATAGAGAAAAACCTTACAAAACTCATCAGACCTGACTCACCTCTATCTTTCCATTGATTAAATGTATACTTTAGGGTAACTTAAAACTGTAGCTGGAAACAGTAAGAACATAATAAATGCCTTTATGGGTGAGATGAATGCTTTTCCCAGAACAGTATTTTTCCTTCAGCAGCCAAAGCAGGAGGTGCTTACTGGGAACACACAGGTTTGGCCAAGGCCTCCAGTGCATTCCTCTTGCCCTCAATCATGTCTTTCCTTTCCTATTTTCCAGTGTGAAGAATTCCAGCCTCCATACTTTTCATAATTTTTCTTGACATTCACTACATCTTCTTTAATTCCATTGGCTTGCCGTCTCTTCTTAAGAGCTTAGTTTTGGAAACAGAAAAGGTAATTTAGCACTTTATTGTTTAAAAGTGAGGTCCCAATGACCGGGACAGTCCTGAGGATGACAACAGAGTTCATTTAGCCATGTGAACCATGTCTGGAGGAACACAATCCACGTACCTTGCTGTGATTCAGTTCCCTCCAGACATAGATCAGGCCAAGGTCATTAATCCCAATTTTAATTGCTTCTCTCTCTCATTAAGTTGACTGTGTTAGAATGCTAGATCCATCCAGCTGTAGAGAAGGGACAATTAAAATCTTTTTGATGTTTATTGCCTGAAAATAGTTGCAAGTAAAGAAAATATTTTTGAGCAGAAGAGAAAGGATTGTTTATATTAGACATATGTATTAAAGGTATTCCAAAAGGACAGTTTTGAGGATTTGATTTTCAAAATACAGTATCTTGTGAATGATAATTGCATTCCTACTTTTTGTCTTCAATGACAGTAGAAGGATACACACCTTGTAACCATTGTGCTTAACTATTTGGTATCTATAAGTTTCCTGTGAGCTAGCAGTAGCTATATTCTATGACTTGTCCAGCCCAATAAATTAATGTCTCTGTTTGAAAATTACATTATATATTTCTGGCTGTTTCTTCATTCTGTATCAATGAATAAGAATTGCTTAATAGTACAATATATGAGAGTATTTTCCTTTTTATTTTCAGAAAGGAGTAAACTGGAATGCAGCAAGCACTTTAGTAAACAGTTTTTTTCCTTTCTTAGTTATCTCAGCAGAACTGTTTTTTAATTTTTTTCTCTTTATTTATCCTCATGTTAAAATAAAGATAACAGTAGAGAGTGATAATTTTAATAAGCATTTTCAAAAACTATTCACCTTTTTGAATTTTGACTCTCACATTTCTATGCCTATAGTTGTAGTATTTACTTTCTTTTTATTTATTCCACTGACAATCTTTTCTATGTTGAGAAGAAAAAAATATACCTTGGCTCCCTGTTGATACAATATCTGCTATTGGCTTTTAGCCAGTAAATTTCTTCTTGTTTCTGTATCTGTGTCTTACAATGGCTACTGTGATATGGAGTACACATAAAATCTGGGCTAAGGAAATGCTATCTATGAAGTCTGAAAACATTAGGAGTGAGATCCTATGTACAAATATAATTTGGATTATACTGCTCATTCATTTTCATTCTTGATAAAATACTTTTAATTTTATAAACCATTTTTTAGTTATCTCTAAAATTATTCTCAGAAAACAGTGAGCATTTTTTTCACTGAATTTAGTTCACCTTAAAAATAAAACATATGGGGAGTCTCAACCCAGATACTTAAGACTTTGCAAATTTATAAGCAGCAAGGTCTTTATATAAGGTCTTTAATCACAGTGTGGACTGTGCCACTAATCCACTGCTTGGATTACAGCTGAGTGTACACTCTGTGGCATAACAAGCCTGCACCCTGGATGACCTTGGCTGGGATGAATCCTGGGCTCACAGATCCCTGCCGCTCCTTTCTGGCATCCAGCATTCTAAGAGTGTGGGGTATCTGCTTCTAAACAAATGTGGCTCATATATCTTTTTCCTGTTCAGATTGGGCTGGGCCCGGGAAGGTCCTGCCTGCAATGACAGAGTTGGAGTAGACCCTGTGCCTCTATCCCCTTCCTTCCTGTTAGTACCCTATGGGATATGTGTGGCACCTGTCTTATGTCTGGCAAGGTCAAAATATATTCAGCCAAATAGAAATTCATCAGGAATGCCCAGTTTAATTAATAGTAAATGTTTCTCTGGTGATTTAGGTTTATTTCCAGGATTTGGACTTATTTCCTCATTCCTTTCCTCCCCTTCTGTCAGAGCAAAATAGAAACAGGCAATAAAGGCTTTTAATCTATGGGTTTCTCTTAGTTTAACATTTCTGTCCTATGAGACCACTACATAGGTAAAATCATACAAAGCAGCAAATATATCCACAGATCTACAGCAAATTTTACAAATCACCAACATGTTTTTTCTGCTCTTCATCTGGCTCCTAGCCTGGCTATATTGGTATGTACATAATTACTCTGGGCACAGACAAGAAGCTGAAATTTTGCCTGAGAAGCCCTTTCAGGGTGCCAAATTCATTTATGTGTTTTTCTAAAAAAGTAAAACTCACTTTATGGAGTTAGCATTCCCTTTAGGCAATTTGTGATCCATAGATTATTGACAACAAAGTGCTGTAACTGCACTTTTGAAGCCTTTAAAATTTACACAGTCTGTATCTGCTTATTCTAAAGAAATAATTACAGTTGCCCTTAGGAGCTTTGTGACCTCCACAGAGAAGAAACTTTTTTTCTTAAGTGTTGCCATATCTCCTGTTCCCAGTTTAGTTTTGGAATAAGAATTATGCTTATGCAGGATACAGTGTCGCAGTTTTGTTACCTCAAGAGGCCCATGAAAAGCAGACATGCAACACATTTCTGAAATGTTGAGTATCTGTATTGTGATTGTTTAAATTAATAGTTAATAAGGTTGCCTAAACTCCATTTTCAGTTGTATACCAGTGATGATACCTACTTCCTGCATAAAACCCTTCACATTCTACTGAGCAAAAGCCCTACAACAGCAACAACAACAAAATTTAAAAATTGCATTTTCTGTGCATTACCCATTGATTCAGTATTCCTGAAAAATTATTTAATGCAAGGATAAGCCAATATAATGAGATACTTGCACTTCAAACAAGTGTACTTCAAGAAACAAGTTTTTTATTCTATATCCTTAATTGTATTTTTTCAAATTGAGTTCTCTTCTCAGTGTAAATACATACTGTACTTTATATGCCTCTATATTTTGATTCTCCACAAGAAAAGGAAGATTTGAAAGAAACTGTGCTAGAGTGACACAACAGAAGGGATACACGAAAACAAAAAAGAAAAATAAATAAATAAATATTTATTTATTTATTGCTATCTTTTCAGTTACATACAAACCTTTATTTCTTAAGGACAAAATATTGCTCCACCATGCTCCTTATCTACCTGTTTTGGCTTTCTTTACAATTTTAAATTTGTTGGGTAATTTTGAATATTTTGAACAGAGAGGGAGAGCTCTTAATGCTAATAAGGTTTCTACAAATTTCATGAAAATAGGCAACTACTGGGATGTAAGAAATTGTTTTAGTGCCTACACTAGGCAAAACATGAAAACATCACTCATGCTTATTAGGCACCAAAGAATCAACCAGAGAACCAGCTATTATGTGTGATTTATAAATCAAAAAAAGCTTCATCTGAAGGGGATTTTTTTTGTTTGTTGGTTTGTTTTTTCTGGTTTTGTTCATTGGTTTGTTGGTTTGGTTTTGGTTTCTGTTTTTTGGTGCTTTTGATAGAAAAAAACCTGGATGGGGAAGATATATATTATGAATCTGAAGCTGGGAGTCAGCTAAGTCACAACAGAGGTGGGAGAACAAGGACTCCAATCAGAAGCTGAGTGGAAGGAAAGGTATCACAGAAGCTATACAAAGCAGAGTTTTGGTAATTGTTGGAAGTCAACAAATCTAGCCCATGTAGAATTAAGGATGTTATGGCCTTATGCAGTGAGTTTCTTCCCTCTTCTTAGATTTGAATCTGTAATCTTTTGTGTTGCTTTCCTCTTTTACAAACATAAAGGATTTGAGTGGCCATATAAGTCAAAACAGGAACTCCCTGTTTAACAATGACAATGATTGAATACACAAGGATGATCATGAATTTTTCCCATGAATATTTTTCTACTCTTCTACTAATTCTTGTTTATTGGCTTCTTGAACTGCATACTGTTTCCAAGCATTCAGTAATTCTTGGTTGTTTTAACTTTCATGGACTTGTTCCAGATCCATATAGAGATTAAATATGCATAACTTCCTTTGACATGAATTTCCGCTAGTCTGTCACCCGTGAACCCTTTTTTTTCCCTAGTTTTGAACACCCTGTGAATTTTGTTTGTCTTACAGATGAAAGAGGCTCCAGCTTTTCCCTACCCACCATCCCTGTCACACAGTTTCATAAACCCCTATTAATCATTGCTTCTCCAGCCCGAGGGCCTGACCTGGTTGTTGTTACATGGATCCTGTTCCACACACACCTCCCCTGCTCTTCTCTCAGCATGTCACCAGCCTCCCAAATACTTTCTGAGGGAGCACAGCTAGAACTGCTTACAATGTTTGACTTGTCACTGAATCACAGATACAGCAGCGATATATTGATGCCCTCTGTTTTACTGTCTTTTCCTAATAATGACTAGCAGGAGAATTGTGTGTTTGATTTGTAATGGGTATTGACAGGTACAATTATTCATGAATGAACCTCTAACTTCTCACTTGCTTGTTTGTTCAAGTCTAGCAAACTTGTTAAGCATAAAAAAAAAGAGCAGCTTTTTTTTTACTAGCTTTGGATTTCACTTTTTTTTTTTTTAATTTGCATCTTATCCACCCTCTGACGACTGGTTATAGGAAAGAATTCATCTCTTGTAATATGTCTGAGACATAAAATTCACTAAGCAGCCACTTTATATAATGCAAGTAATTAATTTGGTAAAAAAAACCCTATTTCATAGTAAATGGTATATTTCTTTGCATTTAAGTTTTCCTCTCTTTAGGAGCACATTTTAATAATGTCCACTTACAAAATTATTAATGGGGCCTGTAAGTGTAAGTAATTAAGCTTAAGGCTTGCTGAATTAATCCTTAATAAGATCAATTTTTACATTTCAAAAAACTATACAATAATTGACTAATTATTATAATGGATTTGCCATACTCAGCAGTTTACTTTGAGTAATAAATGTAGAGTTACATGGCTGAGTATAAAGCTGGAGTTCTATAGTATTCTCTATCTTTTCCCTTTTAATATCACTTAATTCTATTTTTTTTCAAAAAACTCTCACCTGAAAATTTTAAAAAGTTGAAGTATCATCCCATTTCATTAAAAAAACTCTTGAAAATGAAAACGTGAATTTATGAAAACTGCTGACATTTCACTTCTTGCCGCATCTGTTTTCCTTTTCAGGAAAGATGGAAAAAAGTAGATAAATGAAAACCTAAGAGTTAACTTTAAGGAAAAGTTTTGAATTTCTTGTAGAAATTCTCACATTTTTCATTAATTTTCTTCATCTGTTTTGTATTCCTCAGCTTCAATTCTCATTTTCATCTTTGAGGATTAGACCTCATCCAAACTATTTTCCCCATAGATTGTTAGCATCCTCTGTACCTGCCATTGAAAGAAAGTAAAGTTATATTCAAACTCTTTTCTAAAGCCTTTAAGTGCACTGATTTATTTTTCCTTTATGTTAATGCATCTGTGACAGCCTTGTCTAGTGTGGTCTCTCAGTGATGGACTGAACATCAGGTACCTGTGATATACCTGTACTGTCTGCTAGATCATCTTTGCCAAGCTTCTGTCCTGTAAGGCATCAATGGAAACCCTGCCCTCTTTCACAATTACATTCAAGACACATCAGAGAGCACTTATTTAATCAGTATGACGGGTGTCGCACTAAGCAGTGATGGTTATTTATCTGTTGAACCAAAATAAAGTAAAAGGCCTTGTATAAAAATGGGTCATCGGTAGTTGCCTTTCCCAACTGCAAATCTTGTTAGGAAATAAAGTACTTTGAAATGATCTAGTTTCCAAAAGCCCACGTTGATTGGATTCATCAACGCCGTTAGTTATTAATTGAGCCCATAATTTGCTAGAATCAATCTCATGGGAACGGGCCAATAATTACTCAAGGCATCTTATTTAGCCTTTTACAAGATAGAATGTTTACTTAGTTTTGATCTTCCCAAACTTTCCTGTTGTTTTGTTACTCAACAAAATAGAAAGTTTTTAACCATTTCTTTTAAAACTTTCAGATGCAGAATTTTAAAATGGTGATTTTAGCATTTCTAATAAATGCATCTGCCTTTTTGTTTTATTGATACTTTCATTTTTACATCTGATAGGAGCATGGCAGTAGCAGTATGATTTCATGCTTTGAATGCACTTGGGCTGTCCTTATTTCTATCAGTCACTTTCCTATCAACTACTTAAACTTACTTGCTTTATTTTTTGATCATCTGCTAAAAATTTCCAACTAATATTATGCTCCATTTTTGTATTTTATGTGTCCATTTAGATGTGTATATCCACAGGGATATTAATGTAATATATGTGTATAATTTATGTATAATACGTATCATAAGTTATATAATAATTTTATATAAGGAGAGAAATATATATGGCTCAATTTCAAGTTCCATTTTTTTCTTTTTTTTAATTTCCAGGTGGCTTTCTTGTCTAATTGTGGTATATTAAATGGTTATTAAAGTATTATTTGACCACGTTCCACTACTATTCATTGTATTTTTTTCTTTTTAAATTCCTTCTCTGAAGTTTTCTGTCTGATAATTATTCTGTTTTTGTATAGATGTATATATATTCATATTTCTAAGAGAAGGTAGCAAAAGTAATCTAATCACTTTTATAGTTTAAATAAACAGGCAAAATCCAAATCAGGATTTTTCTGTTCCTAAAAAGAAATTTTTGTATTACCTTCCTGAGGGACAGAAGTTAATCCTGTATCATTGCCTCCACTCATTTGATATAAAAAAGATGAAGCCATATTATCTAAACTGAGATGATTAGACATTATAGTGATGAGCAGTTTGCTAAGAGTTGAAAATGAAACTTCATCTTGGTGGATGTAGCAGCATGAACTGTTACTCTAGAAATAGCAGAACATGAGGGAGACTTAATAGCTGTGATAAATATTGTAATTAGATTACCCTGAATTTGCAGAAGCAAATGTTACATTTTTCTTCTTCTCACCATTCTTTACTTCTGAACTCTTTCTTGGACATAACTTACTGAGCAAAAGTTTGGTAAACTTCATTTTAAGTTATTTTGAAATGCATCTATGTTATAACTCTTCCATAACATTGTAAGTCATGTGCTAACAGTGCATCATCGCTCTGCTAATGAAATGGAATTATTTGGCCTTCAACATTACAGGATTGAATATGCACCTGAGGCATAGATTTATTACCTGATAATGCATATAATTCAATGTCCCATTCCTTAAATTTAACAGCCCAAGTGCTTATTGGGAAACTATTCAATAAATAAAGAAGTGAAAAAAGCAGCCTTTGTTGTGGCTAGTCAAGTATGTCAAACAAAATCAGGTGTAAATTGAAAAGTCATCTTTGAAGTTTAAAATCTATTTAAAAATCCTTACTGTGCTGCTGTTTCCTAGTGGCCAGGACTATGGAACAGAGGTTCCTTGCCCTGATCCTGACATGGTGAGTACTGCACTTCAAGAGACAGCTTTGCAAACAGACAAGAGCTCCTGCAGGAGCAGTGGGGCAGGGGGATGTGCCTGGAGAACGTGGCCCTGGCACTGGAGCAGCAGAGGGGCTTGGCCCAGCAGGGTGTTCAGCCTCCCTCCCTCCCTCCTTCCCTCTGCCATGGTGTTCCCCGGGAGCATCCACAGCAATTCTAGGGCTCTGGGGCTTGGAAACACACCCTCACATAAGTGTATTCCCCCCACTAATTTAACAAGTAGTATTACACTTAATGTCCAACAGCTCAGCTAATGAGGGCTTCACCAAGATCTTCATGAATACCGACTCACGAAGGAATCTAGATTATTGAGTTGAAACATATAGAACAATATTTGTTCATTTTGTTCATTTTTCCTCGAAGGTTCCTACCCTTCTCTGCCCATCGTTGTTAGCTCTTGTTAAATGCTGGCCCTGATATTGACAGGTTGTGAGGTTTTTTTCCTTCGTGTGCATCTGTTCAAATATCAAATTTAGAATCTTATAAATAGCACTAAGCTCATCCCTTGTTGAAGCAAGAGGATATTTTAGGTCTTCTCCAACATGTAAATTCAACAGACTGGAGTTTTCACCAAATATCTTAAAAAGTAAGTAACCTTAACTCCAAATTCTTTTGGAAAATAAATTTATCTTTTCTGAACTCTGCTATACAGAGTTAACCATACCTGGTTAAGCAATTATTTCATTCTGTATAGTGACAACAAAGGACTTTAAATATTTACTGGAACTGAACTATTGAGGTACAGCTACCAACTAAAGTTTCTTAAAACATGCCTTGTGTGAAATTTTCATTGAAAGAATGTCTAAGTTGTGTGTAATTCTAAATAAAGCCACAGTAAATAGCTTGGTGCTATTAATTTCTATTAATTCATATTTTAAATGTAACAATTATTTGGAAAACCTGCACAATTGATCAGCAGTTAAGAAAATAATATAAGAGTAATTTTTATTTTGAACTCTAGGTAAAATAAGGAAATAGGTCTCCAAAGATTAGACTGATAATGGGAAAAAATTCAGAAATTCTAATATGAAGCATTTTAAGGCCCCTGATAAAATTGTAATCTTTATCACTTTTATCTTACAAAGAAATTTGCAAAGATCTTTCCCATAAGCAGAGTGTGCTTGATAAATATTGAGATAACTCTAAGAGTAACTGCAAGGTCCAAAGCATATTTTGCCAATGGCATTTGGAAAGTTGGAAATGAGGGCAAAAATGAAAAAAAAATGGGAAATGTTAGGAAATATGAATATCTCACATGAAAATCTAAGTAAATTGGATATGGCTATGGTTATCAGTCAGGTTATGTAACTTCTCTGTGGGTCTTAAGGGTTTAACTACCTAAGTGCTGCCCAAGTGGTGAAACACATGCAGTAGGAAGGAAGGATATGCTCTAGCATGTTTTCTTTCACCAAGGAATCATACAATCATCAAGCCAATTCAATCACCCAGCATGCTGTCTTTTACCAGTCATGTTGCTAGCCAGTGAGAATGTTTCTCTGCTAACACTGATGTGCCTGCTGTGTCCTTGAACAGAAATCACAGATTTTGTGAACAAATCTGGTTTTTTCTATTGTTTTATGAGAGTCCTATATAACACAAAACATAAATAGATGTAGATAGTAATTGTTTTTGAAATCCAAAATACTTCCTAAAAACTTAATTTCTAAACATTGAGATATGGTCACAATTTTTTTAATTAAAGTAGGAAAATGAACTGATTAAAACAATAGTTTACTTTATAGATATATATCTTCTTTCAAAACTGCATTATTTTTTGGTAACAGTAACAAGAAAGGAAGTCTTGTATACAACATTCAAATTAATATACTGTAGTTTCCAGTAACAGCAGATTCATTCCTCTTGTTACAGCTAAAGAAAGTAAATGGTCTTTCTTCTGTCACTTCCAAATTATCATTGGCTTCTACGGAAAGATTCTCTTGAGTTTGTGGCTTTACAGTTTGCTATTTTAATTTAAGTTTAGGACAGCTCAAAACATAGATTGTAAAGGCTTGTTGTAAAGGTTATTTATTGATATTTGCAATCATTTTTCCAGCCAGAATGTCAAATTTTGAGCAGTTTCACGTCGACTTTTACCAGTCTAATTATACCATAGAGGACCAGGAAGAAGGTTGCAACAGCTATGGCTTAGACAAAAACCTCTGTGAAAGCAGAAAGTAAGTACGGGTGTTGTTTCAGCTTCCCTCTTCAACAGATGGTGGTTCTGGGGCTGGCTTTGGGGCTTGCAGGAGGAGGAAAGAGGTTCAAGACATCATCTAGACTTTCTGAAAGACAGAATGCTTATAAGTGAATTTTTCTATTTAAAGGATTTGATTTTGTGCTACTTTTATTAGTACAGGTGCGACAGGTTGTTTACCTGACAGGAGTAACTGAGCTTCATGTTATTAACATGAAATTTAGGGTGAGTATTGCAGGAAATTCTTTAGGATCCTTCTGAGATTCAAGGAAAAAATCTAAAGGTGTGGCTCTTTGATTAGCAGTAGGGACGTATCTGAGGAGTGTCACCAGGCTGCTGGGCAAAACAGCCAGAAGTGCCTGGATGTGGCGGTGGGTGCGGTGGGCTCCAGGGTCCGGGCAGGCTAATTACCTTTTAAACGCATCACTGCAGAGGTGATGGACAGCAAAGGCACGGGCAGCAGCTCAGCGCTCATTACCCACAGCGAGCATTGTACCAAGGATATTCCCAGGTTCCCCACACTGACAGTAGGCGGAAAGTGGGTGGAAGGTGGGGAGTAGCTCTAACACGTTTCTCGTTGTAGTCTGGCTGTGCTTTGCTTCTCGTCCTAGGAGCCAGACAGAAAAGCAGCCTGCGGGTGGGGCGTTTGTCCCATCAGACATGCTTCCATCCCCTCAGAGCTACTCGGGACAGATTTTGCAGCCAGCCTACAGTCCCGACACTCCTTCCCAGCTCGGTTACGTTGACGGGTTTGACGAAGAACCTCCTTTGCTAGAAGGTAAAACTAATCCCGCAGACGACACGCGGGATTCCTGCGGGTGCCTCTAACTTTTCTTTGCCAGCTGGTGGAACTCCCTGGAGAAACTGCAGCAGAGCTGGCAAGCCTGGCCGTGTGAGCTTCAGCCAAAGCTGCTGGCCGCCAAACCTGCGTTTCCTCCTTCGAACTCGCCATGGATTCATCCAGCCTTATGGCCTAGAGCAGATATGCTGTACCACCGCTAGATGACAGCAGAACAATAGTTTTGCATCCACGTTTCCAAAATCGTTTCCCACTCTTGAGTTTATCCTGCATACATATTGGAAAATCTGTAACAAATGAGGATGGATAATAATTTTTTTTTTTTTTGCGTTTCTAGTAATAGATTTAGTGGCTTGCAGATGCTAAATCGCTTGTTTCAGTGGGAAAGGAATTGAGAAAGCTGCTTTCAGTTTCAATTAGTTGATCATTTAACTATATGAGCAATGTTGCCCTTTATGATGATTGACCATTCTAATGCTAGTGGCTGATTTTGTCGCTAGCAAAATACTTGTACTACATTAGGAAAAAGGAAAAAAAAAGGAGGATTTGTCTGTAATTATTTCAGCATGTGTAAAACGAGCATGTTCAGCCTGCTGGTTTGGCATACTGGAGGGCAGCTGGAGTGTTTACTACTCAAAAGGGACTACTACTGCCTTAAAGCCAGCAAGATCATTCTGTTTGATATAGATAACTGCTAGATCTCTACCTCTAAGACCTCCAACCATTTAATTCCCCATGTGGTTCACCCTGGGAAAAGGATGTCGTAATACAGCTGCTTGTGATCCACAAGGCTTTAGAGATATTCCTGTCTGTGTACCACATAAATCTGACAAAACCCACACATTTTAATGCAGAATAGCTTTATTTATACAATGTTTTGACTGAGCTGAAGATGGTGGAGAGGTGGAACAAGATAAAGGCTTGACTTTCCAAACAGATCTAACACATTGTCAGTCTCAGTCACTCTGGCAGCAAATCTGAACCTAACTTTGCCCTTACTGGAGAATCGAAGGGAAGATGATTACTTGTGCAATCTGAAGTGTTTCTCCAGAAGTTACAAGATAAAGCTTTGCCCCAGCAAAGTTAATGGCAGGATTCCCATCACCTTTAATGGGACAGAATTTTGTTCTGTTTCCAGGGGTCTCACTAATTACTTTTTAAATGGAAACATCCCCACCCCCCAAAAAAAAACCCCAACCAAACAACAAAACCCCAAGCTTATAAAGCACTGTATAAAGTAGTATAAACTTGCCTTGAAGGGACAAATGTCATTTTTAAGTGCTTTTGACATTTCAGGCTTAAGACACATTTCTTGCCAGATTTTCCAGAATTAAAGCATATATCTCTGTCCTCAGTGTTGCAGAGTATCTTAAATTCTGCAGTTACTGTTAATTAACATGTTTTTCATCATCTAAGTTAGTGTGGCATTAGATACATGTGTTTTAAATATAGGAAAAACAAATATTAACTCAAAAATGCTGAAGCCATTTTTTGCTTCACTGCCTAAAATTGGATTTAATAAATTAATATTCCAATTTAGAATGAAAGCTGACTCTCATATATACTGAGTATAGCAGGGACATTATGTTCCTACTACAGAATATGTCATCCTACTATATTACCTTCACTGAAGCATTTGTTTGTAATTTTGTGGTATCTAACAGGTTTTTGTAAAAGTGTTGTTTTCTTGTAAGCTATTAACAAAATCCTGAAATTTCTTGTTGCAGAACTTGGAATCAATTTTGAGCATATATGGCAAAAAACATTAACAGTTCTAAACCCAATGAAGCCTGCAGATGGCAGCATTATGAATGAGACAGACCTCACTGGACCTATGGTTTTCTGTTTGGCCCTTGGAGCAACGTTGCTGATGGTAGGATGTCATAGAAATCTTCAGGGATTTCTTTTCTAACAAGGTCATGCCTAGGTGATAATGAGTGTGAAGTTGTAGAAGATGTAGTACCATCATAAAATGAGTCATTTGCTTCCAGTTGTTCTGGGATTATGTGTTAAAAATTCTTCCTACTTTGAAAGCACCTGCGTAAGATTTAAATGTAATGTAAAGGTGACACAGATAAAGTGATGTATTACTTCCAGTAGAAAGCAGAGACTACACCCTTTCTGGGGTGGGATTTAATATGAACAAAAAGACAGATCTGTGCCATATATAATCTGGAGAGGCTCTGAACAGGTTTTAAGGGAGGGAATTAAAAGGAATAGCAAGCCAGCCTGGTTTTCTAACACTCTTTCTACTGTTTTGGAATTATCTTCTTTCAATGTTATTTTAGAGAGTCCAGAGACACATAGACTAAAAAAATCTTTATACAACTAGAATAATTGGAGAAAAAATAAATGGAAACAGTCTTTTTCCACCCACACCCTTAAATTCACAATACCTTCCTATAGATTTTGCTAGTACTTTCTTATTTTTATATTCTTTGTTCTATATTGTCTGCTTAACAAAATATAGTAGCCTGTATTTGACCTCCTTCTTCTTTATGAATATAGCTTCCCTACAGGAGGAAAGTTTAACAGGGTTGTACAGAACTCCAAATTCATCTATATACCCCTGGCAACAGGGGCTCTCCAGTGTTGCTGAAGTAAAGCTCTGACTGCCAACAGCAATTCATCAGACAGCAATAAGGTGGGACCATTCTGGGAAGGGCTTTACTGCCCTGCAACTGAGGTGAGAGGAAAGGGGCTCTAATTCTCCATTTCCTCTGTGATAAATAGTGCTGAATCAGAAGATTCTTGAAAGTTCTTACTCAATTTGTAATGTCAGTGCAGTACCTTGAATGTGCAAACTGCTATATAAATGGCAACTAGTATTATTATTTATGTCCCTATAAAGATAAAAATGTTCTAAAAGGGTGGAAGGGGCAGGAGGAAAGGAAATAAAAGGAAAAGAAGGTGGGAAGCTAGAGAAGACAGGCTATTTTCCACCTGGAGAAATAAATGTATGAGGGTAGTAAAAAGAGAAAGTTGAATTAATTATAATCAAGAAAATGAAAGGAAAGCTAAAATAAAGAATGGAAAAAAATGTTTCTTGTTGACCTTTCTCCCTGAATAGCCAACAGTTATAATGAATATTAAGCTATTATTATTTAAATAAATTACTTTAATTATCATACTTTTACTGGAATATTATGCATTTTAGGTGTCATTAGAAAACCAAGTATTTTCAATGCTCCAGTTTTAGGGCAGCAGAACACCTCTGACACAATCCACTGTTTTTGTTCCATAACTTCCCAGCAGTAAGCCTATGGGTTTATCTTAGAAATCCAGGCTACCATTTTATCTCAGATGTATTTGAATACTAATGTGTCTCTTCAGCTGTGTAAACTATGATATCCTTCTGTACTTAAATAAGAATCTTCTGATAGCACCAGGAACATAATTTGGTTGAGAGCTTGTTTCTAAAAATAATGTATACATTTTCTTTAGTTTCAGCTTTTTAACTATGGAAAATTATGCAAAGATATTCTTCAAAGGGTAGAAGTCCTTTCAGAGAAAAAGAGGAAAGGGCTGCTAGCCTGGCAGCAGGACTTGTTCTTCCTCACATTAGTGTAAAACAGGGCAGCTCCATTGTAGATAGAGAAACAATGGCAGCACAAAATTTAGCAGAAGCCCAAGTCTCAGCTGCTTTGCATTCTACACTGTCATTTGTATAAAATCAGACTTCCCCACCTGCTTCAGCTAAAGGTGGTAGTACCCACACCAGGCAGATGCAGGCAAGAACACCAAGTCTGACTTTCTCCTAACCTTGCTCTTTCCGCAGGACAAATTTAGCTCTTTCCATTCATCAAAGCCTGTCAGACTAATCAAGCCTGATTCTGGTTTTGCTTACATCATTGTGAACTGGGAGTATTCCCATGTGTGTGTGTCAATATATTTACATATGTTAAGTAAGAATAAAATTGGAACCAACATGTTCAGCTGCTTTTTAATTTTTTTTTTCTTCTTTCCTATCCTTGCACCACAAATCCAACATTTCACCAACTGGAAATCTCAGCTAGCTGCTGGTGCTAGTGCTCCCTTCATCTCTGGCCACAAATCCAAGATTTCACCAACTGGAGATCTCAGCTAGCTGCTGGTGCTAGTGCTCCCTTCATCTCTGGCTCAGGAATTGTTTAATCTTAAGCTAAGCTAATAAATAAATAGTGCTGTGTAAAACAGTTATGTACACTGAAACAAACAGTCTAAAATATAGCTTGTAGTTGATGCATCTGTTTTGAGCAAAGGCTACCCTAAACTATTGTGGGTGTTAAACTTACTGTACATAATTCTAGTTGATAATCTTCTGAGCTAGTATTACTCTCCCACACTATCTCTAGCTATCGTTAGTTTTATTTGTTCAAGCAATTTTTCCTGATTATTTTATACCACTAGTATGCAAATACCAGCAAAAGAAGTCTGTACCTAAATAGGAAGATTTCTTATGCTGTTTCAGGAATAGATTATTCTTTTAGGAATAGATTATTCTTTATGGTAGAAGACAGTAATGGGGGAAAGGCCAGGATGCTGGAAGGATATAGGCAACCTGGCTGTACCTGACTTAACCTTGAGGACTGGGACCAGAGGAGAGCTCAGCAGCGAGCCAGCTCAATCTGCAGACAGGATAATGGTGCTGATGTAAAGTCAGGTCTTATTAACTCAGGTTGCCTTTCACATTCATGCACTGCTCTCCAACGAGAGCTGGTGAGCTGCCACCAACCTGCAGCATCAGGACTTTCAAGCTGTGTCATCACTAGGCCTTCTCCATAGTGTTGCTGTATATCTGTCCAGCTCTGCTGGCATCCAGTGATCAATTTCCACATGCATGGATACAGGAAGAGAGGGCAGAGAAGGGTCTTCAAAGTTGATTTCCTCCAGATTAAAATGTATGGATAAGTAAAGTCAGAGGTCTTCTCAATCCTCCTTAGCCATCATGGGAGATAAACTAGCAAGTATCACAAAACATGATAGAAGCTTCAACAATGTTTCCAGCTAATCCATCACAACAGAATCCAACCGTAAGCCACAGCATTATTAGGAAACTGAGACTATCTATTAGTTTTGAGTCTTATGTAGTTTATCATATGCAATATATATATAAATATACTGTGTCCAACGTATAGATTGTGTGTGTGTGTGTGTGTGTATGTGCTGAATAAACACACTTGTGTTTTATGTATGTACATATACCTTATTATGTGTCAGGAAGGTGATGCATAGTAGCCCTTCATTTGAGAAGTTTACTCCATGGTTCTGAGTTAATGGTTAAGTTCCAGGTCTGAACTTCCTCCTTCACAGGTACATTCTATCATTAGCATACAAAGTTCCAAGAAAAAAAAACAGATTTCTGATTTCTGAATGTTTTTCTATGTACAGACGTGAAAATGACAGTATTGCATATCCAACATTGAGCATTTAATTTGTTAGAAGCTTGAAGAGAGACAAAAACATATTTAACAGTCTTTTGTGACTGTTTATTTTGGGGAGTGAACAATGCCCTTATGCCTGGAGGTGATCCTTCAAAATGATGGCAGGAGATGAAGGAATTGGTGGTGCTGTGGCCACAGTTGCCTGTTTTACTAGCTTTGTGTATAAATTAGAAAATATCAAGCTCCAGGCTGCCAGGCTGGTACCTTTCATAGGCAATAAATTTAAACAAAGGAGTAAAACCTAGAAGGAAAAAAAAATCCGGGATTTTTTTCATTCGTAAGAACAAAAAAAGAACACAAGCTGACAGTTACTACTGGGTTTTATTTTGAAATGAACATGTTGTATTGGTCTAAGCACAGAGATGTATCTTGCTCATGGTAGTCAAGGGGAAGAACAGTCACATTTGCCCTGAAAACCACCATAGTTTAAGCAAAATTTTCCTAATTTTTTGCAGACCTGCTTAAAGCTAAAGGTTTGTAATAAAATGTGAAGCATATCAGGTAAGCATACCAGGTAACCTGGGTCATCATATTACTTAGGATACTCTTTCACAGCCCCATATACACTCATTGAAAAGATGTTTCCTGAGCCTAAACTGATTTTTAATGACGAAAATGTGCTTTCCGTAATTTCTTCTTAGTTTGTTGCCAGTAAACTTTCCCAAGTCTCCCAACCAATTCCAGTTGTATTCAGAGCTCAATGACAGTAAGACTGAGAGTCAGCCTTGTAACATTAAGTTAGCAACAAGCACATTTTGTCAATTGCACCTTGGAATTATCTTTATGCAAAAATCACCCAAAAGTATAATCTGTGGTTCACAACTGAACTGATGTAGGTGAAGCAGAGAGAGAGTGTCAACAACAAGAAGTGACAAACTTAAACCTAAATCTGTCTTCTGCTGGCACTTTGTGACCACTGCTCACTTCTATCACCTCATGCTTCCTCTTATTTATTGCAGGCAGGAAAAGTTCATTTTGGCTACGTGTATGGGATGAGTGCCATCGGGTGCCTGGCCATGCATGCCCTGCTGAACCTGATGAGCACCTCGGGAGTCTCGCACGGCTGCGTTGCAAGTGTCCTGGGCTACTGCCTGCTGCCCATGCTCATCCTGTCCTCTTCTGCAGTTGTCTTCTCACTGCAGTAAGTACCAGCCTATGGCAACAGGAATGCTATGAAGGACAGTAAGTCAGACGGCTGGTGTTGTGCAAAACGTTTTAAAAATGGTCACATAGTAAATTTTGGCTTCTGAAACTGTAACACCATTTTGATTGTACGTATAGGTGGAAACAGGCAAAACTGGACTGTATTTGGGAGGTCTGGTATACATTCATTTTGATATGAGTCTTTAATTCCACTGCTTTCCACTTGGTCTGAGGGTGCTGTTGATTTTTGCAGCAGCCTCAGTTGTGATTTTTTTTTTGCAGAGCCAACAGTTGCCAAACTCAGGTATCAATTTTAAAAGCAACTGCTGAACTTTGGGTTTCTATAGCTGGTTCGCTTGCTTCTTTTTTTGTTCATAGCATCAGGCCTCCCATCTTCATGTTTCCTTTCCTGCTGACTTCTGTGGGACAGAATGAAATAGCCAAGTTACCCTTAATGATGTGGAGAATTCGGACCAGTGTTTAAGATATAGTAGACTTGTATATTCAGAGGTATAGTTGTGGTGCAATTGAAAACCTGAAAATAACTTTGAAAAACCAAATGTGTAGTGGTGGATGCATCTGTGCACATGTGGGGGGTTGTTCAGCCATATTCTCTGAATAGGAAACTTTTTGGCAAGCCTCATTCCTCCTCGTTCAGTAAGCCCTTTGAGACAGAGTGTTTATCTCCCTGTTCACACACAGCAAAGTACAAGCAAGTTCCAGATCCTGCCTGAAGGCCTTGAGCAGTGCTTTTACCTATTGTAAACCATGTTATTAATGATGGTTTCCCTCTTTAGTCTTTTTTGTTCTCTCATATTTTTAACTCTCCAGTCTGTAAGATATGGAACCTAACAGCTGATGAACGAGAAAATGCCCCTGTTTGTTTTCTTTGGAAAAGCATCATTCTTACGTGTGTGTGTGTGTGTATATATATATATATATGTACACATATATATTTTTTTTAAGGAAATTATATGGTGGAATGAAGTTTTGGCAAAATTCTTGTTGCATGATTCTGTGGAGCTATGATGGCTTAACCTGACCATGTTCCATGTATTAAAGTGTTTCTGAGCTGTCCTTGATAAGATGGATGATAGTGATACTGAAGAAGTTGTTTATTCTCTGTTCTCCTACACTTCCCATATTTTCTTGATTAACCTGTTTAATAATCCAGCCTAATAAAATGTGCAGATAATAGTAAGACAGATGGGGTGAATTCCAAACCAGCTGTTACAACTGTGCAGGGTACTGTTTTCTGTACATGGAATCCCCAGGCAGACACCACACATTTGTAAAATGCTGTGAATTTAGAGAAAGCACATCTTTTGAAATTCTATAAATACTAAAATGTGTTAGCCTTGAAAAAATTGAACTGGTATTTCTAAAATGAATTGATAACATTAAATACCTATTGACAGGGTTCTGCAGTCCTTTCTCATTTGGTATATGAAACTGCTTGAACACATCAAGTACCAAGGTTAATTATTGCAAACATGCTATTAAGTGACAACTTTTAAATCCAACATACATTTCATTATTTTTAATTTAAAAAAATATTTTAAATGGTAGGAGAGTAATACATTAATGATTTTAAAAAACATTTATAGAAAACATTACTTCTATTTCAAAATTAAAAGAAATAATCTGAATTTTTTTCACCAAAAATATACATAAAATAATGCACTCATCTATGGCAAAGATACATAGTAATCTAGTAATTTTCAATTTTCATGATTATCTATTTCCTTGTAACTAAATAAAGCAAAATATGGAACATTTGAGGTACTGAATAGTACCAAGGAGAAAACCTGCTCTCTAACTCAAATTTGCATGGAACTAGATTTGTTTGTGCCCCTCTATGCTGTTTTCATGTGTGAGCCCAAGTTTATTAGTCTGTCTTTCTGGGAGAAATATCAATAGACTTTTTTCCTGCAGAAAGCAACAACAATTCTTTAATATCAAATCCCCGAACAGGGTAGTAAAGCTACTTCCTTAACTAAACAGTGAAGGAAATGAACGCAAGCATGAAGAAAAAAATTCTTACACCCAGCAGATGCAAAGGACCCATTTGGTGACAGCGTCTGCAGGATGTGAGAGAAAGAGAAGTGGAAAGGGTCCACTCACATGTGTCCCTCCATCTCAGTCTCACTCCAGTACAGCCCCAGTCCTCTTGGTCACTGTAAGCATGACTTGTGCTTTTTGCCCTTCTCCCACGCTAGAGGATTTGACCCTCATGGACATGCCAGCCACAAAGCTCTCTGCCAAACCATTCTTTTTAGCAGTAACACATTGTTACATCGAGGACTGAATTTGTAAGTGCACAGTGGTACCTCTTGATTCTGATATGATTTTTATGTCACCTTTCCAACCTGCTCACTGCCAGTCCTGGAACAAACCATGAGAAGCCATTGGACTCCAGTGCAAGGCAGAGTGGCTACAGTTCTAAATTGTGCCCCATTGTGATAGCCCCCTAAAGAGTCATTATGTTAGTTGAAAATTGTCATGGCACAGTATGTTCCTATTGCATCCCATCCCTCTGCCAGCATAGGTACCTGCTCAAAGAGCCATCCATACCAGCTCTGAATTTCTGGCTCACTGTTTAGATGAGCAATTTAGCATCTCCTTGGAGGAGAGATCTTGATTTGCAAAGCCCAGTGGAATTTCCCTAAATGCCACTATATAGGTTTAAAAAACACTTAAATTGAGGATATTAAATCACACGGTCTTTAATGTTTTATTTTTAACTTGTTGAAGTTGCAATGAGGTGCTGTGTCACCGTAAAATCAATTCTTTCCTTCCTCCCTGAAAGGCCCAAGAGCTGGCAACACCAAGTACCTTATCAGCCTGGTGACTGGATTGCTAAAAAAATCAACTATTTTATGTGATGTAAATGCATTAAGTAAACAAAGTCAATTACATAAGGACAGTTTTATTCATGATGTTTTAGTTGCAATAATTATATTAGTGGAGATAATTTCTGATAAAAGGACCTACCTGACTATGTATACATAGTCTGTTTTTCCCTTCTCCTGTTATTCTGATGCTTTGGAAGAGTGGGGCTCCAGGACGGCCTTTAGGAAGGCAGAGGTTTATTCTTTCTCAAAGTCCTTGAGGCTGACACAGCAAGAGTGTGTAAAGCAGCTATCTCATTATGTACTTCAGCAGAGTATTATGCACATGATCTCGTGCATTTTACAGAAGCAGGCTGCAAATAGAATGCACATAAAGCATATGTGAAACATTATTTATTGGCAAGATTTTGTTCCCACAGGGTTTGATAGTGAGCCCTTGGTAATCTGCAGGATTATTTCAGTGGGCTTTTAACCATTGTCCCATAATCATCAATTCTCCAGGCCTCCCTGCTCCTGAAAGGGGGCACAGTCTAACTTCAAATGGGCTCAGCTGTCACCAAGAGGTAGGGTGGAAAGTCACGGTCCTTTCAGTGTGCAGAGAAGAATGCTAAGATAAGCAAAATAGTTTTCCTTGGTGGTTCTTTTCCCACTCCTTACTTTGTGCTCAGTGTGCTCCCTTTTTAAAAAGGCCAGTCAAGCTTTTTCCTGGGAGATCTTTCTGCCCATCCAGCTGGTGTGAGTCTTTCAGAGGCTCTCCTGTGTGTCTAAGGCACCCTTAAAATCTGTTCTTTATGTTAGAAAAATGCAACCTCTCCAGATCATCAGGCTTCCTGATGGAAGAGTAGGTCTGTAGTGTAATTTTAGAACCTTACTGTTTCTGTAAGATGATTTTGGCTGAAATAGGAACTTGGCTAAATTTAATATTAAACTTTAGCAGCTGCATCTGCTGGAGGCCCAGAAGATTTATTTGTAAACGTACAGTCCTATTAGCAGTACTTCTGATGAAGCTTTTATCCATGCTGAACATATTACTTTTCTGTTTATGGCTACAATTTTAATTTGCTCTCGTGCTTGACTTTCATTGTGTCAGTTAGTTCTTGGTTCTTCCATTGGGTGTTACCTACCAACAACATGCTGCTAGACATGAACTTGAGTTTGGTAAGACTTGATGCTACATTTAGTAATATGTGGACTCTGTCATGTTTCTTTTGTGTTTTGTGTTTTTGTTTTTTTTTTTTCCTAGGGGGATCCCAGGAATTGTGTTAGCTCTGTTTATTATTGGATGGTGCAGTTTGTCAGCTTCCAAAATTTTTACGTCTGCATTGGCTATGGAAGGACAGCAGCTCCTGATTGCATACCCATGTGCTTTACTTTATGGACTTTTTGCACTTCTAACAGTTTTCTGAGATGTATTTTCTGGTAGTCTTCTTGCAGTCTGTTTATGGTTGTTGGAGCGGCAAGGGTTTATTTACTTATTTTCAGATTGCCTAGAGTTGTGTTAAATTCCATTAACAAAATTAGATTCTATGACTTACTGGTTTTTTCCTAATGGCTGAAAATGAAATTAAAAATCAAGCTAACGGTAGATGGGCTTAAAATAATGGTGTTTTGACAGTCTTACAGCTTAAAGAAAAGGAATTGTATTGAGAAGGTAGTAAAAGTGCAAAAAAAAAAGGAAACAAATTATAATTAAAATAAAAAATCCTGTTCTGAGTATTTATAATATAATACATATGCTAGAGAGTAACTAGAATGTGATTATGTAAGTATTTAATGGTCATTGTAAATCAAGCAAAAATGCATATTTATTTGTTTTTAAAAAAACAGCTTGCCATCTTATGTAATTACTAATTAATATCCAGAATTTTTATGTTTGGGTTTGGGGTTTTTTTTGTGACAGCAGACTGAGTGACTCTGTTTTGTTTCTTCACTGAAGAATTGGCTAGGAACAGGCTGGTACAACAGAGGGAACCTAGGAATGTTGTATTGGTTTTTTCTTTTTTTTATTTTTAAGAGGTGCTGGTGTCCAAAACACCATTGTACTGTTTTTAATGCACAGTAATGTTATATTTTAAAATTTTCACTAAACCAGTGCCTGCTGTAACTGGAGGAAAGCACCACACAAAGTAAAGGCAACCCATAAAGATGAAAGAACTGTATTTGAACAGGCAAAATACAAATCTCCATAATTTTATCTGCCCCTCAAAAATCTATTTGCTATTTTTACTTTTAGGGGAACCAAACATTTATATAATGGCAATAAAATACAGAATGCGCAAGATGATATTTCAAAATTTAGTATTAGAAATATCGACCCCTCAAGAGGAATTGGAGATGGGTGCAGTCACAACATAAAAAAAATCTAAGTATGAAGTAGAAGAGAAAATGAAGGTAGGTGTAGAAAGAGCTAGGAAAAGCAAATAGATGAAATAAATGGAAATGTGAGGGAAATAAATGGTAGCAGATTATTTATTCAGTGTCTTATGGTGTCTTTCTTCTTGATGCATATTCTTATGATCTTGATTATCTTTGTTGAATTGTTTACAAAATGTTTTTTCCCTAGACAGAGGACCAGTGATTCTGGGATAGAGGGTCCTGATGCTGCAAGCACTTAGGCAGAAGCTTAGTATGGCAAAGCTGCTCAAGTATACACAAAAGTAATTGTATTCCTAATCCTTTTCAGGTCAGAGGTAAATTAGAGAATCAGTTTGTCCTCAAGGTAGTGACTATCTTTCTGAATTTGCCTTTGGTAAAAATATTTCCCATTGCTATCATATTTGTTTTTTTTTTTTTTTAAGAACTCTTATGCAAGCCATTCTGGAATTGATTTTACTGAATTCCAGCAGAACTAATTCAGACTAGAGGTCATGAGAAGTAAACAAAAGATAATGTTATATCTTATAAGATATGTTATATATTGTAAGATAATATACTTGGCTAACTCCTTAAAAAATCACAACTCATTTATGGAAAAAATGCTGCATTTATCCATTTCTTTACTGGAAGGCTATGAAAATGGGAACAGTGGCCAAATTGGAGGCATGACCCTGAAACAAATTGTGGCTATAACTAGGCAGGATCTAGTTGCATGTAAGTGGGAATTGTGTGAATTTGGAAGATCAGCAATTGTAAACATGACAAATATGGCCCTGCTGTATCAGGGAGTAAATCTGACAGTAATAAGGCACAGATAAACATGTCAAGTGACTGCAGGGTATGGATATAAAAATCAGGTGCTTTGATTTACCATCCATTAATGGCATTCTCACGTCTGAATGGGGACAGATTCATAAGGTTGCACTAGTTGTAGAGTTCAGAAAAGATGGTTTAGAAACATTTAGTCCAATTTTGTCCTACAATTCCTATTATCATTCTTACTATCTAAAACAAGTATAAAATGGCTCTATTCTCCAGTACTTTATGTTCATTCTCATACTGATCTGCATGATATGAATGGCAGGGGAAGCAATGAATGGAGCCATCAATTTGTCTTTTGATGCCATAGACAAGTCAAATTACTTATGGGGAAAATGAACACCTTGAAATTTTGCCACAACATTTACAAAGCAAATGGTAGTCTAATTACAGTTTTATGTTTATTTTCTCAGAATTTGTAACTTCTTCCTTTTCTTCACTGAGACACATCTTCATAATTTTGAATGCTAAGATCTTAATTCCTGTAACTTCCCTTTACTGTTTTTCTGTGCCAATTTCCTTTTAACTTTTTCCAAAGGGATTTCCAGTGAGTGGTACATGCTGGTGCTGTGCTCCCAGTACGGTGTCCTTCAGGAGTCTCTGTGCTGACTGAGAGGGTTTAACTCTCTTAGATGTCCTTCTACTTCTTTGAAAAAAGATTCCTTATTACTACCCAGCTCTCCTTTCTGAAGATCAGCATAGCCATGGTGATGCTTATGACAATGTTATTCTTGTGTGTACTTCCTAAATCTAAAAATATTATGGTCACTATCACAAATTGTTATTTCATAAAAAATAAATGTTATTTTGATCTAAGATCAGTTTAAAACATGTACATTTGGTAATAAGCTCTTGTTCTGACTCTCTGGACAGGCTTTCCCAATACCATCTAGCTTTTTTGTATTTTCTCTTGCTTGGGCCCTCATATTTAACTCCCTCATATCTTTCCATGAAAGTTTAAATACAAGGTTGGCAAACTGTTGCTTTCAAATTGCAAAAGAGAGGATTATAAAATAGTAATGGGTCATATATTGATTTTTAATTCAGGCTTCCAAGCCCAAAGAGTTAAAAAAATTCATGAGACTTACAAATAAGCTTCAGAACATAAAGGGAAAAATAATTATGGTTTTGGAGAGTGACGTTTTCTAATCTGTCTTTGGTTTTTCGTTCTTCATAGCGCGCACATGAAATGTTCTGAATGTGCATTCACACACACAAATGGGCATTTACGTAGGTCCTTTCTTTTAATTCAACGGGTGATATAAGTGTTGGACACAGGCAATATGGCAGAGGTGTAGGAGAAAAAGTGTTTGCCTGCCTTCCACTGCACTTCTTGTGTGCCAGGCATTCTCAAGGTCACCCTTAGATAAAAGCATGCAGCATTCTGCTGTAATATAAACATTTTGCTGTTCTATTGCAGCTAAATGCAGGGGGGTATGGAAGTGAACATATTCTGAGTGAGAGGATACTATAGCATGTGGCTGACTATACAGGGGCAATAAAATGGTTTTATATCTGACTAGCAGCTGCTGACAAAATGTCAGGTTGCATCCGGAGACCTCCTCTCCCTGGCCACTTCTGTGGTACCAAAGTTCCACTCTATCAAAAATCATCTTGTCACATGTCACCTCTAATAGGTTATAACATGACCTTGAATGGTTTAACTGTTGGTAAGCTGAATTGAGGGCAGAAAGCTGCTGACACATTGAACTGGGCACATGCTGTGCTTCTTGGTGAAAAAGCTCCATTAGCAAAGGATAATATTTTTATAGTTTTTTTAGCTTAGAAGCCACAGAGGGCTTATATACAAAACTGTGACCTCATTTCGTGACTGCGTTGTTTATGTCATTTGAGAATGAGAAAAGACAGCTCTGTGCCTTGACTTAGACCTCTCTTGCCACCACTTTATTTCAGTGCCTTGCTAAATAGCCATCTTCACATATTGGCATTTTCTGTTAACTGAATTATTTTAAGTGAATTTTACAGTAAGGCTGAATTACTTATCCTTATTCCTATCAATAATTGGTATAAATGAAGCAAGAATTCAAGAAACCATGCCTGTTTTAAATTTCCTTTTTCTCCCTTACTGTCAAGAGCATATTTAGTGGTCAGACCATTGTGGGCTTCTTCATGCCTGGCAGATAAGAATACATGATGTACATAAGAATATATGACTTGGATATACATATGTAAAAATAGAGATATACATATATATGATAGGGTGCAAGACACGTGAGCTGCAACAAGTTCTGAACAGTAGATTGCCACTTTTCAGGGCATAATATCAACCATCTGTTGAACCCAGCCTGGGAGATGATGTATACCCTTACAAAGAAACAGCAATTGCAGCATTTGATAAGCCCTGTGGGGAATCACTGCACATAATGACAAAGCTCATGGTGACACAATGCATTTACTGGCTAATCTATTTCCTGAAAGATAAGAAAAGGCTACTGGATCAGCAAGTAATGGGTTACTGCAGCATGATGGCTACAAAAATCAACTGCATAATTAATGCCAACCTGCCTAGATCATTGTAATAAGAAATTGATCTCTACCTGTGTTGGTATCACTCATGGATATGTTTCTTTCCAAAATCTAGTCTCTTTCAAAATTTCACAGATTCAGTTAGCCTCTTGCCTGTTTATTCCAAGCCAACTGCAAGAGTGCTATGAGCAATACCAATCCTGTGGCTGTAGGACATGACTTGTCTTCTTAAACAATCTCATCTCCTCAATGTTCCTGATGGTGCATTCTTAGGAGAGGTCAAAGCAAACCCAAGGGCTGTGTTTTAGTTGTTTGCCAAGTGCTTTTGAAAGAATAACATCTGCGACAATGACAATCTGCTGTGGTTACCAAGCACATTTATTAGACTTATGGTCGCATCATTAGCTTAAAACTGCCCAGTGACCTTGGTGCTGCATCACTGAACTAGATGGACGATGCCATTCACAGTGCTCTGCATACAGCTGCATAATAAAGACCTCAGCCAATGCATACCCTCTGCTCTGGTAGCATTTTAGTTACAATTGCAAAACAAAAGAATCATTACCCTTCTTTTGCCATGACATTAAGTGAAGTGATAATGAGTGAGAAGAGGTCACAAAACACCAAACACTCATAGCTGTAAACATTACGGACCACATGGGAAGCTAGCACTTTGCAGAGAACAAGGGGTGGATTTTTAAAAGCACAAAGTTCGGTCAGTCCCATCAAAAGTCACTGAGATCTGAGCTCAAGTGTCTACTTTGATGGTTTTCCTGACAGCCTCTCAGCAAGCACTCCTGAGCAAAGTGCAAAAAGCCACCAGGCTACCACAGGCAGTGTCCCAGAAGGCTGGTGACCCACATGAAGTTCTGGGTAGACACAGCTGTAGCAATCAAGCATAAGAAGATCTCTCAATGTGTGGTTGCATAATGTAATCCCTGGATACAACTTTATTCCTTTGGTTATTTTCTAGTTTATTTAACCCTCATCTCTGGACATTGAGTGGTCATAGTTTGTCTAGCTCAAGCATTGGCAGCTTCTCATCTCAGCTCTAAATGTATAATGTGGAGTTTTACTGGGCTCTGGCTTTGCTCTTCAGCTTAGTAAATTGCTGGTTGTTCTCAATTCTGACCCTTAGCACCTCTTCTCACTCTGTTTCTTAGCCAAAATTCTTCTTTCTGATATTTTATTTCCTGGTTTCTGGTCATAACCTTACCATTTAACAGTCTGCACCCTTGTATTTCTTTGATACTCCATCTACCGTCTAGAAAATACACACAGAGGAAGAAAGAGTGCTAGAGAATAATTTGAAAATATTTTGGAAGTAAAATCTTATCAGCACCTGGCCATCGTTAGTCCTTTTTGTCTACACCTGACTGTGGAATTAACTTTGCAGTTGGGATATGCCGTCTAAGCAGTAGTGTTGAGAGAGAAACCTCTAATATACTTTTTGAGTAAACACAGTAATTTTAATGCAAATGCCTTGTTGACACTTGAAATATGATCAGGACCTTAGAGGTGATATACAACTGCATATCTTGATGAAAAGACTCCAGAAACAAATACTCTAACTTTTAAAGAGGCATAAAGTGAGCACTAGATTTTATCTCTTCATGTAGAACAATGAGATAGACATGCATTACTGTCCCATCACTCTTCTGAACTGCAAACTGAGTAGAGGAAGAGCACTGTTGATGCACTGCAGAATGTGAAACAGTTTAGGCAGTTATTCCTTGTGAAAAGTAGTAATGACACTTGGCTCTTCAGAAGAAGTAGGCGTGATAATGTGATCCGCTTTAAAGTGCACTTGTGCATTTTGCTTGGTGAGTCAATTTGCTGGAGGAAGATGATACTAAGTGACACTAATAACCACAAAAAGGATGAGTGCAGCATAAATTTGCTTATATTTCAGACATTGTGCACATGGTGCATAGAGATCTGCAGAGTGTTGCAGAGTAGCAGCACTGTGATGTAGCTCACCTGCATAATGAGTACTGCTGAATAACAGTTGGCACTGCATAGGAAACCCTTTGACTGAGATATGAGCATACCTAATGCTTCCTGCCTTATAAAAAGGATCACTTCTCAAAAGAGAAGATCACCCTGGAGATGTGAATTTCTGAGGGCAGACATTGAGGTGATATGTTTAATGGAGCACTTTGCAATTTGCTTCACCACCATCCCTGCCTATATACTTAAATTCTCTCTTTCCAGCACACCAGTCTGATTTATTGCTTGGGTCCTGCTGCAAAGGAGGAAGCTCAGATCAGTTGCTAAGGTCAGTTGCTAAGAATACCCTAAAGTGCAGAAAGAAGCTCCACAGAAACGTCCCAGACCCACAACCTTTGTTCGGTGAATAATGTAGAGATGTTTTTGCTAAGATAAATCATGCCTCTCTCTGTGCTGCTCACGGCCTGAAGATGTATGTATGGCTGTTCAGTTCCTAGGCCATGGCTAGGGCTTATTGAAGAGCTATGGTCCCTACATGACTACAACTTTTACAGGTCTTCATCTGGTGATGAAACATTATGTGTGTTACATTGTCAAGCAGAATGAAAGACATTTTCCTATTTCAAACTAATTAAAACTGAACTTTCTAGCTGTTATAGCAGCTGAATAATCATAGATTCATGAAAAAAATCAGTGCAGGAAAGAGGACCAAGAGGACATTTAGTCCATCCTCTGTCTCAAAGAAGGGTTGACATGGTTTCTGACACCATGACAGTCACATGGTGACTTTCCTTTAAAACTTTATTGTTTCTCTCAGTAGACCTTTCAAATCACTATACTGAAGACCTGCACCATCTTTTAGTGGTAGGTGGCATATACAGGGCAGTGTATGGTTGTTTTTTTGTGTGTGTGTATATGTGCATATATGTGAATGTAGTGGCAGGGATGTTGAAGGCGGGTATGCTGACAGCAGACAGTTGGTTATCTGGTTTTGAGTAATTAAGTTACAACAGAGACCATGAATCAAATCAAACTGCTAGAGGATCCCCACAGAGTCTAGTTCCAGTTTTCACATTCTTGCTGCTGATTGCTGGAATCTCAAAGGCCATACCAGGGAAGGAGTCACTCTATACATGCCTGGTTTTGCATGTTTTTTGCTTAAAAATACACTTCTGACTTTTATCAGAAAAGGGATACAGAGGTAGATGGGGCTTTAGTCTGGCCGATCATAATTCTTATCCTTAGAATTATTATCCTCATCCTCATGACTATCATGCAGTGCCTAATGGCTAATCAAGAATGATACCTAGGCAAGGTACAAGCAGAGAATAGTGCATCTTTCGCAGAGCAGCTTATGCTGGTGAAATATGACTACTGTGGCAGCACACAATTGCATTAAAAATATCATTGCATTAAAACATTGCAAAGCTTTCCCTCTGTATAGCCTGACTACTGCACCTCGGAAGGCACTTTGCTCTGTAATCACTGCAGTATGGTACTAATGAGCTTGCTGGGCTTTGTGTGCTTTACTGCACAGTTTGCATTCTTTGTGTACTTGGGCACTTGAATGTATTCTAGCTGTGCCAGTGGTATTTGCATTCTGATTGCTTAACAAAACAATGCTGCACATTTAAGGAAAATCACAATGCAAATACAATGCATGGCAAGAGTAATAATATCATTTGTGCCTGCAAATCCCTATGTAAGCAATGTCATGTGTTCAGGTTTGAATGAACTGGGCAATGTGAAGCTACAGCATCAGTTGTTACATAAATTGTTTACATATGTTTACCAAAATTTTTCAAGCAGTTCAAGGAGTTAAGGGGATTAGTTTTTTTCTGTTCAAGAAAGGAATTGTGTCTAATACACTGGCTTGAGACTTAGTCCACATGGGTTCAACTCGGGCCCTTTGCTGGATTTCCTATCCTGGGCTGACATTTGGGCTTTGAATCCTAAAGGTGCTTAGTGACATATCCCGCTGATTTCCTTTAGGTACAGGCATCTCTCAGCATCTGGCCTGGGGACTTCTCAGCAAGGATAATGATACTTTCACATTTCATAAACATGCTGTGAGGAGAGTTTAGTTTCTTAAAAATTTTCTTAAAAAAATCAGGCACTGAGATGAAGGAGCCTAAAGTGAATTCGCATAAAGATAGTCAGGTGAAGTCTCCTTTCCCAAATTAGCAAGTTTTCTTTTCACTCATACACATGGTCCCCACATGCACTTTCCCCAGTCTTTAAACACAGTGGACCTCATATCAGATGGGGTGGCCCTAATGACAAAAGATGGAACATGACAAAATCTGGTGGAGCTACATGAGCAGCCTCCAGCCAGCAAGACGCTCTCCTGCTTGCCATATTATTCTCCTCTGCCTTTTCCTTGTCACTGTAAAACACCTCACATCTTCCCAATGAGCACATCTCCCCAGTGTGGGGTGGGCAAAAAAAAGACCTCAGGCAGAGTGTGTGTCTTCCTTTGATGATCCTCATTAAAACCTCCAGGGAGCAACCAGAGGAGTGAAAAACACAGCTATTCTAAGACCAAGATGGGTATGAACAAATGTGACAACTCCCATTCCTTGCTTAGGAGTCTCAGGAGTCTCTTTAAAATGTGAGAGACATAAACTACAGCAGGACCGGGAGGTATTTACACTGGTTATTGACGTGAGCGATGCATCCTATGTGAGGCAGCTCAGAGCAGTAGAGGTCATTGAGCCAGACCTACAGCCAGCACTCACACCTGTGTACCTTGGCCAGTGTGCTGGGATGTCAGCTGGGATGAATTTCAGGAAGATTTAGCTCTTCTGTCCCACAACAACTGTTAGAAAAAGGACTCTACCAAAAATCAACACTGCTGAAATCCAAACTCTGGGTCTGGGCTAGTGAGTGACTCTTACTCAGACATTCAATATCCTCAATATCTGATGGGTCCTAGTTTCTTGTAAAAAATTCAGTATGTTCTGCATGTTTTCTGACTTTTCCACTCACAGTCACTGTCCACAGCAATGGGTGACAGCTATGCAGAATCAGCCTGGCTGGCAGAACTAGATTAAGCACAATGTTCCCCATTAGATGGAGCTCAGTAAATTGTTTCTTTGACCTCAAAAAGATATTAGTTCATTAGTTGTGAGCTAACTCAGTAAAAGGCTTTATTTTATAAATAGCCTGTGATGTTTTAAACAATCAAGTATCTTTAACTATGTTGGTCAATCTGTTACTGTGTAATCAGTCCAATGCATTCCAGAAATATCTTTGCAGTAAACTCCACCAAGTACTACATATTCTGCAGTCCAGTGTGACAAGTCAATGTGAATGTAACTCTTTACAATCCATCATATGCTCTTGATATTCTGTTTATTACTGACTATTTATAGTAGCTTCTTTGTCATTGATAGGGCATACTCCATTTTAGCTAATAGATGCACAAGTGCCTTTTTTTTTTTTTTGATAGATCTGGTGTAAAGCTTTTGTCCCAGATAACTTTTTTTTTTACAAGTCTGCATATTCATTCAAAATAGAAATACAAATTTCCAATCCATCTAAATGAGCAGCAATACAACTTTAGTGCTGGAAGTTTGAGGGAGAATTAGATCTCAACAGTCATAAAACTTTTGAGTAGAAACTGTTTTGCTGTTTTACCTTAGTATGTCCAGCATGTGCTTAACTGTATGACATTTAAAAACAAATAACTGGTGGAATGCAAATTTAGTGCAGGCATAGGCACAAATAGATAAGATGTCCAGAAAGAATCAAATTACAAGGGTGGGCTGTTTTCAATTTTGGGAATACAAAGCTGACTTAAGCTGCTATGCCTCAAATTTCAGTTAACTTGGATCACTGAAAGAACATTGCATAGTTTAGTGTTAGTTAGAAGTATGGAGAAGAGGAAATTGCACTATTCTTTATATTTTGAACACAAACACAGAGAACTCGGTCAATGCTTTAATCTCAGCGGTGTTTGTATCATTTTGCTTATCCCTTTTCTCGTGCAGTGGGCATTTTCTAAAGTTAAATTCCATTATTAAGGAATGTGAACTGAAATTTAACAGCGAGGAAAAGGAAAGAAGATTTTCAGTCAGTCCAAAATATTTCTTTCACACTAATTAGTCAGATACTGGGCCAGAATATTTCTATATCAGAGCAATTAGACAGAATAAACTATTTTCATTATTTCCTTTAAAAGTCAGCTGTTCTTCAGATTAATTTCTGATAAATAGCAAACAGAGAAAATAATTTTCTACTTCATTTGGGTACTGCTCCATCCCCCATCCAAGTCAATAGAAACCCTTTCCCTAGATTCACTGGCATTAGGGTAGAGCTTTTATTGTTCTCGATGAAAACTGAGAATATGTAAGTTCCTGGCAGTGATGGTGGATAGCATTTCAACTGTTCATAAATTGTACACCAAATAGAGTACAATAGATATCAGCACATATCCCAATATTATTAAAACTTTTGGAAAAGTGCACATGGAACAAAGGGAAATCTGCCTCTCTTTTTGTCTCTCACTTGCTAATCAGTCTGGTTGGCAGATAGGCTGGGACCAGTCCTTAGGATTTTTATACTGGTGATGATTCAGGATGCTCTTGAAACTCTGTCATACTGTTCAGGCACAATTAGGCATGCACAAAGAGATGCTGTGATCAAAATATATCTGGTTTCAAAGTATAAAGCAATCCTTCATTGCCTAACAGGTGTAAGAGATATCTAAGGGCTTCAGTGAGCTGCTCAGCTCACGGGTTTCTGCTCAGCAGTCTTTCCCAGTCTCCAGCTGCTGTCCTCCAGCTCCTTGTGTTTTCTTTAGGATTTTACATTGAAAACACCAGATGCTGATGAATGCAAAGGAAATTAAATACTTTTTTTTTACATTTTAGAGTAATGGAGAGCATTGATTGCTCTCTGCTACAAGTTCTTGCAGAAAGGGGAATTACTCCTCGCTGAAAGTCCAAGGATGATAATAAAGACCATTCTAGTGCTTAGAGTGGGAAACTAGTGCAAAAAAAAAAAAAAANATAGGCTTTTACTCTGGGTTGCAGTACAGCAAACTTGGAGTAACATCACTAGCAAATATCAGTGGGTAGATTGTAGGAATATCAAGACCTGAAATGTCTGGCCAACATCATATTGCTGGTCAACAGCAGGGGTTAGGTTTAAGGAGAGAAAAATAGAGAGTTTGCTACTTTCTGTGGACTGTAAAATAGCTGTGACATACCTGAGAAAGAAAAGTTTGCATTAGCAGAATTGCTTTCACATTTTTAATGACAAAACCCAAAAGAAGATTCTTTCTGGTTCAGACAAACATTAATCAGTAGAAGCAGGTACTTGTAAATAAATTAACTTATGCCATAGCCTCCTCTATATCTTTTTTGCTTCAGAAGCTGAGAAATCACAATATACCTTAGGGAAAATGGTCTTACTTGTTGATAGAATCTAAAAAGGTCGTTGGGAAAAAATAAATACGAATCAGAAGTAAAATAAAATGCTTGTCTCTAATGAAAAGAAGCAGACTATTCGATTAGTTTGTGATTCTTAGCATCTACAAAATTGAGGTCACTATTGTGAGGGGATCAGTCAGTTTCTAATCTATTTCTTTAGTGCAGCTTTACCAATTAATCAGAAATTTATAGAGAAAAGTCCAACAAAGCTTGAGGCTTGGGCAGAATTCATTATTCAGTACCCAACTTTCTCTTCATGAGATGCATTTCTAGCACAGCAGACATACACTGGAGAACTCGACTGGGATCCTAAGGATTTTACTTGCTGAAAGGTCTCTTGGAGATGCTTATTCTATAACAAGACCATATGTATTCTTAAGGGAATAATGAAGTATACCCTACTTACTTTTAAAGCTATTTTTGTAAACTATCAATGGAATGCAAATATTGACAAGCATGATGGGTAATCTCTGTTTACTGATCCCATAAATCATGGCTGTAAAATCACTTTCTCAAGCACGGTTTAATGCACAAACTACATAGATTTAGTCCAATGAAAAATTAATTTTTTAATCTGATAGTTTTTGCTATATTGGTAAATGCCAGATTCGATTTCTTCCCATAGGTTTTATTTCATTCTTCCCATGAATCTTAAAATAATGCATCATATGCACACCCTCTCTGTGCAACATACACTGCTCCCATCAGTGTGGGCTCAGAGCCTGGCCATTAAGTGCTGGGATACCCCTGGCTGCTTTGTTGCAGGTAGCTCTTCTATGACAAAAAACCAATATTACATTATATGGCTGAAGGAAGTGGATGCAAGAAAGGAGGGAGGATCCATTCTTATGGCAGTGTTCTGTCTGCTGCAATAGTTTGTATTGGGTGTGAATGTGCATGAAAGGATTTCATTGAATGCTCCTTTACTGGTATTGTCTCCCTGCACTCTTTAATAGGGGGCATAAAATTTCAGTTTTAGATAAGAAAGGAATTATAATCATTGGCTAATAATTCAGTCATGCTCCTTGAATAATGGAAGGATAAGAAGCAAAAGAGGGTTTTGGGTAGGGAATAAAACGTCTCTCATAAATGTCCAAGACTTTAAGAGATGTAGTCCATATCCCCTTTAGAACCTAAGGCTCCATGTAGGTAATTTACAGTCTCTGACTTTCCATCATCACCATGTTTTTCACAGGAAAAAGGAAGGAATGGGTTGAAGCTTTACTGTATAATGAGGCCTAGCAGCTCTTCATCTATGTGCTTATTTTCTGTAGGAAAAAAAAGAAGTTCTGTTAAACTATTTTAGCAATTAATATAATCATCCATTTTCAGGAAAAAAAAAATTCACAAAACTTTTCCACATGCACTTCCACTAAATTAAGAAGGGAGAATGACAGAATTACATCACAGGCTTGGAGAAATATTGTTTGGAAGGAACATCAGAGGGGCACTTTGTGCAGCCTCCCCATCAAAGCATTACTACCCCCAGCACTGAACTATGTCAGCCATTGGTTTGTCCAGTCAGATCTTGAAAACTTCCCAGAAAGTCCACATCATCCATGGGTGTTCCAGTGTTGCATCAAGCTCTTTGTGAAGTTTCTTCCGATGTCCAACCTGGCTATTGCCTCTTTTGCCATTTGCCACAGCTGAGAATAGGTTGTCTCTGCATTTTTGTATCTGTTCTTCAGAAATCTGTAAGCTATTATTAGGTTGCTCCTTAATCTTGTCTTTGTGAGACTATGCTGTCTCAACTTCTCTTCCTGATACATATACTGTAGGCCTGTGAATACGTCTTCTGTTTTCTAACATCAGGATAATCTCAACATTTTGCTGTGAAATTTTTTTATTGGCAAAACTGCCAATAACTTGAGTAAAGTAAATATCTGAGATGAGATTTAAGAGTTTAACATCAAGGCCTGTACAGTACACTGAAATATCTGAAAAAGTCTCATTTTAATGAGTCTAGAATTACCACATTTTAGTGAACACTTAAAATTAGCTTGTCTACCTTTATAATGGGAAGTGGTCAAGCAGCACAAAAGATTGTTAGTAGAATAAAAAGCAAGAGAGAAATTATATAGAATATGTTCAGATTTACACAAAACCCAAGTCTCTGTCCCAGCAGGACATTATGAGAAGATTTCAGTTTTATCAGCTTGTATTCAGCAACATGGAAGCCACTGGGAACATTATAGTAATTCTACAACTGTTTAATTTAGTAGACAATAAATAAAGTGTTATTTGGTTGCTTTTACAAGTGGAAGGGGGAAAACTTAAAATGGAACTTTCTACAAAGTATGCTGTTAATGTAATTTCACAGCAGGACAATCATAGACCACTTAAAACCACAAACGTGCAGAAATTCTCAGTGCTTCTAAAGCACGTATCAGTCACTGGAGCCTGATACTGAAGGTAATGTAAAACTGTAAACAGCATATGCTGAGCTTCTGTATTGTACAGAAAATTCGGTGTTGTATATTGTCTTTTGTTTCAGAAAACAGTTGTAAGACATTCAGCTGTAATCAGTGAAACATAAAATTACTGCAAAAGTCCTGCAGATTCCAAAAAATGATGAACCCAACCCAAGAGTTAGCTGTACTCAAGACAAGGTATCTGGAGTCTTTAGCATTACAACTGGAACACATACAAAAAACCCACACATGCTTGAGGTTTGACAGTGATACTTGCACATTCCAATCTTATGAACTCCAAATTTCGTTATAACCCTGGTGAGGCTAAGCCTCTAGGCATAAATGGAAGACTGGTAAACATCAATTCTGATCCAGTAATTTTAGAAGTATTTTGCAGAAAATATTCCAAAAGAGATCAGCAGATGTCCATGTGATATAATTTCTTACTATGCTGGGGAAGATGTGAGTCTAATTTAGGTAAGGAACAGAACTGAATCTGAGTCTCACCCATCCCATATAGCCATTACAGGATTGAGTAAATATGTGCCTTCACTACTTCCATGTTAATACAGGTAAGTGACAAGCAGTTTCGGCAGCTAACAGACATACTGAATACTGAATTTAACTTAGCATAAGGTACTGAGTGTTTTTCAGCATTTAGAAATGCATCGTTTGCCTTGCCAGCCTTTTAAAGTCTATTTATTGTGAGCTTCAGTGCCTGACCCTGAATATGGATTCTGCTAAAAGTTCAGTACCACAGCTTCTAGAATTGATGCACCCCCATCACGTATCCCTTCACCATTTTTGGAGAAAACCCCTCAAGTACCCCTACTCACCACAGAAAAAAGTCAGACCCATATTATGAGAATAATAACATTTATTTGCCTTCTCCAAGTGGGATCAACTAAAGACTACCCAACAGATACCGCTAAACTGCTAGTTAAATGACACACTTCTGCTTACATTTCCTTTTCCACCCTTTTCAGCTACTCAATTTTTTCCCTTTATCACTCTCATCCACTCCCAAATGAACAGGCTTTTTGTATTTACTCCTTCCTGTTGTCCCTAATTTTATACCTCTTCAGCATTTCTGATGTTTGCACTGGTAATTTCTACTTAATTCCTTCAAGTTAGTGACCCTCTCCTGTTATCAATCATAGTAGTAATTTCTACTATTTCTTATGTTGCTATCCTGTTAATGTAGCCTTGTCAGAATTAGATGTCTACATATGCATTACCCCCCTTTTGCTCTTTGTAGAACTCTTACAATCTCTTGTGGTGTTGTTTTGTCAGTGTAGCTGCATGGCAGGGCTGCCCACCTGCGTGCACACTCTTTACAAATGTTAGGCTGGTCTGCATAATGAATCTTGTACAATTTAGATGCATTCCTTACTGCAGTGGAAGATTAATCCCTATTGCCTGAACGGAATTCTCACTCTTGGTCAGCACACCAGGAATATTGACTGCATACCTGCTCATAGACATGAGATGTCAGTGCACACATTATCAGGAAGTTTCTAATGGAGACAAGAAGGTTATATAAAAGTTGGAATGATATACTGAAATTACCTTAACATTAAGTTGATTTTCCATAAGGAGGCAGAGTACTAAATCATATATAACAAGATCATATTCAAAAGTTCATTGACTTTGCTTCTAAATCTACTCCAGATTTCCCCAGATTAACAAAAAAGCTCTTTGGTTAGTTTGGGGACTTAAAAGAACCCCAACAAACTAAGATCTGTGTTTGGTTACAAACAGTGAGTTTCTTGTTTCCTTGTTTGCTTTTTGTTTTGTTTTGGGTTGTTGTTGTTGTTTTAATAAATCAATAAAAAATAATAATAGAAAAATATTAGCAGCTGTCTCTGTACTCATTGAACTCTCTCAACTTGGGAAATTACTGCTGCTGGCTGTGGCTCCTCCCATTATTTTGCTTGCATTTCTTCAAGCCTTGAGACTGTCACCCTCAAACATCTTCCCTGAATGCTGGAATGCCCTTCAGAAGTCAGTCCTGATGCCTAGCTCCACTGGTAGAATATCTCTGTTATACATACATGTATATTTTCCTGTAGCAGATGACTATACGTAAATGGTTTGAATTATTCCACTTGAATCCAGTCAATTCAGGCCATATGGTGAATTCTTAAGAATTCTTAAGATTCTTGTCTTCAAAGACATAGAGTTTCTGAACAGATTGTTTATGACAGTAGAAACAAATTAATTTTCAAATAGTTTTTATTATTTGTCAAAAATAATATTTGTCAAAAGTAATTTTATTATTTATTATTTGTCAAAATATTTGGCAAATAATAAAATATATTTGAAATATTTGGCAAATATATATTTGCCAAAAGAAACTATATCAAGCATGTCATGTCAGCTTTTTATTGTCCTGCCACAGGAGGGCTGACTGAAAATCTACCCAGTCATTTCAAGCAAACTCCACCATTAGTGAAGCTCTCCTGAGATCACTTGTACTACCTTGTGGTTTGACCAGTAATATATGTGACTTCAAAGTGACAACTCACATGCTTAAATATTCACATACTTTTGCTGAACTGTGACTACATTATTCATGATGAGTGCAAGAATCACAAGAATAAAATCATGAATGAATAAGTAAATGAACAGATGAATAAATGTTCAAATAAAATAATAATCTACAGTGCCACTCGTTACATCTACATGACCATTTCATGAGCTCTTGAAGGACAGCTACTTTTATGATTAAAAGTAGAGTTTTACTGATTGTAAGTTATGAATTGAAGTACCTGTATTTATGATAGTTCCAGTATCATATATTATATCACTTGTATTAAAACGAGAAAGGAACCATCTAGCCCTGAGGCATCAAACTGCTTTAATTAACAGTAAAGGAAACCAGGGTCTTATATATTATATAATTCTTTCAAACACTAAAAGCTCCATCCAGCTGTACCTCTACACCATCACTAGAACAGTACATCAAGAGGCATAAAGTCACTGCTCTGCAGAGGCCTCCTCTCCATCCTGGTTCTGCCTGCAGTGGCGGGCCATGCTGTAATGAGCTTGCTCCCTCTCACTGTGGTACTCTAAATATCAAATTAACTTCCATAAGGATGATTTTACTTCTTGTCACCTTTTATCCTGAAACAGATGCTTTTATAGTGTAACAGCATCCAGCCCTTGGGTGAAAAGAGAAGTTCAGAAGAAGGAAGACTCAAGTAGGTATCTCAGGCTATGGCTGCATTGTGGGGTAGGGGAACCCTGCCCAGCCTTCACGCTGTCAGAGGTGCCCTCCAGGATTTCTGACCCCATGCCAGGATAAGACCTGAGCACAAGTTCCCTGCATTTGAATACCCTGATTTCTGCAGGGACTGGCCAGGAGGGAGCTGCCAACTGCCCTGGTGAGTACCCAACCCAGACCATCAGGGATCTCCATGGCACATCAGGATCAGCTGACCTGAAGGCTGGCTGGATGTTTCCCTCCCATTTCTGCGCTCCCATCCAGCGAGGAATTTAGGTACATAAATGACTCCTCTCTATTCTGGAAAGCCTATAGGTATCAAATAGTTGAACTGGTTTTCTGTAATAACATTCCCTCATCCCTTTTTCAATGTGCATCCCTTTGCACAATGTAAGGGACTGCTTGTGTCATGCAGGTGGAAGGAACTAAAGAATGTTACCGGATTCACAGCAGAAAATTGGTAATATGACTTTGATTTGTTTGATTATAAATTGTCAAAAGATTTAGTTAAATGCTTGTGTCTCTTTGTTTCCTTGATTTATACAATTTGTTTTCTTGGTTTTTAATGGAAAATAGATGTTAAATAACCACTGATTTCTGTAGACAAAAAAAGTTTGGAAACACATTTTAGGGAAAAGTTGAGAAAAAAAATCAAGCATGGTATTTAACAAAAATACAGTATTTAATAATATTCTTTTAAAGAAAAATGAACCCAAACAATTGATCACCTCTGCTGAGACATGATTCTTGGTGAGAAGATTAAGTTTTCTTTTTAATAAGCATATGTTTATAATGATAATATTTGAGCATGGCTCATTTCATAAAAGCAAACACAGAAACCAATCATTAAAATTCAGTCTCTCTCACCAAAACCCATGCCTGGAAAATTATAATCTACTGTAGGATAATTTTGTAGACAGTATATAATGTAAGAATGTCATTACTGTTACAATAACTCTTTACAGAAGAATTTTAAAGACCAGTAATTCTGTCAGTAGTTACTATGTCCCTGCCAGATAAAAAAATCAGGTTCAGAAATATAAAAAATGGCATATATACATAATCATTCATCTTGAAGTTGCAACAGAAGTGGTACTTAGAAGCTGTTTATACTCTTCAGTAGTAGAAATTGATGGAAAGTACATTTAATGTGGATAGCTAGATTGATTTGTCATTCTAAATATCTTGACTGATTTTTTAAATCTTTGCAGTAATTATATGAACTAAATGACAAACTGATATAAAAAATAATGCTTAAGGCAGAACTAAATAACCAATTCAATCTAGTTCAAGGAGTGAAAATTTGTTTACTAAACATAACTGTTTTCTAAATCAGAATAATTTTGCTATCTATTCTTCCCTCCAGCAAAGAGGTAGTGGGCATTGAATCTAGGTATTGAATTCTGCCCTGTTTCTGTTGCTTTCACAATTGTTCCTTAAAGCAAATCCTATGAAAGTACATACTTATCTTGCAGGGGATTAACAAAAAAATATAACAAAAGGCAAAACCCAGTAATTTGTGTAGCCATTTCGTTTCACTGAGCAGAGCAGAATGGATTTGTTCCAAAATGCTTTATAATTTGTGGTGTGTTTCACAAGAGTAGTATGTATCACCTTAAATACATAATAGGTAATGCTGTTGTATTGTGATGTTGTAACTGTCAGCTTTTACAAAACACCCAGCTTGTTGAGCATGTTGCTCCAACTCATAAATTATTGGTGCTAAAAAAACTTAAAAATTAATTTTTGAATATTAGCAGAGCAGAACACATACCAAAATTGCTTTTTCTTTTTTTTTTTTTTTTAATTCTACTGAAAAAATGGCATAGCAGGAACCAATCTAATGCTTATGCAGAACAGCATCTATTTTTAGTAAAGCAGTTTTCACAAGATATAATTTGGGCATCCTGAATTGAATATTTGAACCATTTCAAATTTAACTCCTCCCAGTTATGGAATAAAGCCCATAGTGTATGTGACAAAGGTGATTTTCTAACTTTAGGATATGATCTTGGTTTTGATCTGTTGTTGCAATGTCACAAATTATAAGTGACTCTTGCATAAGTAAACAAACAGGATATTCATTTCTGTATCCTATACAGCAAGAATACACAAAGATAAGTCAAGAGACCCAAATGAATGCAGATTCATGTAACTTGTTTCATTAGGGTAGAGTGGCCCCAAATATCTGTGCATGGAGGAGGCATCCCAGAAAAGCATAGATATTTTCATTTTGCATTGTGTTAGTGTTCTATGTATTCCACACCTGTTTCTTCCATACTGAAATACTGTACAAAAAATAGCACAAAAGGAGCGATTAATGTTTGTCCATTGCGGGTTCAGCCTATTAACTTATCTGTTTATTTGCCTGTATACACAGATTTTTCATATGAAGCCTGTGAAAGTAGTATCTAAGCAACAGACTGAACATTTCAGCTTTGTCCTGAGGACTCTATTCAGCATTTAGAATGGAACATAAATGCAGACAAATTGTGATAGCTATGGGGAATTTAACCACTATGTTATCTTACCTGGGTTTGTGCTAAGCAGCTGTAAGCAGTGTGTTATTTAAATGGCTACTATTTCCACCTTGAGACAGCACTGTCCCTGTTGTTACCACTAAAGAAGCTACCCCAGAGGTACTAATCTAAAGAAATGCTGGGAGAAAGATAATACTAGAAGCAAAATAACCCAGGGGAAAAAAAATCTGAAAAATCAGTGTTATACTTTGTTATAGCTTCTGCATGTAGTTGCAGGCCTATGTGAGATTTAGCAGGATTTACTTTTCAGATATTCAAAGAAGGCTAACAAGTTTTGAGAGGTTAGGATGTTATTTGAATTACTTTATGCATTTCAAAGAGTTGCTGTATTTTTTCACCTGTAACTCAGTGTTTCTTGGAAGTCTTCTCACAATTTCTGTTTATTTGTGCCATTCCCCACCAAAACCTGGGACAGCATGTTTCTCAGTACCATGGCAGATTTGGCTTTCTCATATAGAAGGGTTATGTAGGAAAAAATGAGCACTTTCAGCAAGCCATCTGTACTGAGAAAGTTATTTGGATGACCCATCTTGAACTTTTACCAATTTTGATAAATAATACGGGGAAAATTTTTGAAAGAAGACTTGAAAAGAACTATCAGCCTGTTATGTGAGAGTGTTTTCTGTTGTTGAATTCACTTGCCACTGTTTTTGAAGAGAGTAAAAATCCTGCAGCAATTAAGCAAGCAGCAATAACAATTCCCCATTTGTAGATCTCATCTGTATTAGAAAAGTCATACTGATTGTATAGCAATTTTGATAGTACTTCCACAACTTTTGCTACAAAATGTGAGGACATCAGATGTAAATATTTTCAGTTTAAAGAAGGACTGGAATATCATATTTAAAACCTGGCCTTAGGCTAAAACAAACCTGAAAATTTACAATATTAAAGGTGAGGGCATGAACTTAGTGGCTTAAAGCAAGAATTTCTTCTACAAACAGTGGGCTTTTCTGATGAAAATAAAAGAGAAGTAGTAGTAGTAATTGCTTTCATATTAAATAACTCATTGTATGCCACCAGAAAAGATGCCAATGTCTTGTTGCTGTGAAAAAAAATGGAAGATTTATCTATAAGAGGACTCTAAAAGACTTGATGTGATGTGTTCATCTGTATTTGCAAGCAACAGTAATTGATGTCCTGGAAAGTTTAACTTGATAAATTCAAAGTCACTGTATTACTCTGGGACACTGGTAATTCTCTGGATTCTGTTTTAGCCTTCAAGATACAAATTCTTAGTTTCTATATATACTGTGAAGGACAGTACAGATGTATACATACACTTCTGAACAGAATGTAGTTTGTTCAAAGTTTTCTGAGAGAAAAAGAATGACCAAAATTTTCACGGCCAAAGGGTCACTCTTGTGTACAGGATTATGCATAAAAATATATTTTACAAAGCACAGAGTACTGAAAGATAGCTAAGAGAATAAGATTTGAAAATTTAATCTTGAATATCTTGGCAAAGTTCCTCATATTTACTGCTCCTAATAATATCTTTCTATATATTGACAAAGTTGCATTATAGCTATACTCTCTTGCAATAATTAATACTTTTATAGAAAAGGTTTGATTCAGAATTATTGCTCATCCTTGTCTGTCCTCATATTCCCAGGTTAAATAGGAAAACTATTTTAGTTTCAGATATGTAAAAGTGCATCCTTGACTAGTTAATCTCATTTCATTTGAAATACAGATTGCAATTGTTTTTGCCCTTTGACAAAACAGTTATTATTTTCCATCTATTTAATCAGGAAGAAGAAATCACTTAAAAGAGATGTATTAAAACTGGTGATCTTAGTAGATAGCCAGGGACTGTGGCTACTGTATTATGAATAAAACACTGTGCTGATGCATAGTGAAGGTTGATGCACCACAGCAAAAAAGTAGAAATGATAGGATGCCCCAATAATCTAGAAAAATAATGCTTAAGATACCTGGCTAGAAAGTAAAAAATAAGTTATTCATGGAGAAAAAAAAAGTCTGGCAAAAAATTCAGTTGGTACAGGGCTAGCAAATACCAAGGAACTGAGAAAAAGAAAAAATAAAAGGAGAACTAAATTGACTAAATTTTCTTATCTTTTTGTCTTTCTTGCAACTATATGTCAACATAATGCTATTTTAGGATTTAAAACTAATTATTTTCCCATTTTTTCACCAATTGTTTTTTTTTTTTTGGCTGGCCTCCACAGAAAATACTGCAGTACTTTTTTTATACTATTCTTGCCAGTAAAAGACTATCCTTGACTAAGAGGAAAAACAAGCTGCTGCTCTGGAGGTGGCTAGAAAACTGGCATAATACCAGTGAACATAATCCTGGCATGGGACAGACTACACTACCTATAAACTTTTCCTGATATTGAATATCAAAGGTTTTCTGGAAGTAGTAAGAGAAATGGAGAGATTCCAGAATACTAAAATCTGTCATGATATTTTAGTTGTGAAGGGCTTAGGGGACTCCAGAGATATTCTGTTCTAAACCACATGCTTCACTCTCTGTTCATTTTGGTCTTCATCTTTTTTTAAATTAAATAAGATGACTGCTTTAACTGCTTTAGCTTAACCCTTCACTTTATCTAAGCGGATGAGAAGAGTTTGCCAGGGGCAAAGGCAGACTCTCTTAAGTAGGCCTTCCTCTGGAAAAAAACAGTTTGAGTCCTGGATCAGCACTAGAGTGCAGTGCACAAGGGTAAGCCTTCTGGCAGTACAGGTAAGGTGGAGGAAAGGCAGAGAAGTTAATACCTTGGGGATTGGAGCATGTCTAGATTTTTTTTTTTTTCGTTTCTTGCTTTCCTGTCAAGCTTAGCTGCATTTTCTAAGCACTGACTTCAAGACTGTAGACCTATGTAGAGGAGCCTGAGGGTTTTCTTCTTGCTCCTGTTTTATGGATCCATGATTTGCTTAGCCTTCAAGAAAAAGTATCTATGTATGTTTGGGTATGAGCAGTGAATTATTTCAATTATTTTGAAACACACACTTCTGAAAGACTGCAGAGATATCCTATATTTAATAGAAAAAAAATATGTCCAAGGTCATACTGTGCCAATCCCTCAGGAGACATCAAGCTAATTTATTAGTACAGGAGCCAGAAGAATACATACTAGAACCCAGCACTGACACTGGCACATTAAACAGTCTTAAAAAACATTCAACAAACCTTCAGACACAGTAATTTGACACCTTAGTTTTCTTCCTCCTTGGTTAGCTTTCCATTCCTATGTAATTTAAATATAAACCAGCCATTTGATTAAGAACACTTATTAATAAGTATTCAAGACTAGAAACTGTGGAAAAAACCCACAACCAACCAACAAGCTAACAGCACTTGAAAAAGTGAAGCCTTCATTCCAGATATGGAGCTAGTTTGCATTGCCATTTCTAACGAATAGTACTGAGCCTTTTATTTTCATATCTTGCTGTAAGTCTTTGCCAGCCTGCTTCTATTTCTGAAATAGCTTCTGCTTCACTACATTCCCATCTGTACAGAAAGGGCATGGGCATAAACACTGATAAACAGTGAATGAAATCTTCCTTACCTCCCAGCTAAGGCAGGATACTGGCAGGCTGTATTTTTCTTTTCAGAAAGTATTATGCTAGGGATTTAATCTTTTATTGTGATTTAAAAGGGATTTTTACCAGGAAGCTGGCAGCATCAAGCTTTTTTTGCTAGATGTGGCACTGCTCTGTGATATATAGGCACGTGTCTTTTGGCTGCTGTAACAACCTTTCTCAGAACCAACGAAGAACCATTACCTATAACTTCACCTTTTAATCGCTGCAGTAGTGATTAAATAGATAATTAGCCTTGAATTTTTTTGCCTGAATTTTCCTCTGATTAAAAACAAGATGGAACTCTGCCATGTGCCTGTATGAAAGAGGGAATGAAAGAGCTGGATGTTCCTCCATGGACCAGAGAAATATCGTCTGGCAGCAGGTACAAAATTGATTTTGTGAGGATGTATTTTCTGCATTAAATAAGCAAGAAACACTTGAATGGTTAGGATTTGGTGCAATCCTGACTTCTATACCATTACTGTGCTGGTAACAACAGGTAGAAATTTATCTGAGCCTGCTGCACAATTTACACAGTTATCCATCTACAGAAAGAATGAAGATTCCAAATTAGCAGAACTTTGGGACAACATAGGTATAAGGTATGGTTAAGGAATTATAACTCTAGATAATAACAAATGGACAGTTTTAGAAATCAGTAGCAATAGATGAGTCACTGGAAACAACCACTCTGCATCTGTAGTTCTGTTTTCTATAGAAGGAAATTTTCAATATGAGAACATTCCAATGAAGCATAGGTGTATCACATAATCAGAATTAAGTTGTTCCACATGATGAAAATACTAAGGAAAAAATAATTGTCCATGTTGTATCTTAAATAAATAATATATCATATTTAGCTAGTGTTCCTGTAAACCACAAGCACAAATATTGATGAAAAAGGGTACATGTATATCCTAGAAAACTACTATTACATTACTTGGAACAATGCTTTTCTAGAACTAAATTAATGTCATCACAACTAAGTTTACACAGTTCTCATTAATATCAACAGAAAAATGGGAGGCCCCTGAAACTTAAAGAAGAGAAGATAGTAAGGGGGTAAGGCAAGAAGTGACAGCAGATAAAGTTGCAGAATGGGAGAACAGGTAAGGCAGATATCAGAAGAAATGCAGAAAGGATCTTGCATATTATTTCGCATACTCTTCTGTTGTGTTACCATCTTACACCATTCATTCATCACTTGATTGATAAATTGATGTTTACCAGTATTTTAAGAGTGCATGCAGGATCTGCTCTTTGGACAAAATATATTCAGTTCATATTATCATCTTGAAGTGACATGTGTGGATTTTAATTGGTTTGCCCACTCTTTCATACAGTACATTATATGTACAATAATTGAACTTTTCACTTTTAAATGTTTATGAAAAACAGAGTTCTAAACTAGGAAAAATGAAAAAAAAAAAAAGAAGAAATGATGAGAAAGAGGAAATGTAAAATGAAGTGATTTAATCACCAAATCTGGAAGACAAACTTTATCTAAAATTCAGATTTATTGACAGATATTAAGCCCCATGTCAAAATATTATGATGCATACAAAGAAAAGGAAACATTTTGCAGACTTTATAGTTGGGGTCCTTCCATTAGAATGGCTGGTTCATCATTGTTGGTAACTCACTAGACACTAATCAAATTCAGTTTTTAATTTTTATGAAATCTTTCTCCTGTACTATCTTAAATAATATCTAAATATGCAATAATATCTAAATATAGTGAAGACAGTTTTTGCTTCCTAGTTCACCGTAACATTGCTTTGTACAACAAGAATAAAGAAGATGGACCCATACATTGTATTTTTCTATCTGATTTCCTAGATCTTTATTTAATGAGATGTGCTAAATAAGTTGGACTGAAAAGGGCAATTTTTCTGTTTATGTATTGGACTTTCTCTTTGAAGAAAAACCTGGATTCGGTTTTTCTTTGGTGGATTGGTGGATTGGTTTGGTGTGCTTTTTCTTCTTCTTTATTTTTGGGTTTTTGTTTTTTTTTTCCAAATGGTATTGTAAAAGGAGATCAGGCAAACTGGGTCAGTTAGGACTTTGAGGTTAAGTACCTCAGGAAGTACAATACTTTATTTTCACTTTGGATCTGTATAAAATATCCCCACTTAGTGACATGATGTTGTTTTAGATGTCTTACCTTGACAGTATTCCAGACCACACTTAAATTAATCCTGACCCTATGTTTGTAGTTTTCCAAGCCAGTCCAGTTGGGTTTTGCAATTAGCCCCTCCAAGGTAGCAGGAAGCTAGTGGTTTGGCTCCTTAGCTAGCAGCTGTGCACCCAGCTGGGCGTGTTTATTGTAAATGAGGACAACTCCTCAAATTTCCATTCTTGGCATGATCATGCTTGGCTTCAGTCTCTGTTTCTGGATGTCACTGAAGAGAAACATTAAAGGCAGTTTCATTGTTGCCTCATAAAGATTTGGTTGACATAATGTACCATAATGATATATTTCTAATCAGGCTATTTAGCATTATCAAACAAAATTTTAAAATATGAATCATAACTTGTCATTTGAATATAAATGTAACCTAACTCAGACAACTCTCTGTATAATGAGTCTATGCAGTATAGCAACTGAGTATGAAATCCAGTATTTGCCTAAAGCATGCAGGTGATAAGATAACAATGGGACATGGTTGACCCATGGAGAAAGCATTTCACTGCTCATTTGAAGAAAATAATTGCTTGTATTTCAATCTCATTATAAAAACTGGAAAATGTGCTCTATGGCATTATTCACAAAATGCACAGCATTTTTATTGTCTCACACCTAATTTGGAAGGTTTAAGTGAGATTTAAGGAATACACAGGCCCAGTACTGCTTCTTAATATGAGAATTTCATCATTAATAGCTATATATCAGATATAAACCTCTGTTGTAAAAAAAAAAAGTTATTAAAAAAACCTACATTTAAAACTAGATTTTCCTAAAGTCTCTGGAGTAAGTTTTTGTAGAAGTGGAGGTTTTTGTTTCAGGTGTTGTTTTCACATGTACAAAAAAATTAGTAATTTCCACTCTCCTTTCTGTTTAATTCTCTAACAGGCAATCTTTCCCTCTGCACCTCCTAGTACTTTCACTGTTTTTTTTCATGATTCATTTAGCTTTTTGTCTCACATATTTCATCCAAGTGTAACAAATCCCCTCAAGCCAGCATTGGTCTAGAAAAGGCTGAGGATGGGAAAGCAAGTTATTTCATATCAGGTTAGAGACTTTAGATTATTGTTCTGCATGATAATAACATTGAATTTGTCTACTTAGATTTATTTTCTTTTAAATTAGAGTTTTAGTTGAGATAAACTCTAGATCTCTCAGGCAAAATCCCATCAGGGTAAATGAGAATTTTGGAGCTGATTTCAGGGAAGCTAGGTTTTCACTTGATTTCTTTGCTTTCTAAGTTTCTAAGATATAAAATTCTGTTCTCTTGACCTAATTTTCTGCATTTTCCTTTTCTGTTTCTACACAGTTAGTCATATAGATCAGTGGAACACAAAGGTGCATTCTTCCAAGGTGAATTCCATGCTACAGAAAGCAATCACTTTCTTCCCTACAAATATACCTCCCAATGATCAGGTAGTCTCAATCAATTATTTAGGAAGTTTTACTACTCATCAGTATGTAAAGATATTGGTGTACTGCTCTGTTAGGAATATATCTGGTCCAACACATAATTTATTACCTCTCCTCAAGAGTCAGCTGTGGCTAGTGTCCATTAAGTTGTATCTCCTGAGCCCATTATCATCCCTGAGCTAATATAGGTAACACTAAACATAACCATAAGAAAACTAAACTGAAAAGCTTTCAAGAAAAAAAAAAAAAAAAAAGGTATTTTGTTTCTACCTCTTTCCAAACTCTTTAAAAGAGTTTAAAGGTGTTGATCCTTGGGATATAATTGTTAAAATGTAGTGTTGTGCGCTCCTAGGTAGGATGCTCTCAATACAGATAATATGAATTTAGCACTATCATCAAATTTTCTTTTAATGCAGTAAAAATTCTTGGATGGCAGCCAGCCTCTTTACCTCATAAAAAACCAGCCTTTATGATTACCTATGTGGTAGAAATCTAATAATATGTTACAACATAGTGCCTAAAAGATGAGTAAACTGGCTGAGAACACACCCTCCACACATGCAAAGTTTGGTCCCACTCACTGCTTGTTTGATGTTATTGATGAAGATGTGCTTTTTCTCCCAGAGAGAAACAAGGCCAAATTCTCCTATGATTTACATGCAATGAAGACCCTCTGGGCTAACTAATTAGAATATGCTCCTTTACCCTATTGTGCCTTAGAAAAATTCCCTTTTTCTATCATACATCTTAGAAATAAGATGTATTTCACTTTGGGAAGGTGGCGTTGCTCTTCTGCATGCCAACAAAACCTGTCACCAGCCAGGCAGATACAAATTAAACCAAGAAAAAGGATGTAAGTATTCATGTAGGTCACAGTCTGAAAAAAATAATCCACAAAATTGTACTGATTTTTTTTCTGCCTCCATCCCCAATTCTGTTACTGCAACAGAACTGAGGGCGTTACTTGATAATTTTTCATTATAAAAAGCTCTGAAATTATAAAAGTAGATTACTTTTGTGAGTAATAGGTCTTATAGGTCTTATAGGTCTTATAGTCAGCTAAGGTGGTGATTTCAACCTTTTTTGATTAGCATCACCTGCAAGGGGTTATGTCCTAATATTTAGTAAACTTCAACCTCATAGCAGTAATTTTGCTGTGTTGACCCCAAGAGCTGAGAGAACACAGGCTGTCAATGACCTTTCTAAGATGCATTTGCAACATACACAAAGAATAAATAAATTAAGTACTAAAAAAAAAGTAAGACTTCAGAAATATGATCCTTCAAATCCCAATTTCCAGCAGGTGGAAAAATGTGCAACACCTATACTATTTCAGGATTTATAACATGAAATTTAAAACTAGTTGGCCATGTTCTTAATTCTGTGTTAATGCTTTATTAGTGCTGGTATTTATATTACATTTATTACCTGCTTGAAGCACTAAGTACCTTTAGTATGTTCAATAATTGAAATATCTTTGTATTCCCTAGTACCTCAAGCCATTGGATTTTAGTTATTAGTTCCTGAAACACATTGGTTTGATGCTTAATAGGACTCATCTCTGTTTCACCTCAATTTTTTTCTTTTAATTTCATCTTTATGCTTGACATCTTCCATGCTTTCTTTCTTCATATTTGTGGGATTTGTAATTCTCAGCAGTATTTGTACTAAAAGTATTTTGAATTTTATGATGTAGGAAAATAGTGGTTGTGTTTTATTGCCATATATATACTACCAGCTTCATTTCTTCCACTTGAGTCTCTCAAATCTATGACTAGGTTAGGAAAATCTCTCATTACTCCTACAGCTCTCTTGACCTTTCCATATGCCTTTTAATTTACTCAGTCATTTCACACTTGAGCTCTTGTTTTGGGAGAAGGTAAAATATAGTATATTGGTGTAACCAGTTTATTCTCTGAGACCAATTCAGATTCAACACTGAATGACACTGCAGCCTTAGGAATGACCAGGTCATGATAGTTTTTCACTCAAGTAACAAGCAAGTCAATGACTACATGGAAACCAGCCATGGGAGAGAATGCATAAGGGAATGCTTTGACTCCTCTCTACTTTTTCTCATAGCATGGATTGGACCAGCTGGAAGGAAAACCCAAACTTTTCCTCTTCACATTGAATTTTTTGGCTCATTTAAGTTTGTATTACAACATTTTCTTACCCTTCTCCTTTTCCCCCAAAGTGAAAAGGGATGAAGTGGTCTCATTCCTGATGGCTGCTGCTCATAATGGAGGCAAAGGTTTTCCCATTTCACACACTTTTCATTTCACATTTCTGCTGATTTCATCTAATCTGTATCTGTTATTTTTAATAGCCCAGATAATGTAATCTTCAACCCAGATTTAAGTTGTGCCCATAATAGCCTACTTCTCCTCATATGACTAGCTCTTTCACTCTCCCATCTACTTGGTTAAACATATTTCCGTTTTTATATATTCATTTTAACATCCTTTTATTACTGGGCTTACATTATTGTATATTAATGTCTATCAATTCCCCATTAATCTGTCATATAGCACATTTCCACCACAAAAAACCCACCCAAAGGTGAGGTTAGGGAGGATAATGCCCTGACAGAATTAAATGTGACCAGGGCATCAAGAGCAACAAGAAAAGTTTCTAGACTTATGTCAGTTGTAAAAGTAAGACTAGAGACTCATCACAGCAATGATGGGTCTCAGTCACTGTTCCAGCCCTGACAGTTCTTCTTGTTCGTACATCCAGGACAGCATCACCCCAGGATGGTCCTTCCAGTACCTGTGTCATCACTGGCACCCTCTGGAAAACTCCCCAATGCCCTTTTCTTTGCAGCAGGTGCCAGGAGAACCAGTGCCCGTGACCAGAAATTCAGCTGTGCCAGGAGCATTGTAGTTCTGTATCCACGTATGGTGCTCTAATTCAAACAGAGAAACCAGGAATATGAAACTGGGCTAGCAAATAACATATATTATTTCATTATTTCCTAGAAACATCTTGAAACAAATTAAGGCTGCTTTGTTGAGGCTCTTGTTTGGTTCAGGTTTTTCTTTTTTTTTTCTCTAGCAATTAAGTATGAGGGTCAGAAACTCCCTCTTCTGAAACTGACCTCCTTCCTGTCTCCAGCATAAATGTATCTAGGATCAGTTTCAACTTATTTGGCCTGGGGCCAGCCTGGCCATTCAGGATATCAGAACTCATAATGTAATCATGTACAGTAATTGTACTCCTCTCAGCTTTCATTTTGTGCGACCAACTATGACAAGCTTCGTTGTTTTGACTTCTTTCCTTTTAAGATGTAGTTATATCCTTAAAAAAGTCTGCCAATTACAACACAGAACAGTTTCAAACTATCAACATGACAGTAAGGGAAAATAACGTGGTACAGCATTCGAACCATAATGTCTTTAACTGTGTTATGTGTCTATTTTTTGTCTATTTTCCTGACTTTTTTTATTGTCTTCTGAAATGTGGGAGGCAGACACCTCTATCAATTTTACTTTATTATTTTTTCCTTATGGCCTAATACTATTTTGATAGTGATAACAATTTGGTTTGGTAAAATCAAATGCACATTGTTATTAGTGCTACTGACTTTTTCATTCTCATGTGTTAATTTACTGTTCTATTCTTTGGAGCTTTGTCACTTACATACTTTTTTCTTTTAAAGCAATCATGAATTTATCATTATAACACCTTCTGCAGCTTTCTTTTATGAATGCATCCCCCTGCATGACAAAGAAATTCTATCTTTGTATTCTGATTTGGTTTTACAATGGAACATCAGGAAGAAAATAGCAAGCATACAAAGAAAGTATAAAAATACATGGAACTTACAAACAAATAATCATATTTCATTATGTTATTTTGTTTCTTGTGAATGACATGAGTAGACAGTAAGCTCTAAAACATTATTAATTATTGTTTTAAGCTTTATAGAAATACTATTTTATCCTAAGAAAAGAGCAGTAGAACTGACACAGAAGCAAAGACAGTATAATCTCTAATTCTGTATTGCATGTGCACACTTTTTACATTAATCAGTACTCTCATCATAAGCAATAGGGCTCTTCAGATACTGCAAAAATATTTATGTCTAGTGCAAAAACAGTACCTCCTGTTTAGGCACCTCAGTCATATTAAATTTTGTGAATAGGGAAAGGTTTTTGAATATTCTGTTATAAATCTGGCCTTAAGTGTTTTGCAGAATCAGAGCCTTGACAGACATGTCTTCTTCCTTTTCCACTTAGCCAACAGAAACATTGATGTACAATATGGCAAGTTAGGATATTCCAGAATAATGCCTTTTCTTGGTTTTGTGCATTTAGAAACTCAAGCATAATATTAAACTGGAAAGGCACTGTGTATTATATTTTCTTTGAAGTTTTCCCCCTAAATGAAGAAGGAAAATATTGTTATGATCATCTGTTCCAAAATTAGATAACCTAGAGCAAACAGGAAAAATCCATACTGAACTTAGAGAAGCCATAATTTGCACTACTGTAGGGAGTTCCTGAAATAAACGCTCTGCATTCATTTCTGTGTGCTAGACTGTAGATACATACCCACTCAGACACTAAGTGCCTACTTGTCAGAACTCCTGAGCACTGCAAACACAAGCTGAAATCAAAAGGAGCTGTGATTGTGTAGACTCTATCAAAATACAGGAAAATCAAAATCTTTATTCACAAAACAGTTAGAGTCAGACTGCAGCTGCTCCAGCACAAGAGTGTACCACTACACCTATGTCCTCACTACCTGAGGTTTCTGTATTTCATTCAATTTAGGTTCAGAAAGAAGTGGAAGCAATAGAATATGAGGTTCCCTGTTCTGATGATAGCAAAAAGGTATGTAATTGCATAAAAACTATTGCTATATCAAGTGACCATATTATATGTCTTAATACTGAGGAAGTATTAATGAAATACAGCCTAACTTCACTATAAGGAAACGATATGACACTATATATATATATATGTTTGTTCTGTCAAGCTGTTCATTTCAGCAGGCTCTGGTAAATTGCTGCTTGAGAGTAAGAAAGAAATGAGCAGCTGAGCAGAACATCAATAACCAGTACTTCTGTGGAAATGACTTCACATTGATCAACATTTAAAAGATGTTTTTTCAAAAAGATAAATGAATGAAGAAGGAAAAAAATAGTACATTCAAATGCTAAATACATCCTACACTGGAAAAAGTGAGAAAAATGTCATTGTCATACTTGGAATACACTTGCATAACTGTTCAGGCTATTAGGCCTAATTAACAGCAAGTGAACAGATTCTTGCTATGGGGGTGTTTATAGGCAGAATATGTTAAATGCAGAGTTTGACACAATGAAGTTAGAATTTAGTCAGGTTTTGGCTAGTGTAAATTTGCATAGAAGACACATTCCTGCTCTGAAAAGGAACTATGAACTAAATAGTTTTGGAATGCTAATTCTGAGTGCTAATCTTAATGATGAAAAAGAAATTGTGCACTTTTCATGGAATAAATCCAATAATATAAAATAATTAATTATTCTCATATATGTCTGGGTAAAAAAAATACAGTTGAAATATTCTAACAGAGGTTTATAATTCCTGGTGTTGTTCTTTCTTTTAGTTTCGCTTTGGTATTGTTAGCATAGTGTAGGGAACATTCCAAACTGCTACAGTGTGAAATCACAGGCATCATTTTAACTTTAATAAGTGAAAAGTGATTCTGGACCTGAAGAACTTGTCAGGTAAAGCTAATGCAGCTGTTGTAATGAATTATTCAAACAAATCACTTCAGCCACAGTATGACAGAGCTGACTTCACAGTGGTAACCTCTGTAAATACTGTCAGAGAACAGATAAATTACCTATTAGTGACTAAAACTTCCAGTCCTTGAGAAGCAAAAGTTGCTAAATTCTTTCTTGATTAACCTGGCTTACAAAACTTCTCACCAGGCCTTTTTTTTTCCCTGAAAATGCATCATTTTTAAAACCTTAATAACTACTTGCTATGTTTCAAATACAACTTAAATTAGAGCAATGAATAACTATGAACTATAAAGAAAGTTCCCAGATTCCCAGAATCAGGCCTGCAGGTTAATTTTTTCTCATTTAAGTCCCAGTACTGCAACTAAATAATCTATAGTCCTAACCCAAATGTATACAATGCTGTTTAGGTCCTGAATATACAAATTCCCACAGCACATATACATGTATGAGTGCTTCCCTTTAATTCTGATAATTAACTATATAAATACAAATATTTCTAAATTCTTGTAGGACAGAATTAAAATAATTTCAGAATAATGAAATGTTACGTATAAATACATCTAAGGTTTTAGAAGGATGAATCTTAGGACTGGAAGGAAAATGTGCTGAGTGAGCTAATAAGGAACAAACAGAAGATATAAATTTAAGTGATGACTGGTAGGTGGATGGAAAATAGACAAGCTCAAAGTCTTTAGAAAAATCAGTACTTTGGAATGATGTTTTGTTGCTAACAGAGAAACACGTAACATCTTAACAGGAAGAATTCTTAACAGGAAAATATTAGTATTTGTGGAAATGACAGAAATGACAACCAAAAGGAAAGAAGAAATTGTGAAAGTGGCCAAGACTTATAGGCTTACTGGGCCAGAGTACAACAGTGTTGGAAACATGATTCTGCTGGCAGTTTTTCACATGCTTGTCTACAATTTTAATATAATTTTTTGGGCTGATGACTGTTTGAAAGACAACATAATGATCTTAAATTCTTATTAGGTGATTTCTTTAATTATTGCACACCTGCTCATAGTAATCATCTGGAACTTCTTTTGCAGGAACTCTTCCTTCCTGATCCTGCAACTCAGGGCAAAGGACCAAGTCCCTTTGACTTCACCACGAGCCCACCAGAATAATTTTCTCCTTACTAGAAAAGTTGACTTAATTTATTCCCTTGCTGGGACTACAGAATTTTTTACAATTCTCTTTCTAAGGGATTATCTGTTATTTTATTATATATTATCCTTTACTTGGTTGTTCATTTTCACAGAGAAACAAGATTTTTTTTTTATAATTTAATTTGAAAAGTGGTTATGTATCCTTTATTTCATGTTAGCCAATCACATTGTATTGTATTATTGAAAGATTTTTTAAAATCATACTCAAGAGTGTCTTTAAAACAAGTCTCTCATGAAGAAAACTCTTACTTTCACCTCTCTCCTTCTCAGAAACACTGTTTTATTTAACAATTTTACCAAATACAGTTTCACAAGAGATTAGTGTAGCATTTTTAATACATAAAAAAGTTGCCTTTACCTGAGTAAATCAGTTCAAAACCTGGTTGAGCAGTAATCCAAGTAAATGTATTAATTCCTGATGTCCTAATTTCCACTTTAGAACTGTCTGAGCAGCAGTAAATGCATACTTTTATCTACATGAATATTTCATTGGAATGACCTTGTTGATCCACATGATGTGGTCCAGATGATCTTCCTGACTCTCTTTTCTGTTTTCCCCCTCTCTCAGCATGATCCTCTCAGGTTAGTTGAGATTTGTCATGTAGACTGGTCAAACCAGCACACCAACTGACTCCAGGGCAGGAAGGACTACAGTGAAAAGATTTTTATCTGAGGAATTTATCCTGACTGTGCCCCTCCAGGCTACTTCCAAAAGGATTGTTGTTGCTGCTGCCTGCTTGCACCAGTGTGCCTACCTAAGGGAATCTCCAAGGAACATGAATTCTTCAGCCCAATCTCTAAACGCTCCTGACAGATAAAGAAACAGACCATGACAGATTTTCACCTGCATTTTTTTCTTTGCTTTAAGCATCAGAAACCATTACATGTCTGAACTTTACAGATATTTACTTACGTACTTAAAGATTTACTTTTTTCTATTGTACTGCCCTTAGACGTCACTCAAATAGCACTGCAGGATGCTGCTACAATATATAATGTAAACCTGTAAGAAGATGGCTCCTACTCCACAAACAAGTTCTCTCTGTCCATTCTTATGAAAAATTACCTTTGGAGTTTATATGGGCTATTTTCATCAACTCAAAGAAAGACATTGATGGGACTAGCATATACTTATCCACAGAGGAAACCATGAACTGACCAAATAATAGGCAGCATACAGGAGCTTAGTATAGAAGTGACTGTAACAATTGCTGTGTGGATTTTTCAGGTGTCACGGTGTCTGTTGAGCCTAGGAAGAATGTAGCACAGATTCTCCTTTCGCTGATAATCCTGAGAAGAAATTTCTTACTTCCATAAGTAACACATTAATATTTGTTTTATGCATGATTTCTATGCAAACTGACAAACTCTAGTAAATTCTGTGTGGCAAGTGATCTCAGTCTATCTTGTTGAACTCTGTATTCTTAGATCACACATCCTTGCAAACACAAGTCACCAGAGAGAATGTTTAAGATACAGTTCTGCTGCAGCTGCAGGCTTCTGGAAGGGCAAAACAAATGCAATTATCCTCTTGCTAATGGCACCACTCTGACCATAGGAACAGTTCAGTGCTGCTCGTAAGTGTGGTGTTGTAGTGTCACAGCCATGCAATACTCTAGCATGAGTTGTCTTAGATGTGGGAAAACTTTATTTTATATTACACAGAAGACGGTGGACAGGAAATCTGTCCTCTTAGAAATCAGCAGAAGCATTTCGTCTGAATCCTCAAGAGACACAATATCCCCTGCAGAAATGAACAAGACAATGAAAACTGACTCCTCTCATATCCCAAGGAATTACCTACAGAAACATACAGCAAAATTGTCAATAAACAATGATGCTCTGCTTTCTTGCCCAGCAGTCTGAACATTTTTTCTGGCCTTTAAGACCATTTCAAACAAAATAAACAAGGAAAGGGACAAAATTTTACTTTGTTTCTTACAGTTATTTCCTTTTTCAAAACTATTAATTGGTTTCAGTAAGTGGTTAAGGGGTCAAGGAGGGGCACCACAGGAATCTTTCCTGAAATCTTTCCTGCACATTTGTTTGCATGCCCTTTAACGTCCACAAAATTCTTATGTTTGAAGCACAATACATCTAGTTTTCTAGGAGTCTTTTCTCAGTTTAGCCATGTAAAAGCTAAAGGAGCTCTCTCTAAACACAGATTTAGGGTTAGTCTATAGCAAATGAAGTGAGGAAAGTATCACCATGGACAGATTCCTTCCACCCTGAAAGAGATATCTAAGACAGGTCAGATGGAGTGCTGTAGATGTCTATGTTACTGCTTTAAAGCAGAGAAGTCTTTACTAGTGGTTTAAAGACCCTGTCCAAGCTTTGGATGACTGGTCATCTTGATCACAGCACAGTAGTGGGGAAGTGACAGACTGCAGCTATCTACCTGCAAACTGATTATTTTTACCCCCAAGCCTGAATTCACTCTTGTTTAAATGAAGAACAAGTTGGGTTCCTGTCTATGTGATACAATTAATTGTTGAACCCTCACAATTTAAAGGATTACAAAAAAAATTTAAAAAAAGAAGGCTAAATGTTCCCATGTATGAAACACCCAGCTTAACAGTCACACTTAGACCTGGCACTGGTAATCAGAGAAACACAGTCAGTTTGGTTGGTTTTTACTGGCAAACACAATGGTACATCTCTCAGCCAATGCATGAGCACAAATCTGGGCTCTAATATATTCCAGCAGCACAGCCTGGAAATACATGCATCAGAAATCTGGATGCAGGTGAGCTGTGGCTCTCACTAGAAACAAATAGATAAAAATTAAAAACTATACTTCTCAAATAGAGTACAAATTTAGGTGCTTCACAGCCAAGAATCCAGACACTAATGTGTTCCAAATCAGAGTCTGTCATCTGGATCCTAAAGGCAGCTGACTTTTTTTTTTCTGCTCTGAATCACCCCAATTCCGTCGTCAATCTAGAGAGCATGCTTAAAGGCTTCTCTGAAAACAAGATCCCAGTGTGCCCTGCCACAGTGAAGCCTCACAACATCAAATACAGCATTTGTGTCCCACCAGGACCCATTAGATTTGTGCCACCAGCATAGCTGTACGCTGGTTTCTTTTGTGCCCTCTATTAAATGTCCTCTTCGCTCATATTAAAGGCATGCTGATAGAGGAAAGATAGGGAAAAATGCTGTCATATGCGTCCTGCTGGATGCTACTCTTGGAAGGACGACCATCACTCTAGCACTGCAAGTGTCGACCGGAGCGACAGTGTAAGAGAGGCAGAGGCACTTGGGGGAGGCTGAGAGATTTTCAAGGGGGGGGAAAAAATTAATTTCAAACCGAAGTCAGCCAGCCGAAGCGAGGGGAGGAGCCGGGTAGGGGCTTGGCTCTTCCCTGGGCCGAGCCTGGCAGCGCGGCAGCGCTTTGCCAAGTGGCAGCCGGCTCCGGCGGCCGCTCGGCCCCGAGGCCAGCGCGGCTGNAGGGGTGGAGGGAGGCCGGCTTTTTTAGGAGGGAGACCCTCCTTCGCGGCCGCCCGCTCGCAGCCATGGCTTTGAAGGAGGCGGGCGGCAGCATCCTGCCCATCAGCGACATGGTATCGGGGCCGTCGGGCTCGCCGTTCCCCGAGGTGGTGGAGCTGAACGTGGGGGGCCAGGTGTACGTGACGAGGCACTCCACGCTGCTCAGCGTCCCGGACAGCACGCTGGCCACCATGTTCTCCCCGTGCCGGGGCGGCCCGGCGGCGGCCCGCCAGCTGCCCAGGGACAGCCGGGCGCGCTTCTTCATCGACCGCGACGGCTTCCTCTTCAGGTACGTGCTGGATTACCTGCGGGACAAGCAGCTGGCGCTGCCCGAGCACTTCCCCGAGAAGGAACGGCTCCTGCGGGAGGCCGAGTACTTCCAGCTGGGCGACCTGGTGAAGCTGCTGTCGCCCAAGGTCACCAAGCAGAGCTCGCTCAACGACGAGGGCTGCCAGAGCGACCTGGAGGATAGCAACTCGCAGGGCAGCAGCGACCGGCTTCAGCGGGCGGCGCTGGACAAGCGCTCGGGCTTCCTCACCGTGGGCTACCGCGGCTCCTACACCACGGTGCGGGACAACCAGGCGGACGCCAAGTTCCGCCGCGTCGCCCGAATCATGGTGTGCGGTAGGATCGCCCTGGCCAAGGAGGTCTTCGGAGAGACCCTCAACGAGAGCCGTGACCCCGACCGGCCTCCCGAGAAGTACACCTCCCGCTTCTACCTCAAATTCACCTATCTGGAACAAGCCTTCGACCGGCTCTCCGAGGCGGGCTTCCACATGGTGGCTTGCAACTCCACCGGCACCGCCGCCTTCATCAACCAGTACAGGGACGACAAGATCTGGAGCAGCTACACAGAGTACATCTTCTTCAGTAAGTGCTGCCCGCGCCCCGGTGCCGTCCCCCTCGCCCCCGTCCCCGGCGGGTGCATGGCGCTGTGCACCTAAAGTACGGCTGCACCCCCAGAGCCCTTGCTGTCCCAAAGCAACATGCAGCTGGAGAGAAACGGGGGCTGCCCCGTTTCCCCTCGCTCCGCTCTGTCACCGCCATAGTTGAAATTTCATTTTGTGCGTTGTGCGGGCGGGACGGGACTGCCTAAAATGCCCCGTCCGGGGCGCGGCGTGGGAGCATTTCCGCACACACACTCCGTGGGGCAGCCTGGGCTGATCCCGCCTTTCAGTGCCGAGAGGCAGCCCCCACGTGTCGGGGTGTCCCGGGGAGAGGGTGACTGGTTACGGATCGGGGGGCTACGGCATCGGGGGGGGTGTCCCTGCCCGTCTGGGCGGGCGCAGGGCGCGGTGCGGGCGCGGCTCCGACTCCGGCGCGGAGCGTTGCGGTGCTCCCCGCCAGCGAGGCGACGCAGAGATCCCCGAGCAAGGAAGGGTTTTAATATTTTATCGCTGCGTTTCCTTCAAGTGAGCGCACTGCGCCTGGGCAGGGTCCCCGTGAGGGAAGGGGCAGCGAGGGCACAGCCAACTTCCCAAGGAGCAAGAAGGAGTCTGGCTCCAAGGTGGACGAAAATTGGAAAAGAGAAATTAACCGCTCCATACCCATTACACAGCTCCTAAGCAACTTCGCTGGTTGGCTGCGGGTTGCCTTAAAGGTTTCGGGTCACTCCCAGATAGGAAAACCGAGCGATGACGAATGAGTTTCAATCTGGCAAAGTATGTAGTGCTATGTAGGGCACTGGCAGAGCAGCGGGTTCGGGTCGTGAAACTGCAGCTGGATCGAGAGCACCAAGCTCTGGCAGAGATTTGTCTTTGAAAGGCAGAGGCAGCCTTAAACATTACAGATGTGTTTGAGAGTCGAGCGAGCCGGCGGGAGAGAGATGCGTTCTGCATTCACTTCTTTCTTCTCTTGCCTCTGTGTGGTCTCACGCTCCCTGAGCAAAGAAACGATGAATTGGCAGAGCACCTGCCTGCCTCTGTGGTGGGGTGGGAGATGCAGCCTCTAACTTCACTAGTAAGGCAGCTGAACAGGAGCAACTTGTTTGCCCTGCAAAACTGGACTTAGGCACGGTGTTTAATAGAGGAGGGGAATGTGAATGGTTTTCTACTGCTAGGAGAAATTAATTAGTTTATATTGCTCTGTAATGTATAGGTGACTTCCATTTGCTGAGCAGTACTCAGATCAATCTTTGAAACTGGATTAAAAGAGTTTTTGAAGATTAATTGCATAATTTACCAGTGGTCATATTTCAGTGGGATATGTGAAAACTGAGCTCTAGAGGAGCTTCACATTCTCCTGGGTGGAATTCTGTCAAATATTTTACATGATTATTAAACCTTCTTTCTCAGGAAATTTGACATAATTATTTTCTAAAGAGTAAAATTTCCTTGAAATAGTATGTATTGTTTGCTTAGAAATAGATTTGTAGGTGCATAATTTTTTGTGTGCATTTGTGATGCTTATAATGTTTTGGTTGTTTTTTTGTGGGTATGTTATGATGAGGTTGCTGAATTAGAGTCCTCTAATTCATGTCAGTGTTCCAAATTAATCCCCAGTGTAATACCACTGATTTATTTGGAATAATGCCAGGGATGAACTGGATGTTGTATGTCATGATTTTTGTTTTGATTTTGAGTCTTCAAGCTTCTGATGTGAAAAGTAAAATAGTTAATTACTTAAATTGATACGGTTAACTGAAAATTTATGGTTTTGCTTAATTTTTTGGGTGGGGGTTTTGTTTTGTTTTACTTCTGAATGCAAAAAAAATGGCTAAGATAAAAATAGGCTGAAACAATGTTGAGCATATTTTAATTTTGGTTGCTTGTTATGCATTCCGAATCTTTTTGTATAGCGACTTTATACACTGTTTTACGATCAGATACATTTCTCTGACATACAGCAAGATGGATACAACACTAAAGAAAATCACCAAAATGGAAAGAGAAACATGTGAAACAGTGCCTGAAGGAAATGCTTTAGTTTTTTTGTCTTTTTTTGTTTTAGTCTGACTAGATGTCTGATTGATGGAGACTGTTGATAAAACAACACTTTATTATTATAATAATTATAATATGCCCTGGACAGGTTGTGTGTGTGCTGCTACCTTGCCTGATAGCTGCACAAGAATCCAGCAAAAGAAGAGAGAACCTTGGAAGCCTTGTGCTCTGCACCAAGAGTGAGAAGAGGGATCGGGGCTACTGGCTGTAAGCTCTCCACAGCGTTAGCCAGGGCTGTGTTCCTTCCTTGCTCATGAGCAGAACTTAATACACAAGAAGAAGAGCAGTCTCTTTTCAATTCATTCCTTGGCAAATGTCCCCATGAGCCTGAAGAGGAAGCAGTTTTAGGTGGGAAGTTGCTGATTTCAAGAGCTCTCATGTCCAACCCTGGACTGTGTCTTACAGGCAAAAAAAAAAATCAAGACAAAAGACTTTAGGGAGACTATTCCAGTTTTGGACGGTGCCTGAGACTTAATTTGGTGCTAGCAAAGAAGGAACCCAGTTTTATATCCCACTGGAAAAAGCTGTACCTGCATTTGCTTTTGTTATTCACAGCATGAGCATCTGCAACCAACAGCAACTGTATTATTTGTTGGTTTGTAAGTCCATAGCAGTCATGTAAACTTCTTTTCATGATTTCTCCTGAGGACTGTAGACAATTCTGTTTCCTAGTCATGGTAGATAGTACAGTGATTGGAAACATACATAAAGATGTATTCATTTTGTCTGTTTTCTGAGGTCATAAGTAGCTGAATGATTTTCTCCCCAAGAGCTACTAAAGAAAGACAAACGTTTAATCTGTGGTTTGTGGAACATATTTAATGTCTCCTTCTAGGATCTTTCAAACTTTGGTAGGTTTTTTGAGTTGAAATGATAATCTATCACTTTCCTAAAAAAATGGAAATTAGTTTATATTCTTAAACATTCTGGAAGATCAAATTTACCTGGGATACTGCATATATATTTATCTCATTTATGAACTGCTTAATATCTAGGGATAGCTGAGTAGTTGCAGACTAATTCTGATTGAGGAACCAGAGGTTGTTTGACACTGCCTGCCGGGAAATAACGCTTCAGCCTTTGGCAACGTGTCATGACAAATACAAAGCCAGATTTCCTTCTTAGTATGTATAAATCCTATAAAAAAATTAAGTTCTTTGCCCCTAGTGGTGTTAGAGCTATCATGTATGCAATGACAGATTCATTTGTCTGCGCAGTTAGTACATGGCCAGAATTTAGCCTGTACCTTGCACTGATGGCTCAATTCTGAAAAGTGCTCATAGATCTGTTCCACATGTCCATTACAAATCCTGTCTCTGTCTCTTAATGGTCAGTTAAAGGAGTAAACTTTTGTATGGTAGTGAAAAGGCTCTGTCAGAGAGTACCACAAACTTCGTTTTTTGGTTCCATGCTATTAACACTCTCACATTAGTACACATGAGGATGACTTGGGTCAGGTTAGTGTAACATGAAATGCATATGCACTTTGGGAAGGATGCTCAAACTCTTTTGCTGCTTAGTTTCACACTGCTGTAGAGGATAACAGATTAATTAATTACCTGTTGATATGCAATAGGTTATGGCCGTCACAAAAGTTGCTTCTAACTGGAGACAGAGGACCTTGCTTCTTCCTGTGGCTGCAAGCACTGTAACATTTCTGTTAGCTTACATCTTTGTGAGAAAAGGGTGAAATTTACATGTTTAATGTTTTTGGGGGGATTTTTTTTGTGGTTCATGGTATCTCTCAGTATTGTTGTGTAACGCAAGATTGCCTGTGCATGCTATTACTAGTTTTTTTCTTCTGTAGAATCTAATTAGTCCTAATGGATTTTACTTTTAACATCTGCTATGCAATGTGACTTAGGGGTGTTGAGAGTATTGTGCTCAGCTGAAAGCTTACTATGCTGAACTGACATCTTTATTATAAGAATACAGTAATATTCCCTGAAAACTTTGACATGCTTTCTATGTTGGCACTCCTGTTTCACATGTGATAGTTTCTGTTTTCCTTTTCTCTTGTTTTTGTTTTAAAACAGGTCACATTAGCATGGATTTATGGTGCTTATTTTCCACTTGAAGTCACAGCACTCTGAGATTACATTGGAGCTGTGGAAATTGTCTTAAACAAGTGATAATAATTTTGTAATCAGATGGGGAATAAGCAGTTGGAAGCAATGAATTTTTAGGAGGGAATATGGTATTTTGAAAAAAAACCAACCCAAACTTAAACAAAATGATAGCAGCAACCACCCCCCTCCCCCCCCAAAAAAAACCAAAACCACCCAACAACAACAAAAAAAACTTAACCAACAATGATTGTGTTATTGCTTGTAAAATACTTTGAGGTGTTAGTTGTAAGTGCCAAATCCAGTTCAGCATCCCACTGGGGTAGTCAGGAACCCTAAACTGCTCTTTCAAGGGCAGAGTGGTGTGAGAGCCATCCTGCAAGTGGTTCTGTGACCATGTCAAGCTGTTCTCCATCCATCACTGCATTTTTGGTGGAGTTTTTAATATATGGAGTGTATCTGTGCTATCTTTTTTTTAATCTGGAATAAATACATGCAAGACATTGAGGTTAAAAAGGAGCTAAAAAGGAGCTAAAAAAAAAAAAAAGAAGTTACATCTCTGTGACACATGGAGATAAATTTGGACAATTTACTTTGAACCTGAACCAGAGCCTCAAAGGTTAGAGTACAAATTTTTGGTGGGGTAGGAGGATGTGAAGCATTAAAGCAGTATCACAAGCACAGTGTAGAAAAGCTTCAGATTTCTGGCAGTTTCAAGATCTAGAATGTTCTTTCTGACAACAGGACTATTGAGCTGAGCCCTTTAAAGAAAGATTTTGTAGGCAGTCCTTTGACTTCGGAAAACTGGTGCAGAACTTTAGGGTGTTCTTATGATTTCAGCTCAACTCTTAATACAGCTTAAAACTGAATAAATAATAGACTGCTTCTTATCTTGTCATTCTTCTGAAATATATGTTCCTGAATGCAAAGGTATGAATCAAAGTGTGTAGTCATAATTATATAAGAATATTACTCTTATGCTGCCACTTGATATAACGTGTGATAATCTAGTCTACTGAAACTGGTATTCTGATGTTAGTCATCATTTCAACCAATAGACTTTATCTCAGAATTGTTTTAAAATATGAGATTAAAAAGAACTTGGAACAGATTTGGCTTTTTAATAAAAAATGAAAATAACCTGCATACTCTACAGCTGATATAAAGACACTGCTGCAGTGAAAAACTATGCCAGGAAGCTCTTGATTTTTTTTACACTTCCATCAAAATATGCATAACTCAATACAGTGATTTGTGATCACATTTTATCAAGTGTCTCCAGTTTCTGGTCCTACTACAGTAAAATAATATTGTAAGTATTGTGGAGCCTTTTTAATATTTAGACCTGAGTGTTGAAAATGTTGTGTGGTATTTTAAAAATAGTATTAGAGATTAACTAAGAAAGTCAACTATCCTGGATATTATATACCAGGATCAATGCTAGATAAAGAATAAGGAAGAATTGATGGAAGCAGCTGTTATTTCTGATGTCAGGAAATGGAAACACAGTAGTTTTGATATTATCCCAGACTGGTATTTCTTGTGGATTACTTGGGGAAAAAAAGTGACAGTGTTAGAAAAGCTGACTTTGCTGGATCCGTAATATTTTGCAGGAGAACCACTTCTTGGTGTCAGATAACTTCATAGATTTTCAAGGATTTATGACAGTACTTGCAGGGAAATGTTTATTTTTCCACAGTAAGATGAACAAATCATATTTTATTTTTTTCTTTAGTGTCAACATGAAATTCTAGTTATCTACTGTTCAAGCACAGAAGTTATGAATACAAAAGCTTTCTTTTAATATTGTTCCAGACAGATGATTTAAAATTAAAACATTACTGCTAATAAAATATATTTTGCAATGTTTGCTTTCTCAGTATGATATGTCTGGTATTTCACTATGGCTGGTCTTCTCCTTTGCTGCAAATAGCACATTTGTTACACTGTGGTGAGAATTTGTGTGGCAAACAAAAATTCACCGAGATTTGCACCACGAGGGTCTTCATTGATTGTCACATTATCCACTTTCTTGCCATAGAGGTCTCCAGAATTTAAACACAGGTCTCCAGAAATTAAAAGCTGCTCAGGCAGCTCTCTCAGAGGTCAAAAGTAAGATCCTGTGGGTGTGAGGAGAGAAGAGGCACAGGAAAGGTCCTCTTCTTGGTCCAGCTGAGCTCCAGCATGGCCTGGCCGATGTGGCCAGAAGTAGTCGGTCATGTTCTGGTGTGTTACCAGTTCAAGGATGAGCTCAGAATACCCAGATGGGTCAAGAAGGAAAGTGCACAGGGTGGTGTGCATCCATCTCACCCTGCTGGGATCCTGAGCAGCTCGAGACTGGTGTGGTGCCTAGTGGAGCTTGCAGCCAGCTCAGCATTGTCCTACACTGTCTCAGCAACTCAGCAGGTCCTGGGTGTCACTCACGGCGGGAGAGGCGAATGGCACAGCCCTGCTCTCCATTTGATCCCAGAGTTTTCTTCAGATTTTCTGTCTCCAGTTTTGGAGTACTTTACTGCTAGAGTCATGTAAGAAGTCTGTTACAGAGTTAAGCTGGCCAGGGTTGTGTTTGCAGGGCTTTTTCACACTACAGACTGCTTATTTGGTTGGTGGTTATTTGACTATGATTGAAAAAATTTGGAGGCACTATACCAGCTGAGATCCTAACCTAACAAACTGATGTTATTTTATATCCAAGGATGATTTTGTTTCGCTTCTCCTTACAAGACCTTTAATTCCTAAAGGATGTGGAGTACTAATGCCACTCAAATCATAGTTCTTTTATAAACTGAGCCACTGGAGGTCCAGTGGAAAATCCTTAAGAAAAATTACTAGGCAAATTCCATTTTGCTTTAGCGAATCAAATGTTTCATGATGGATTTCCTGGGGAGGTTGTTCACTCCAGTTTGATCAAACTGCATGTTCTTTTTCAGAAGAAGTAACTTATTCTCTACGTAAAATTCATATATTGAATAAACGTTAGAAGAAAAAAGTCCTGTGTGTAAAATATTCTCAGTGGAAATTAAGTACTTTCATTTTAAAGTTTTGTATTATTTTTATTTTTTATTTTTAAGCCAGTACTTGCACATTTAGCTTTTACCTCATATAAATTCAAGAATATTAAGTGAATTAATTCCTTTTTGTTTTTTTTCTTTGACCTAAATGGAAGTGATCATATATATAAGGACCAACAGTGTGTGAAACTCAGAATCAAGTTCTATTCAAACTTGCAACTTCACTGGGACTGAAGCGACAAATAGCTTTGTGCTAGTCCCTCACATTAAGGTGAAATTCAAACTACATGAGTGGTTATTTGGTTTTGTAACTGTTTTTAATACACAAAATCCTGTCAGGAGTTAAGCAGTGATGGTTTGTAATTTTTATGGCAACTCTAGAAACTGATGCTATTCCATTTTGGTTGCATTTTATCAAATTGTGGTAGCTAAACTTATCATATTTGCTACATTTTGACAGTGTAGCTTCAGAAGACAAACTGAAGGGTGCATCTTGCTGCAAGGGGGAACTCCATTGATATCATCACAGCTCTAAATATTTTGGAGACTTCACCAGTAAAAAATCACAGTGGTGTTAATGAGCTTCGTGATTCTAGCAACAAGATGAATACAGTGCTTTAAAACTTTTATGCAAATACTATTTCTTTGTGAAATTACTTGTATCTTGTCATTCCCAGGGCTGCTCAAAAGAGGAAATATGCCTTCAGGGATATGGAACAGTCTGTTTGCCCATTCTTTGTGCTATGGGGTCTGCCTGGCCTTAAACACTTAAGCAGTGCGAAGGCTGCTCTGAGTTACAGCTGGTGCAATGATTCCTTCATCAATATCTTGCAGCTGAGAGTAGCTGGGTCAAAATGTAGTTGTGCCCTTTCTCATTGTTCCTAACATGCCTGAGCCCTGTGGCAGAAGCTCTGAGCAGGAGGTGCAGAGGCAGGGGCTGCTCCCTCTGGGGACTGCCACCGCCTCTGGGTTGGCTTTGTACTGCTCCAGCCACATACCCTGTACCTGACCTGTTTTCCGTCCCAATGACTTGCACTTAGCAAAAAAAGAAAACTAGAGTGTCTTATAGAATAAAAAAGAATAGTACTTTCTTTTGAAAGGAATGGTACAACACTTTTTAAAAAAAATACTGTGAATAACTCAATCCAGAGACAACAGTCCAGTTACAAGTGCAGCTGCTTATGGCAACTAGTGCACTGAAATAGGTATTCTGCACACCTCTGCAGGGGTAAAAGGTGTGGGCTGGGAAACTGAGGGGAAAAATCAACATCATCATTGACTTTTATAAATGAAAGTAAATATTCCAAGTCTTCGTTTAGCATACATTCAGTTGTATTGTATTAATACTTACAGAGATGTTCTCTTTGCATTAGCAGAAAGATATTATTCAGAAACTAAGTCATTATACTTTATTTTTTGCATAAGCGAACAGCAATAACCTTCGGATGCATTTGTATCTTTTCTCTTTCATTCCTGCTGGGTTTTACCCTTCAGTAGTATTAACAAATATTCCCAAAGAGAGAAGTACTAGTGCTTAGGGACTCATGTCACATTTTGTTGTAAACATTTTCCTGCAACTTAAGTTAGTAGTGAAATTGTTCTATATTTTATTGAATGTAGATGTTCAGGGGTTCTTTCAAGGATTACAGCTATTTCAGTGTATTTCGCAGAAGTTATTGGAATTTCCAAATTCCCAAAGCTTTGTATCAGTGAATATTTTGTATATGTCACAGGGATTTCTGAAACTCTTTATTTAATTATAGGAGCCCAATATTCATTATTATATTATATAAATAATTTTTCTGCAAAAGGGTTACTTTCATAACCCCTTACTAACAGTTTAATTAATTGAGATTCCCCCTCTTTTGTTACTCAAATCATCATTAAAACCACCATACCTGCAAAACTATGAGAGTAATGACAAATGTCCACTTTGTGTATACAGAAGTATTCTCTAACACTCTGGTTCTTAATCCAAGCTTTTTCATTTTTATTGAAACTCATGAATACAAAATAATATGAAAATCAACTACAGAAGGGCTGGAAGGCAGATAAAATAAATCAGTAAAATTGAGTGCCAACAATTTAATTAGTGTAATGTGTAGATAATGCAGTGAAGAAAGATTAAAACTAAACAACACTTTTTGATAGTTTTTCTTAGTAAACACATTTTCTTTCCCTTTCTTCCTACAGTCACCCTTTTTTAGGCAGTCACTTCTCAGTATTGTTCTTTCAGACAGCTGTTACTATTTCTGTTGTTAATGCCTACTGTGGCTTTTGAGCAGTTCTGAAACAAAGCAGAGGCATGGCTACTCTTGCCTTTCCATCTATTTTTGCCTCTTTCCAGTGTTTGGTAATATAAATATCACTCATTCTGTCCTTCTAAAAATACCATTATACAGCTTTATACAAATGCTGATCAATATTGCTGAAGTTACATGGACTTCAGGGGGAAAAAAGAAAGAACAAAATAATTTAGCTATTTATGATGGAAGATAGAATGGGACTGTTGTTCAAGCAAGGTCGTTTCTGTCCTCTTTAATTTTCAAAATTTTGTCATCAAATCCCACACCTGCCTTTCTGCATGACCTACCCATTTGAAGTACCTCTTCTTTGCAGAAGGAATTTTCAGAATCTGTATGTGTAGTCAAACCTTATCATATTTAAAGAGTAAAACAAAACTCTTTAAGGAATGGAGCTACAACCACTGTAATTAGCAATCCTGCTTGGAATTTTTACTTTCCCAGGACCCATAGATTTCAACTTTCTGTTACCAATCCCTCAGAAATCTGTGCTTGTTTTCCTATCTTAATGTTCTCATAGCTTGCAAATATAAATTTCTCATTTTGACACTGTCAGTTTGTTTCTAGGGATACAGGAAATATAACCTCTCTAAATCTTATAGACAGAGAGAGACAAGTCTGTGTTGTTTCGTTCCCCCCAAAACATATGAAGTAGCAGATAATGGCTTCCTTTGGCTTCAAAATAACCCTGTAATTCTTTAGGATAGAAAGGACAAACTTTTTAGAACTGTTTGTTATTTAGATATTTGAAGATTATTAGAATTTTTTAAGTTTTACCTCATAACCTGCTAAGTTTATATCTTCATATGACTTTTAGCCGTCTAGTAGTTCAGCCTCCAGTCATAACAACACTCACATTTTTATTCCTCTACTTTCAGTATTTATTTTTTCCACCTGTAGCTGAAGCAGTTTCGTGTCTAAATTGGTGGAATTATGCCCCTAAATAATTGCATCTGTGATCACATTTGATTACAGGAAGCAGAATGTGCTCGTGGCAGAGGAGATTAGGTTAAACGCTGTCTGTCTAATCAGTTCCCCAGCGACTGTCTCCTGGCAGTGCTTCCTTCCTAAATCCCATTTCTAGGGATGCCATGAATAAAAGCTGCATGGCCTCTGCAAGTCCATGTCTTCACAAGATGGTTTTGCTTTTCTGATTTCAGGGGTCTGACATGGGCTTAGGAGCAAGGCTGAACATTGGTCACCCTTGCCAAAAACATGTGTGGGGCTCACGGTGCTTTTGGGTGGGTGGGCTTGGCAAGGTGGGTGTAAAGCCACAGGGAACTGGAGAGGGGTGCTGGAGAGTGTCTGTGCTGTGCCTTGGGGTCTGCCATCCTGAGGAGGGGACAGCTGGAATGGGTCCTGGGCAGGCTGGGGAAACCCAATGGGTCTGCCAGGGCTAGAACAGCCCATGGGTGAATATATATATGTTTCCCATGTCTGCCCTCTGTGAGCACCAGTAAATAAGGCAAGAGCTGCATCCTCCAATGGCCTCTGCCCAGGTACCATAATCACAGGTCTGCTTCAGTGCTTCAGTGCCAGAGCTATCAGCCAGGGTGGGGCATTCCACAATTTAAGAACTTGTTATAGCGCAAAATACATGAGAAATAATTCTTTGAGTTATTTTTTATGCATGAAAACCAAAGGGTTCTTGGTCAAAGCCACCAGAGTGCCAAAAATAAGTGAGCAAAAATAAGTAAGACCAGAGTTGCATGTGGCTAATATTTATGCAGTGGTATGGCACATGGATTGTGTTCCTGCAACCATGCTGCTGAATCAGCTTAAATTCAACAGTAACCTCAAACTTAATATAGTTATTCTAAATATTCTTTATTTGTCTGCAAAGTATGGAGGGACAAAAGCAGTTGTTATAAGCCATAAGTAACCTGAAATAAAAAAACAGAAAAAAAACTATTCGCTTTTTAGACTATGGCAAAATTTTTCATTTATAATTAATATTAATGATGTATGCAAGACTTCTTGTATTGTCACACATGATGCATAAGGATACAAAGGAACCTGGAGTGTTTGCTTAGCTGCATTTTCTAGACACAGTAAAATACTCTAAACATTGAGAAGATATTCTTTGTTTTTCTAAAATATTTTAATACATGATTTTGGAATCAGGATTATCCTCTGTCATCATAGTAAGATTACCAGCAAAAATAGTTAACTGTTTTAATGAACCATGTAGTGAATCACATTTGAGAATAATATGAGACTAAAATTTACCTCCAAATCAATGCTTTCAATCTTGAATATATTTTCAGAAAATTCAGTCAAGTTCAGTGAAAATTTCCATCTGCACTTTGAGTGCAGGCAAGAAGCAAGATAGACAAGCAGGCAAGAAGCAAGGATAGACAAATTTGAATTTAGGCTGCTGGTTTGGAAAATTTAGTTTTTCTTATCACCTCTGTGACTGGCAGTAAACCACACTTATTTATTTCCTTCCTTATCCTGTGGTTATAGCGTAGATTTAGCAATCCAGAAAATTACATTTTATCGAAGTTCACGTTGATTTCTAGGAGTGGTTATCTCTCATTCATTAATTTGCTCAATTAAGTCAGTTTGTAACAGTGAAAGCAATGCTAGTAAAAGCTATTTACTCTATTATCACGCAGTCATATAGCAAGACTGTTGCAAATTACTAGACAATTACTGCTGGTCCAGAGCATGTTGCCATAATTTCTGTTCAGAAAGGTGTATGGTTTTAGACTGTGGATCAGGAAATTAAGAGTGTTAAACATTACATGTGGTAGGCACATAACACTCAGCCTTCAAGCTTCCTAATAGACTTAAAAGTTCTTTGACAAAAGGCAAAACATTTCCTGCATTAAGGAGGTGTGGAACAGTCTGTGCAGTGATGCTGTGTGTGTTGTGCACCCTTTGAGGCTTTCAGGACTTGTCTGGATCAGGCTGTGCTAACCTGATCCAACCTCATCACTGACCGTGCTTTTGAGCAGGAGGTTGGACTACTCATAAGTTATCTTGTGGTTCTCTTCTCTGGTGGGATTTACATTGACATTGGCTATTTGAAAACACTTCTCAGAAAAGGAGAAGTGGACTGCTGCAGGTAAATCAAGAGGATGCTAGAAAGCTATAAATTCTGATTATTCTCAAAGTCAAAAACTTCAAAGCTTTAGCTTTATGTTGTCTTTTTACTTACATTGGTGTGTCCTATCAGAATGGAAACAATTGCTTCAGGATAAAGTTTCTTACAAGACTTTCTGGCCCAAATTCAAAACCACAGAATGTTAAATATGCTGCAGTTAAGAAAGTATCTGAAAAAGTAATCAAACTACATATTGGATAGCACTGTGGTTGTTAATCACATGATGCTTGAAGAAAGAACTCTCACAAATTTAGAAAATCATCACTGTTTAAAACTTTAATCATTTTTATTGTCATTCTTTAGAGATTCTGGTGCTATCTCTCATAAAGCTGACAGACTGCCTTGGATTTGTTTGGGTTTCTCTCCATTTTGATGGTTTTAATCAGTGTTGAATTCCTTCATTGCAGCATATTTTTTTGCTGCTGATTTTTGGCCTCTGTATTTTTCTTCTAGCATAGCTTGAACCAATTTATATAGCAACTGCAAAAATGCTGAGGAGGATTATTTTGGTAGCCTTTTTTACTATTAAAAATAATAGTAAAGGAAATATGAACAATATGGAGTTACTTGTTAGCAACACATTGTGGAATGTGTTGGCATAAATATAAGGTAGTTAATTAATAGGATATTTCAACAGTTTAAATTCTTTCCTTCTTGAAATTTTAATGTACGAATAGAACATGAGGCACTAGTAAATAGGATTATAAAACAGTGTTGGATATTCATCTTGCTTTTCCCACATTACTAAAAATATTGCTGAAGTGATGTAGCTGAAGGTTCTTTGTGCTGTTAAAAATTCCCTTATGACAACAAGCTAAAACAGAAATGTTGTTTGTTTTGGCTGACACCTAATAGTTAAATATAGATACACGATCATAGAGAAGCAGCATAATAAAAAGATCTTAAGTTCTTGGGTCAGTTATAGGTTGTCAAAACACTCAATATCAATGAAACTGTGTCAGTTATGCCTAGTAATATGTTTTCTTTTCAAAAGTTATTCTTCTAGGTGGGGCATATGTTGTTAAGGTATAGTGTATTTCCATCGCTATTTATTGCAGGGAGGGATTGGGCAGATTGGTACAGATACCCTTGTTATGAGCTCACCTATATCCACTTAGAGAACATCTGGATGTCTTGGTGGTGTCAACTAGTCTGTCCCTCTATGTCCACATTAAATATAAATCAAAACTTAGGTGACATGGTATGCAAAACCCTTTGGCTTGTGTTGTGTCAACTTTCAGTCATTGATGTAGCTTGTATTCTAAAGAGGGTTTTGTTCAGGATGGTACAGAATATCTGTACCAGCAAAGCATAAAACTCTCTTGCTACAGTTCTGGAAAGAAGTCGGCAACAGTGTTAATCAATTGTTTAAAATTCTTGATCATAACTGCAGTACTATGGAGATTACAACAAGCTGTAGAAATGCTAAATAATATAAAGGTGTTTATAATCACTGGTCTTTATGAAGGCTCTGCAACTTTTATAAATTTATCCTATCTATGCTCCATTGGCTCATGTCATGTGTACTTAACTTCATTTGTACAAAGCTGGTCCAAGCGAAACAGGTCAAATTCTTTGCATGTTCATTGAACAATTCTAGGTAATTTCACAGGACATAAAACAAAGGAAACTGGGGCTACATGGAAAGGAATGTTTGTAAGGCAAGAGAAAATCTTCAGCTAGTACACAAAGTGGCAAAATCCAAAAATTTCTGATTTTCTGGGCTTGCAGATGTTGCAATGCTTTCCATATAACATGATGTAGAGAATCAAGTGTTGAAACTGTAAATTTGCAGTAAAATATGTGACAATTAAGAAAAAGCTCTTTTCTAGCAAGAGATTCCTACCATTAAATACTGCAGAATTTTAATTTCATAGAATTACAGCAAATGAGGCTGCTGGGACTCAGGGCTCTGCTGAGTTTGTCTGACATGATGCAGTATCATCTAATGGAATCCATTGCAGCCTATCAGGTCAGAGATTTTCCTTAAAAGGGAGGACTTCTGTGCTTTACCATAAAGTGGAATGGTGAATGTTATGAATATCATAAGTGGGTTTTCAAAATTGATGGAAGTCAATAGAATTTCATCTGCCTTTTTGTAAATGCTTTTCATATTTTTTTTTTCCTTTCTGTTTTTCCTCTTTCTTTGTTATATTGATTTTCCACACTAGATGGCAGTGCCTTAGCACTAGTGCATGACAGGGGAATTGATTTAATTTATCCAGGGGGGAAGAAATCCTTCTGTTTCATGTTTCCTTCTACATACATAGCTTAAAGAATTGCAGTTGGGAGACTGAATTTTGATGAGCCACATATGGATGGGCAAAGAAAAATGCAATTTTTTTTCCCCTTTTTCTTTGTACAAATGGAAGTCTATTCAAGCTGATCGAACCAGGCTTGCATTGGCTGGATGTGAGATGAACTGGGGCTGTCTTTCAATGCTGTCCCCAAGGAATTGCATTCATAGAAACTTCAACTGAAAAGCTGTATTGAGTTAGAGCTGAGAGTGTAGCCAGACTCTGAGCAGATTGCCTCACAGTTTTGAGCCATATGTTGTCTATACTGAGAAATCAGTGAGAGAAAACACAGCTTCTTTCTCTTTCCAAGGAAAACCCAGTGCTGGAGGAGTGGTGATGGAGAGCTGAGAGGTGCTGGGGTGCACCTAGATATTGCTGTTTTAGTGCTGGAAGATTGCCAGGGCTCATAATTCCACCTATGAGCTGGGATGCAATCCTGGATGCAATCCTAGTTGTAAGATTGGAAGTTTGCTGACTTGAAGTATTTTAACTAAAAGGTTGTTGGAATGAGGATTGAGGGGACACCATGATTAGAAACAAATGGGCTCTGGAAGAGTAAATGTGGCAGTAATAGGTGAAGGCTAAATGCTGGAAGTTTGTAGTTCGATTTTAAATTGGAAAACAATGTTCAAAATTTATGGGTGGGGTCCTTGAAAACAGAGGAAGCAGCTGTCTCTATTGTTCATATTTTCAACCTTCTTCAAAGAAAACCTCCAGTTAATCCTCTGAAAAGAGGAGACAGGAGTTTTTAAGACAAGAAATACCAAGAGATTCTGCAGTGGAGACAAAAGAAATAGATATATCATTATCAGGAGAAATTAAATATCTTAAATACAAGAGTAGGAAAAAAAGAAGAGACCTGACATAGGATTGATTTGACTGTATGAGAAACAGCTGAAAGAAAGAAGGTATAAAAGCACCTGAAAAAAACCCAAAAAATTAGAAAACCAGGAGTTGTCAAAGACATTTTCTTTTTGTAAAATTTATGAAGCCTATTCTTATTCTCATTGTATGGTTTGTTCAAAAATAAGATGGTTTTAAGTTTCTGTGCAATTTATATTTCACAAAGGTAAATTTAATGCAATACCTTCACCTTTTTCATTGGAGTTAAACATTTATAAATCTGGAAGGCTCTTGCCTGAGGCTGGGAAGCATACTGCCATGAATACATTTTCTTAAAGAAAATTTAGCTTAACTTGGTGTCTCCTGGGACGTCACTGCATGCATCTTCTGCCTTATTTATTCAGTTTTATTTTTTGCTACATCCCTCCTGTATGAGCTGGATAAAACCAAATTGAAATAGAGGAAAATTAATTTTCTTTTACTTTTTTACTGGATCTGCCAGAGCTGAAATTTCATGAATACTGCTGGAATGAAGGCAGGCCAAATAGATGTTTATCTGTCTTCTACTGCAGCATTCACAGAAATGGAATATTTTTTCAAAATATGCTGCTATTTGCTGTCATTTTTGCATGTCACAGAAAGTGATAGTCCTGTCTGTAATTTATTACATAACTCTGCCAGAGCAGAAGATGCAGATGGCTTACTATAAAAATGACATTCAAATTATATTTGATAGTAGTGCTCAGATATTTCCTTGCTAGTTAGGAGAAGCAACGAATGGTTCTAAATTGGAATTTGGTGCAGGAAAATGAGCCTCAGTCTTGGGGCAGTTATTTGGGAGGTAGAAGTTGCCAGTTCTTTGAATCAGAGAGAACAAATGATTGAATATAGACTTTCCACCTCCCAGATGAGTTTTCTAACTGCCAGGTGAGATTATCAAGGGATGTAACTATTCATTTTGCAACAGGGATTGTTTTCTTTCTGAATTTGAATATAAATATCTTCTCTCAGAAATTTTCATAAAGCAGAAACTTGCCTTCCAATTAGGCTTCTTCATATCGGTAGAAAGAATGACAGAGTTGTTTGAGAAAAAATTATTTGTATAGACAGTATTACGCAGAAATTTGAACTTGGGGATGTTACTTGTTGATTGTTTTTGTGTTCTGTTGTGGTTGGCTCTCTTTCATCTTGTGGTGGATGGTAAAATTGGGATTTTCCCTTGGTACAAGGAATTCCACTCTTCCAGAGGACACAGTTTTCGAGACTGGATTATAGAGAGTATTCAGAGGCAGGGAGGCCCACTGGATGCCTGTAGCCATTCTGTAGCCATTTTTTAAATCAGCCATGCCCATGGCTTTGTTTTTTTAACCAGCCATGCCCAGCACTTTGCAAAACAGAAGGAGCTGAAAGAAGTTCACTCTAATAGAAGATTTTTATCTTGGTCATGTGTTCTGATTGAATCTGAACAACAAATGAATGCCAGGATACTTCAAACCACCCAAATGATTTGTCTTTACTCATACTAATGATTTAATTGAAAGCAGGAGGTTTGTCTTCAAGAATTGGATTTTGTAAGCATAAGGATTACCCTTGTTTGTTAAATGTAAACATTTCTGATTAAAACTTCTGTTTTCTAAAAAAATCCTTGTGCTCTTCTAGATTGTTTTCTTGGGTTTACTCTGGCTGTGTTCCTGAAAAGCAAACCCAAACAGAATGCCAACTGTGTCCAATTTTGGTAATCAGGTATTCATGAAGAAAACATTCAAGGTGCTCTCTTTAGCTACTGCTGCTTATGGGTTTGTACTGCTTCTTGCCCTTCCCGCTATTTTGTTGGCCTCCTTCTGATGCTAAAAATGTAACTTCACCACAGAAACAAGAGAGCTGCCACTCTTGCCAAATTAATGTTAGCACTTCTCATTGCAGCTTTAATGCAATCCTCTTGGTCAAGTTTTGTGGATTGCACTTCAATTACTCCAGCCATTGTCTGGAAGAGATCCTTCTGACTCACTGGACTTCAGAGAAGCATCTTAATCATAAATTCAATTTTGAATGGCTTTTCTTGTCCGATACTCTTGCAAAATGCTCATTAAGTACTCCTGCTGTCTTCCTGATTTTTGCCTCCTCTCCCTTACTTGGACATATACAGCTTCTTTTCTTCTCTTGCCATTACATTTGCATTGGATTTGCATTGGAAGTGACCTTAATGACCAGGGACACCTTTCACTAGACCAGGTTGCTCAAAGTTCCATCCAGTCTGGTCTTGAACACTTCCAGGGATGGGGCATCCACAACTTCTCTGGGCAACCTGTTCCAGTGCCTCACCATTGACACAGTGAAAAAATTCTCCTCAGTATCTCATTCTTATCTAAACCTACCCTCTTAATTTAAAGCCATTCCCCCATGTCCTCTAATTACATATTCTTGTAGAAAGTTCCTCTCCAGCTTTCCTGCAGGTTGCCTTGAAGTACTAGAAGGTGCTGTAAGGTTCTCCCTGGAGCCTTCTCTTCTCCAGGCTGAACAACCCAAACTTTCTCAGCCTGTCCTTCTACAAGAGGTGCTCCAGCCCTCTGATCAGCTTGGTTCTGGACTTGTTCCAACAGGCAGTAAGGCCACTAAAACCTCACTTGGTGAGACACTTAAAAGGGCTTACTTTTCTTTATGTGCTCTGAGTTGGACGCATGGGAGAAACACCAACAAGATACTCTCAAAAGGTCAAAACAACAAAAAAACCCTTTACTGGAAATTTATAAAATCCGAGAATTTTGGCAAAAGCTTTTGAGCAACAGTCAATCAACTTAAAACATTTCAAAAAACATTGGATTAGCCCATTAAACTTAGCAAACTCCAAGCCCATCTGACTTAAGGTTTCTCAAAACCAAGATCAAAATTCTGAGACAGGTAATTAGAAAAAGACAGAAAAGGTACAGAAAAGAACAAACATTAACTACCACTCGTGATTCCGGTTGTGTTCAGCTGATAGAAATTCCAAGAGGAGGGAGGGTCAAGATGTACAGGATGAGGTTGGCTTTCTGGCCTGTGAATGTGCATTGCTGGGTCATTTTGGTCTTACTCCTCTTCAGAGGCTTATAAATTAATTTATTATGCTTTCCACTGTGATATTGTTTTTCTTTTACATTTATTTTCTCAGTTTTGGGGGTTTTTGTTTGCATTTTGGTGTTTTTGTTACTGTTAATTAAAGAAATCTCTGTTTCCTCAAACGATTTCTTCTGACTGGAATACCTTGTTCTACCAGCAGTTGAAGACTGGTTTTTTTGCATGTAGTCCACTCTATCACATTTTGTTTCACTTGTAGCAAAGTTAAAACCTTTAGAAGACATCAGCTTTGGTTGTTTCTTAATTATCTTTGTTTTCTCATTTCCATCATGCCACACATACGGAAAACAGCTGGTTGCCTTGTTGGCATTCCTTAACTGTTACTTCCTATGAGCACATGCTGGTCTAAATAAATGCAAGTTCTTTGGGTGGCACAATAGAAACAAGAGATTGGTATTTTCTTTATAAAATGCTATGCTTTCTTTTTCTTTCAATTCTTTTTTTTTTTTTAATAGGGGCTTAATTCCATAATTTCACTGTTTATGCTTTCTTAATTTACTGCATTTATGAGTAAAATTCTGCAGCATACTCAGAATTACTTACTACTTTTGTTTGCTGCTGTAGATACAAATCCTCAGTCCAGCTAGAAAAACCGAGTTTGCTAGAGGGGAGGTTCACATGCAACTGGGGAAGTGAGAAACTTCTGTGGTCTGCAGAGCTCTGTGACTACATTCTGGTAGCCAGATTAGCATTTTTCACACTGTCATTTCTGCTCCCCTGGGAGATTCACAGTCAGTGCACTTGGCCAGCAGCAGCATTGTGCAGGTCTCTTGCTGATGCCTAAGGACACGTTCTTATTGGATGAAGCCACTTCTCTTAAAAACCTAAAAGGGAGATTATGGGCAGCAAGATACCTTGGGATGTCCAAGTTCCCACCAACGCAGGTCTCCAGTGAATGTTCTCCTGCCATACAGGCAGATGCCTGCACCAGGTAACTCAAAGCAAGGGCTTGGCCCTTAGTTTCCAATGCAGGCTGTGGCTACTACTGAAATCTGTGTGTAGGGGTCTTTTTTATTTATTTGGCAAGTGCCTGTTTCCTTCAGATGCGGAGCAGTTGTGTCACTATTTTAGTGTGGAGACCTGAGGATTGACACAGCATACAACTCAAAAGTTGGTGCCTGTGGTAAATTGTGGCTGGCCTTGCAGTGCACAAGTAATAAAGCTCTATGCATTTTTATTTCTTAAGACACATACAAAAAGTAGACAAATGATTAAATAGCAGCTAATAAGGTGTTGGAGTCTATTTTTTTGTCAATTTTTTTTTTTTGTTTTCTTCAGTTTTTAAATTTTCTGCCTCATTTCAGAAAGTCACCAGAATGTGTGTAAGTGTGCTGTCTAATGATTGGAGCAAAGGTACTGAGGTAGATGTCCTTCCCACTGTTAGAGGCAATAACTTACAAAACTGAAATGTAATAATACCTGTGCTAATATTGCTACGTCATTTTGTAGTGAATTTTTTTATCTTCAAAAAAGTTTCTAAGAAATAAAAGGGAAAATGGCCAATTTTTTTCAGCTTGAAAGTTATTCTATTAAAAGAATTTAAAAAGCTATCCTAAAAATTAAACATCTACTGGCTATTTCTAGTACTTGTACTGTATCCTGTGGACTTGATTTTCCAGTTTAGGTATGTAATTTTAGCATTGCCTCATTGTCATTTTAGCTTTGTGAAATTTTATATTGAAGTGAGTGCTTATGGAAAATACTGTTCTCTACAAAGATGACAAGAGAATCATGAAGCATTAAAATTCAAGAGGAGTTATCTGAGGGGGAAGGCAACATCATATTCAATCATGCTATTTCTTAAGAAGTCAACAACAAAAGACACAGGATATTTATCTGAAATGATCACAGCAGTGTATACAGACAGAAGGCAAAAACAGATCTGTCATTTTAATTTAAATATCCAAAATGGCTGGTCCTGTGGAACTTGTTTGTCACTATTAAAATTATTCATTTTCTTCCTTTGGAGGCTTGTTACGGTTTGGGATGCTGCATGTTGGCACTGTCAGTGCCATTCCCCACATCTCTATTTCTGACATTTGGGTGCAGTGGGTAGCCTGTGGTGGTGCTGTTTCTCCTGGGGTGGGCATGGGCAAAGCAGGCTGCTCTCTGAGGAGGGGTTGTGAGATACTTCTTAGAGATAAAAAGTCAGGGCAGACATAAAAGGCTGAAAATAGGGCAAGGTGAGAGAAAGCATTTTTATTTTCTAAATGGCTAAGAATGACTTAATTGATCAGCTGCTAATACAAAACCCAGAACACAGCGGAGTCACAAGTACACTCCTGTTGGACTTTGATGGACGTGCCTGATATTTATCATTTTGGGTCTTAGTGTACTCACTTTCCTCTTTGACATTTAAAATATCAGTGGAATTAAATCTTGTAAAATTAAGCATCTACCCTAAAACATTCTCTTCCATTAGCTTTAATCTATACCCTTTAGTACCAGTCACTATTTATTTACTGTATCAGAGAGACCAATTAAAAAATCTGTCAAAACAGCTAGAGAAGATCTGTTCAACACAATGAAGAGACAAAACCCCAATTCCTGCATGTTCTTCCCAAATCACATTATAGATTTTCCTCCATTCTTAAACCACATGTCATGTATTTTTCCTCCTTTTCATTTGCATTTTTAAAATAATTTAAGTTGGGGGTGATGCTAATTTTTATTTGGAGCATTTGCCAAGAATCCTTAGGCAAGGGTTGCTGAATTTGTACTCCGAGTGTGTAATTCTCCTTTCCCTGACTGGAGGGTGGAACTTGTTTCTCAATATGATGGTTTTTAGGAAAATAAATAATGAATGCTACCTCACACCTTACAAAAGATTTTGAATCCTCCTGAAAGACTTGGCTCAGTGGTGGATTTGGCAGTGTCAGGTTAACTTCATGATCTTAAAGTTCTTTTCCAACCAAAATGATTAAGTGATTTTAGGACATTGTTTGATTTTCTCATAAATGAAAATGTGTGAAAAGAAAAAGGAAAAAATACCCAACACCTGCCTATTAAGTTTCCATAGTAACATTTATAGAATATTTGCAAAAGTTTGATTTTGTTAAATGCTTCTATTGTCTGGTATGAATAGATCAGTCTGGCATAATGAATTTTGCTTCATGTTTTACTGGGTTCTGACTCGTCGTGGCAATACAGGCAGCAATCAGTGGGACGTGCAGATGAAGGCAGTTTAACTTCTCATTGTCACAGAAGTTTTATTCATCTACTGTATTTATTTAATGGAAGAGCCTAGTGAAGAGAGCTGGAACCTTTAGCTTTGTGTTGTTACATTTCTCTTTTGAAAAGCGTAGTGTGATATATAAGGTTTGAAAAGCTCTTTATTTTCCTTAACTATTGGTGTTGTATATCTTTGTGTCTCAATATTGCTAATTTTTGTTGCCCGGTTGGTGACGTAAGAATGCTGCTTATTCTGTTCTCTGGAAGTGCAATCCCTGTAAAGTAATAACTCTGGGGCTGGTACAAGTCCTGCAAATACAGCAGTGAGCCACAAACCCACACATTCATGGTTGCTTAAGTAGTTCTGCTGAGGAGGACTATGAAGGATTAGCTCCAACTGAGGTCTGCCACGAATCAGTCTCAGTCTGATTCATTTTTTGCTTTAAAGAGTATGTAAATTAATGGGATGCAATAATAATTATATTTCTGTGAGCTAAAATATAATTGATCATATCATTATAATGTGGTCTGCAAAGATTAGAGATTCTCAGGTCTTTCTAGTATGGCTGTGTGGGAGTGGAGTGATAGATATTACTCTTATCACAAGATAGGTCTTCCTTTCTGCAGGTTAGTAGTGAATCTTAATTTTATATATAACCCTGCATCTCCTTTTATAGGAAAGCAATCAATTATCATACAGAATTGAGTGAGGTAGATTGTTTCCTCTCTCAGTCCTCATTTAGGAATACATTCTGTATCTTAAGACCATGGGTAAAGATAAAATAACAGATTTCCTCTACTAACCCATTGAGAGACCTTTAGCTTTTTCTTTTACTGTTCTCTCTGTGGAACTTCAGCCTTACTAGTTGGCTTGTAGGATAGTAGGATGCAAGTGTGGGAGCAATGTTCCAAATTCTAAAGAGCTAATCTTTTGTAAGTAGATGTACATCATCCTATATCAATTTAAATGTACATCTGCATAAGTTTAAGAACTATCACTTTGTTCATTATCACTACTTTTGTTGGTTAGAAAACACTTTAAAATGTCCAGCCTTCACTTTAGACAATTTAATCTTTTTAAGTGCTGCTACGGCTTCAGTTTACATAGGTCTTCTACTAAAAGAACAATCAGATATTTTTGTGTTTTGGTTTGCTGGGATGCATAAGATAGGATTTTGTCATGCGCTATTATTTGATTCCTCTGATCTCTAGTAGATTTATTTTCTGCATCTGATTCTGTTTAACTGTTCATTTTCTGAAGAAAGAGAGAATTGCATAAGTTACATTTAATGAGTTTTTATTGTTGCTGTGGCTTTTACACATTTTAGGATAACATTCATTATTTTCACAAAGCCAATTCATGCAGACATTATTTTATCTGATTAAGATAGTCATGTCTTTCACATGCCTTGTTTTCTTCAGATGAGAAATTTCTTGTCATTAGTGCAGCAATCAGTTCACTTGGCAGTAGTATTACATTTCACCCCATTACGTTTCACACTGCTTTGATTCTTTCATGATCTTTTGGTTCTAGTTTATTAACTTGTCTCAACCCTCTATTGTTGGGAAGGTTTTTATTGACCTCTTCTGTTTCTGGGTGTTTTTTCTTGTCTATAAGCTGCTGTGTCTTTTTACCACTATGCTGCAACCATGCTGCAATTCTCACAACCTAGAGATACAGGACAGTGTGACCAGGTAAATGCAAAGCTGCTCTTTTTTTTTTAATATAAAATTCACAGAATCACAGCATCATTTAAGTTGTAAAAGACCTCCAAGATCATTGAATCCAACCTTTGACTGACCCCTGTTGCGGCGGACCCCCACTTTGTCAACTACACCATGGCAGTAAGTGCCACATCCAGTTATTTCTTGAACACCTGCAGGGATGGTGACTCCACCACATCCCTGGGCAGTCCATTCCAATCCTTAAAAAAAATGTCCTTTGTGAAGAAATTTCTCTTGGTGTCTAACCTGAACATCCCCTGGCTCAACCTGAGGCCGTGTCCTCTCATCCTGTTGCTGGCTGCCTGGGAGAAGAGACCGATCCCCACCTGGCTACAGCCTCCTTTCAGGGAGTTGTAGAGAGTGACAAAAATGTCTCCTTTTCTCCAGGCCAAAAAAAAAACCCCTGCTTCCTCAGCTGGTCCTTACAAGCCTTGTGCTCCAGACCCTTCCCCAGCTCTTTACCCTTCTCTGGACACACTGCAGCTCCTCAATGTCCTTCTTGTAGTGAGGGGCTCGAACTGGACACAGGATTCAAGGTGTGGCCTCAGCCACAGGTGCAGGACCCAGCACTTCCCTTTCTATAAACTATTTTTTAACATGTGGTTTTGGTGGCTACTTGAGTGGGGTAGTCCTTTTTCATATTGCTTTAGGTCCACTATTTGTCATATTGTGCAGATGTGTTGCCAGTCAGTCTTCACTGGGGATTTTTTGCATTATTTTTATAAGAATGTAAACCTATCTTTGTTAAAAAAAATACAGGTTTAGTGTTGGGGAATACATTTAAGAATAACTTTTGGACATCATATATATGTGTGTGTGTGCGTGTAAACATATATATGTATCTGATCTCAACACCTAAGATTACAAAAGAAATTTGGGAGGAAGGTTCTGTGAAAGGCAACAGAAAATCACTCACTGGCATTTTTTGGTTGTGCAGCAAAACATCAATATGTTATAACACACAGGCTCTACTTCCAGTGTTGTGTTTATTCCATCAGCATATAACACTGACAGGTGCGACAGCTGACATTCTCATTAATCTCACTTTATTTTATGTAGAATTAAAAGGAAATGTAGATAAGAGCTGCTGACTATGGGATTTCAGAAGTTTCTTTTTGACTGTCCGGGCGCATAAACTGCTGAGCACTCTCTAGCTCTAAAATCTCCTTGATCTTTTAAATTGCCAGAGCTAATATAGGAACAATGTAAAAGACACTTAAAAAACAAACTCCGAACAACCAAATACTGTAAAAGAAAATTCCTTACAATGTGATTCTCATAAAAAATGAACACAAACCAAATATTTTTCAAATTTTGAGTGCAGTTTTGTTTTCCCTTGGGAAACATAGTTTTCTATTTTGATTTTTTTTTCATTAGACCAAACTCCTGATCTTGTATCTCAAGTTAACAGAAGGTAAGAGAAGGCATGATGAATGCCAGAATGAACTGTGGGTAAGATTAAGCTGAGAATAAAGAACAGCAGAACACTCATTGTCATTTATCACATCTTCCTAATTTACAATTATGTTAGTTATGGAAATCTTGCAAATAAGCACGGTTGTTTTTTTGTTTTTTTTTGTTTTTTTTTTTCCTAGATAATTCCTTGGTTATACAATCTGGAATAATCTCATAACTGAGCACAGTGGCCTACTATGCATCTGTGTTACATCTGATTTTTAGTCTGTTACCAAATAATGTGGTTTTTGTCAAAAAGAGAACCTCTCACCTTGGTGCATACTAAAAGGTGTGGAATGGTTGCATTGGGATTAGTGGTGTTCAAAGTGGAAGAAATAGCTGTCAGGCTTTTGCCCTTTTCTAGTCAAAACAGTGTTTCTTGTGTTCCAAGAATATAGAAAGTGCTTAATGTTACTGATACATTTTTTAATAGAGATGTCTTTTTTTATTGAATCATAGAATAGTTTGGGTTGGAGAGGATCTTTTTAAGGACATCTACTCCAACCCACCTGCATTGAGCAGGGTCATCTTCAACCAAATCAGGTTGCTCAAAGCCTGCCCAACCCGACCTGGAACGTTTCCAAGGGACTGGGTATCCACCAGTAAACCTCTCTGTGCAACCTGTTTCTGTGCTTCACCACCCTCATGGTAAAAAAAAAAAAAAATCTCTAATCTAATTTTACCCTTCTTCAATGGAAAACAATTACGTTGACCTATTGTAACAGACCCTCCTAAAAGTTCACCTATGACACCATAATAAATCATGCAGTTTGACTTGGAATCTCAATATAAGCTGAGCACTGACACAAGGGTTTCCCCAGGTATTTGTATTTTTTCAATTTTTATACACTTATTTTTCTATTACTGGTAACTAAGAATCTTTAATCATACCATTAAAATGTGGCATGAATAATTTGTTACTTTCATGCTTTTCATGATTTTATATTTGCTGCTCTGTGGATAATTTTGTCCCTTAGCTTAATATGAAATTACTTTAATTATATCTTGAGCTCTACTTTTTCCTCTTACTTGATGTTAAAGATATTCATTAGAAAGGGATGCTACAATTCCGACAAAAATTAAGCAACAAATTTGATACCTGCTGTGAGTGTTCAGAAAACTGCTCCCAGCTGTGATATTAATATTGCATTGTTTATCAGGAAGGTAACTTGCAGGCTTATTTCGAGTTAAAGGCCAGGGTTATCTCCCACTGAGATAATAGCAACATATTGCTTTGTAAAAAATGATTGGTCTAATTATGTTTTTAACTGAGCTTTTAACTATGGTAGCCATACAACTACATACATTAGGATTAACATGATTTTACATTATATATTTGGCTCTAAACTGTCCTGGATTCAAATATATTTTTAAATTTTTACATAGTAGCTTGTTGCCTTGGATTTGGATATTGTTGTTACTGAACTTTATTGTAGTGATTCAAGAAAATTAGCTGCATAGAATTCTTGAACATTTGAATGTTTTAAAAGCAAAGTATGCTTTTTTGGTGGGTTAAAGAATAATTACTAATTAATTACTAATTACATTATTTTTTAAACATTAGTAATTTGAAGGGGAAGTTATAAATTTAGCATGTGTTAGAGTGAAATGAGCACTCTAGGTTGTAGTTGGTCAGAATTCTACATTTACCAGGAGTAAATAAAAACTTTAAAAGACTGTTTAGTCAAATTGGCAGAAACTTCAGCAGCAGTCTTCAGTCATATTGTCGTGTTTCATAGTGCTTCCCAAAGTTTGTAGCAAAAATGTTTCTAGATCCTATGATTGAAGCTAAACAGATAGGCTGACAGCAATGTCTGTCATCAGAACCAATGAAAGGGCAATGGTATGAGAATGTAAAAATCAGCAATTAGTCTTATTTCTCTTGGTGAGTATTAGGAATATTATTTTCAGCATTGTTTAGTCCCTCACAGTTGAAGACTTTAATGCACTTTGAATGTATGATTTAGTGCTCATATCGTCTCCAGAACGTGTGAGATTACCATTTTCTTGAAATAAAGTGTAATGCAATCAGAGAATAAAATACAAATCTGCAAAGCATTTTTAAGGGCTACACTAAGCATGTGAGAAACTGGAGATAGTAGTGTTTTGCAGAATCAAATCACAGGTGAGGAATTGCATGAATAAATTTAAGTGTTTGAAATAGAAAAAAAAAAGGAAAGAAGAAAAATACTTTTAGTCTTTTCAGTGCGAACTAGTTCTCCATGCTGAGCCTTTGTAAAAAATCAAAAACTAACAGTAGCAAAATGACAGGCAAAAGCAACATCCACAATACTGGGAAAAGTCATTATGAGAAGTTGTTATCTTAGCTGAACAAGCAGCTAACACACTGAAGATTTCGAGCACTTGAACCTCATTCAGTAAACAACATATGGCAAGGAAAAACTTCCCTTTGCTTGGTGTAGTCACTGTTAGAGGTGATGTGTTTAGTGAATGGGCTGAACTCATCCAGATACAGTCAGCTCTTGATTATCCAAGGATAAATCTTTCAGACTCAGTGTGCTGTTGATGCAGAGACACCAGAGCTGGCTCTGCATGAGCTGGTTTCATGGCAGGAGGAGTGCAGGCGTGCCCAGGCTGAGGGCACAGTATGTTCCTGACTGCTTGCCGGGTGCCAGCTGCGGGATTTCCCCACTCCACGCTCGTCAGCAGCACTGCCCTTTCCCCACTGCACCCTTGAACTTTGTTCTTATGACCAAGTTTTACATTTGTCTTGCATTATACTTGAGTTTGAGTTACCCAGGTTATCCAACCCCTTCAGAGTCTGAGGGTGTATAATGAAGACCTGATGGTTGCCTGCTGTTTTCTCTTGACATTTTTTATGTACCAATTTGCTAGGAAACTACATTAAAAGTAGGAATGAAATAAAAAATGCTAATTTCAAAGTTATAACTTACATGTGACTTCAAAATTAGGCTTACTGCTGGGTTTTAGTGATAGGATTCATTATCTCTTCTAGACTCAAAAAGACATTCCTACTGCTATTTACTCTGTTTTGTTTGCCTTGGGCTTTCGGTACATGGTAAATTTAAAGCATTCCTGCAAGATAGTTCTTCTGCACAAAAATCATGACTGTCCACTTCAGAACTTTTCATAGAGTAGATGCCCTCTGCAATAAATAGGAAGTAGTGCAAGATTTAAATTCTGTATGGTTTTATTCACCTCTTTTTCACAAGAAGTAGCATTTTGTGATATTTCCGTATCTACATTCAGAATTTAAAACTTCTCATCAGTTGTTTCCAATGCTTCACCATAACATGTGGTGCATTTTGGAGTGCCAATTGTACACATATGTTCACATATGTAATTTTTGGCTGTGAACTATATTTAATACTAACAGAAGGCATCATTGGCACTGTCAGACCAATTGATTCTCAACCGCAAAATCCAGTCTGTGTCTTGAGTTGGCATTCTATTTATAGACTATAATAGACAGAGTCATTTGGGAGTAGTCTAATGGAAATCTACTTATGAGAAGTACTTATGTTGCTATTAAATGAAATTGCATATTTTACTAATATTATATAGGTTTTCAACTATCTTTTTTCGAAGACTAACATTTCAAATGCTTAGCATGGCCATTTATGTTTGAGTTACAGTCCAGCATCTAAGATCTAACCAAGTTAATGTAAAAAGCTTTACATTTTTTGATTACTTTCATGATGGAAAGTATGTCAAAACACTGCACAGCATGACTTCACCTACCAGGTTAAAGATTTGGAATCTTTCACACTCTTTCTGTGAAATGTCTGTAATTGAATTCTTGGTCAATCAAAGGCATGATGTCTGTAATCATACGATGCCATTTGTTTCATCAATATCATCAACTGCTTCACAGAGAAATATGAAAGTGTAATATTGGAATCAGTGAAATCATGTGAAGTTCATATCTGAAAGGTTAAAATCTACATTTTTACTATTTCTGCTGGGGAGTAGCTAAGCAAGAAGGAAAAAAAGAGTGAGCATTTTGAAAAGTAATCTTTTCCTCTGGCCTTTAATTCCACACAATATGCTAAAATGATAGCTGCTTTTGAAATACCAAGCACATTTTTCTTTGAAAGATTTCCAACTTTTTCATTAATATGTAATATCAAGCTCCTGTTGAAATGGAAATGAGCTGGTATCAATATTTTTTGCTTATTAGTCCACCTGTACTTCAACCCACCTGTATATGTCCCTCTGGACTTGGCTATAATGTACAAGCTGGTCTTTTTGTTACAAGGCCAGGGCATTTTCTTATTAATATATGTAACTGTTCTTGTGGTGTATTCCCAAAGGCTTTGAAAAGCCTTCCTCTGTGCCTTTGAGCCAAATGGAAAATGTAATACTTCCAGAAAAAATTCAAAAGCTTTGATGTTGCTAATAGCACCATAGGTAGGATTTGTTTTTGAAACATATGGCAATAAAGATAAGTAGGTATTTCATATTTAAATCTTCACTGTTCAGGATTCCTCATTAACAGCATACAACCACAAGTAAAGTTTCTGCCCTTATAATGATCTATTTGTCTTCGATTTCCTAGATGCTTCCATCATGATCTTTAGCAAATTACTATATATAAAAAGGAGAATTGAATGAAGATACAGATATTTTTGTTCTGAGAGCACTTCCCTGGTAATTCTCGCTCATACAACTGCTCAAGACAAGATTTTAGACTTCTGACTCTTTGCTTCACAGCAGAACATTATCTGCTCATTTTTCCCATGCTACTTAGGCTGTTGCCTAAAGGTTACTTTAGGCAGTTGTAACCTATTTTCACACTTGTTTCAAGCAGTTTTAGTATAAATAATAAGTTCACTTTAGCTGTGTGTTCACAAATATTGTCTCTTGCTGAGTAGCACTGAGTTGTTGAACCATCATCCATCCCAGGCACAACCAGCTGCCTTTCATCTATGCCCATTTGTTTAATCTGCCTTTTCTCTTCCATCCCTGGTTACAGTCTGTCAGCATTAGTGACTGCTCTTCTAGCTTCAGCTTCCCATGCATTGTTGGTAATGCTATGTTTTGCACCTTGCTGTGCCCTTCCCTCCCATTAAGATCAATTTCCCAGCACTGTCCTCAAAAGTACCCTTCCAACCTGAGTATTTGCAACTTTGTTGCCTGTATGTGTCTCTATGTTGTAAGATGGGAAATTAGATGTCTACGATGCAATTAAAAGCCACACAAGCCAAGTGCTACATTTGATCATTGTGCAGCTGCTTCAGACAAGACCAGACAGGCTAATTTTACTGTACACAAGATGTACTTGAGAGACCTAGGCATCCATCTCGAGTAATACCTCATCCTTTAGGAGCACCAAAAGCAGCTATGAGCCTGTAAAGATTGCACAAAACATGTAGAAAGCAAGAGTGCCGCTGTCTGTCTCAGCAATTACCTAGTGAGGATTGGACTGTGTTCTTACTGATCATCTTCACCTTTTGGACACTGCCCTAGCAGGCTGGTGAGCTCCACACCTTGAAGACGTCACCAGAAATGTACAGAACATTGCCAAGCTGATAGGAATAGGAGAAACAGGACAGAGGAAGGACAAGGCAGGTTTTTGGAATAAGAGTTCTAAGGACCCTGAACCATTTTACCAGTCTTTAGAAGCAGCCCAGGTAAAATTAATGAAGATATAAATATTATCAAAAGCTACCATCAATAGCAAGCCTTTCAAACAATGACTTTTTTTTCCTTATTTCTTGCACTTGCTCTCTGTACTTGTATCTTCACCTTTAGTTGACACTTCTCAAGCCTGCTACAGGGTTCTGCACAGGTGACTTGATTTGTGATTGTCTGTTGTTTCTGTCTCTACTTACGCGTGCAGTAATCCTCTGCCTGCCAACAGCTGGTAAAGAGGGATGCATTCAACTCTGCTCATCCCTCCTGGCTCTGAACCTATATGGGGCTGAAAACTGTATCTCTCACCCGTGCACGTTTGTCAGAGGCCCCTTACTGAAAGAAAAGCATGTGGGACTAGAAAGAGACAACATTCTCGCCATCCTTGCCCTGAGTATTTCCACACTCGGCACAAGTACAGAAGGATGATACAAATCATCTGGACGGTCTTTCATTCCTCTAAACCAAATTATGTGAACAAATTAAGTTTCCTAAAATTCTTTCCCTGTGCTCCTAGATTCTTTGAAACTTGCAGTGCACATGCTGACAGGTTTCCTGCAGTAGTGAGAGTAAAACCTTCCCATCCCGTGCCTGTCCCTCTTAGCCAGGACCTTGTCCATTGATGAATGTCTCTGCAGCAGATCCACAGAGCTGTTTTACTAGAGCAACTTGATGATTAACCCACATGGAATGAAGCTCAAATACAGGGTAATTCCATGTTCTATGCCACCACTGAGATGGTCAGCAATTGTACAATTACTCACAGCGTGAAAAAATATACATACCAGGTATGCATAACTTCCCATTTCCTGCCTCTACTTCCTGGTCTGTCTGTAAGGTTTCTGGGACAACCTTTAAATCCAGATTTTACTCTTTCATCTCTATTTGTATTATCTCCTTACAAGCTGTGTAAACTTTCATTCTGTTCACCAAAAATTTTAGTCTCTCTTGTTCATACACATTCCTTCTCCGTATATGAAATATCCATCTCTACAACATGCACATGTAGCACGTGTCTATAATATATTTACTTCCTCAACTGGGCAAGTTTTCTGGGAGTTTCTGGGCTCAAGTCCCCCTGTACTGCAAGCACAGAAGTACTGTCTTTCTTGAGTAACAAGAGTAAGAAGAGTTGGGCTGTGAATGGGGGCTGCTTGGTGGTGGAATAAAATCTCACACATTCAACCGAGACGTAGGTGCACACTGTGTTGTAGTACTGTTGCTCAGAGATTGTCTTTGCCCAGCTGTGGATGGGACCTGCTTCAGGTGAGGGATCTGACAAGTCTTGTTGGCTGGTCTCCCTCAGCAGTTCTTTGTAAGGCACTTTTAACTGTCTACATCATTTATTCAGCCTGATCGTTTGATGGTGTTAGCTTAAATGAGTGAGATTCCTAGCAAAGTCCTCAAATTCATTAGAAATGACAGCCTGTTGCTGGATATGACAGGACCTGCTAACTCATTAGTCACACCAGACAAAGAGCAGAAATTGCTGCAGTAGTTGTTTGTGATCTTGACTCATTTCAAGTACGAATCCACCACAGTCTGGGTGTTCTTTTTTGAAAAATGCAGAGGCATCAATACAGATTCGAGACAACAGCTTCTTGGACAGCATCTCCTGTCTCACACAGAGTAATCAGTCGAGTGATTCACTCATTTAACACTTTCTCTTGGATATGCTTTGAAACACAGAATTTTTGGGGTATGGTGTAACATGGCTAATGTTGCTCAACAACCGTCTCTTCAAGAATATAGTGACATGATTTTTTTCTTCAGAATAATTTTTCCAATTTTTTTTTTTGTCTTAATATTCAGGAAGAACATGTTCTGGTGGTGGCTATGTGGTGGTCATTTCTAGGACTTGATTGGTCAAGGCGGGAAATTAATATCCAGACTTGCTGCAGGTGGCATGGCACAATCCAGCAGCATTTTGCAGTGGCATATCACAAGGGTGGTGACTGAAGTATTGCACAGAGGAAGTGCAGACCCACAACATGTGGTTGAAGGAATGGCCAGTGTTGCAGCATTCAGAGAGTCCTCAGAGCTCAGCAGTGGAAGCAGCAGTACCCTTATCAGTTTGCTGAATTTGTGGAACTGAAATATGCAGTCACTGACAGAGGATATAGACAGAAATGTCTAGACAGAAAACTGGTTATGATTTCATCTTGTATTTTGTTCTTCTATACATCATGTGCAATAAGTGCCTATAATGGTAAATGTGGCCAGTTGGAAGAACAGCATGTTTTGTTTCGGGAAGAATCTCTCTTGTTTCAAAATTATTATTGAATTCAGAGGATTCAGAATCAAATTCCAAATGCAGAAGCACATATTGAGTTGCTCAATGCATCTCAGGTATGCTGATCCAGTTTCCAAGCACTCTTTTTCAGTGACTGGAGCAGCTCTTCATGCTATGAGTGCTTTTTGCATGTTCTCAGGACTGCTGCTTCCTTCTCCAAGGAGTGCACTCCTGCTGGTTCTGCTCATTCTTCTGCAGGATTACACCCTTCCTGCCAGAGCCCCAGAGCTGTATTTGTGGGGCGGGACATGCCTTGGTGAAGAAGCCAGCAGCAAACAGTGACTTCTGGTGGTTAGTAGTATGAACAAAATCACCTTCACAGGGAGGAACTGTGTGTGATAGGATTTCTTCGTGGGCCAGAAACAGTATTTTGCATATGCAGTAATGGCATCTTACCTGAATATTTATACCCTATATAATTTAAGTGGCCTTTTATGCATACATAAAATTTTCTGCCTTTTGCTTTCATTTCCATGACTATGTAGGAATCTGGTGTCTTTTTCAGGGAGAAAATCAACAAGTCCAACATGATCACTATTGCTATTGCCTCTTTCTTTGCATTTGCCAATACTGGGATTTTTCTTAAGCTTTCTTTCTTTAGTCATTGCATCTCTTTAGAAACCAAACCGACAGACTGTCAGGGCAAATGCTGGCTTAGGCTGTTATTTTGTTACTTTGACTTATTTTTGTTATTTTGTTACTTTGTCCTTTTTACTGTTCACTTGCCCAGTTGCTGGCTATCAGCCTGTATGGTTTTATGACCATATGTCATTTCTTTGCACTTATGGCATTTCTGGCACTGATGAGAGAGATTGTTTGCAGTAGATAAATTTGCTGGTTACTAATTGCCTTTTGTAATTCTTGAAACTTTACAGTATTTTTATAAACTTACAGTATTTTTATAAAATTTATAAAATAAAATTTTATAAATTTTTATAAATAATGAAAACAATTTAATGTTTTTGATATTAATGACACTGGTTTTTTTAGATGCTTAGTACCATTAATAAGTAGTAATCTGTAGGTTACTGCTGTAGCTGGACACATGCTCTGCATGAAAAGGAACACTACAAAATTAAACAAGATCCAAAATACACCTAAGGTAGTACACAATGTCACCTTACGTGTATCACAAACAGTGATCTTTACAATCAATTATGCAGATATCAAGTCTTGGCATTGGTGTTTCAAAACTNTTAGGCTGTTATTTTGTTACTTTGACTTATTTTTGTTATTTTGTTACTTTGTCCTTTTTACTGTTCACTTGCCCAGTTGCTGGCTATCAGCCTGTATGGTTTTATGACCATATGTCATTTCTTTGCACTTATGGCATTTCTGGCACTGATGAGAGAGATTGTTTGCAGTAGATAAATTTGCTGGTTACTAATTGCCTTTTGTAATTCTTGAAACTTTACAGTATTTTTATAAACTTACAGTATTTTTATAAAATTTATAAAATAAAATTTTATAAATTTTTATAAATAATGAAAACAATTTAATGTTTTTGATATTAATGACACTGGTTTTTTTAGATGCTTAGTACCATTAATAAGTAGTAATCTGTAGGTTACTGCTGTAGCTGGACACATGCTCTGCATGAAAAGGAACACTACAAAATTAAACAAGATCCAAAATACACCTAAGGTAGTACACAATGTCACCTTACGTGTATCACAAACAGTGATCTTTACAATCAATTATGCAGATATCAAGTCTTGGCATTGGTGTTTCAAAACTACACCCTGTTCCTAAATAACAATATTTCGGGAAGACATTGCACATGCTTTGTTGAATTGTTGCTACAGAAAGCTGATTATTCTACCTGGGAATCACGTACTTATGACTGTTTGGAAATGTGCAGAAATACTCAGTGGCCTTTTCCCTTTAGAATACTAAACTCAAGGTGTTTGGCTGATTTTACTTGTTTATATATGAAATGACAGTCCTAGTTGGGAATAACTAATGGTTTCTGTTTCCAAGAGGTCTATAATAAATAAAAAGGTTCTTGCGTAGAAAGTGTGAGATACCTGGGGAAATTTGAAAAACATCAGGGCTTATATGACTTAAAAATTAATTTAACTCATGGTTTAGAAAACTTGAATACCAAGGTTATTCAACTCTTTAGTAGCTTCAGATTTGAGATGTAAATTCTAGTGATAACAGTGTCAATAAAAACCAATTTACTAAATTGTTTCAACAAGAGTTTCTGTTGCCTTCATAAACTATGTTTATAAAGATTTACTTTTCATCCTATTTACTCAAATGCTGTATTGTTTTAGTACTGCTACAGCTCTCTTTTTCAGTTGTGACCTCTTTTGCAATGTTTTTCAGAATTTAAGTATGAACCAGCAGAATAAGGAAAGAAATGGAAAGTACAAAGGAAATCAAAAGTTCAAAGCTTTCATAGAATGCCTTAAGGTTCTTGAAGTCTTTCAAGTAGAAAAGTATGAGGAAAATTAATTACTTGCTTGTGACAAAACATAATTAAGAAATAATAATGCATAACACAATATACAAAATCTAAACAAAAATAGTAATATATCATTAATATCTAAACTTTTTATCCAGAAGCAATTTTTCAACCACACCCCAATAATTTGGTTTTTAGGTATACAGATACAATTTTAATGAATTGAAATAAAGATTCCCAAGTGAAAATTTATGTCTTTGGAGCTATGATATTGTTGCCTTTAAATCACATTTCACATAAGACCTTCTTCACTTGTAATTTCAAGTCATCTCCAGGAGAAAAGAGCTTCCTCACACATGGTGACTTGTGAAGACAAATGCTGTCACTCCAACATTCCCCCTTCCTCCTCCTTCCCCTGACTTTATACAGTGAGCATGATGTCACATGGTCTGGAGTATCCCTTTGGTCCGTTTGGTCACCTGTCCTGGCTGTGTCTCCTCCCAGCCTCCCACTCACCCCCATCCCCTCAGCAGTGTGGCTGTATGAAAAGCAGAAAAGGCCTTGGCTCTGTCTAAGCCCTGCTCAGCAAAAACAAAACCATCTCTATGTTGTGAACTGTGTTGTGTACACCAAAGCATGAGGCCTGAAAATAATTGTCTGAATACACTTCGGGAAATCATTTTGCAAATTCTGTATTTTCCCTAGAATTTAATACATCTTGCCCAAAAGAAACTTGACCAGGAAAAGGTAGACAGTTTTGTTGGCAAATGATAAAGCTATTCATTTTAAAGTCAACATTAAACTTTACCTATCTAAAATACTTTTGAAGTTACTATTATTCACAAATCCTTTGTTATATCTTTATGACTTGATCATTAAATTTTAAAATATGATAATGTTTTATGTTTAAAGCAGAGAAAACTTGGAGACACCAAAGAATGTCACTTGGTGTCCTGAAAAAGAGCTGAGAAAATAATTCATAATTTATCTGCAGGATTTTTTTTTCTCTTTCATGAATACTTTAACCATTACTGAGTTTACAAATGCTTGACGTGTTTGGACTGGTAGGAAATTTTTGACCCTTAGTTGTGACTCTGTACACCCTCTTCTAGAAGAAATAAGAATAAATAACAATTGATTTTTGTGGGCATTAGCATCTCAGTCTTCAGTTGTCTCTAATTTCCTGTCTGGAGTTCTGAGAAATATATTATCATTTCCCCTAAAAATGAAGTACTATAAGGTTTGGGACAATGAAGAGGAGTGTTAAATGTAGATGTTTATAAGCTTAGAATAACTTTATTTATTGGTCAATGACAACATGAAAAGTAGGAGAGAAAAAATAGTGCTCAAAGGATGGAGATAGAAGTGCATTTATAGAATGCAGGAGAGATTGAATTTCCCACCCTCAGGTTTTTTTCATCTAATGCAAGATAATCCATGGTCTAAGATATTTATTCTTAAAGAGAAATGGTGCTGATTGAAGTCTTGTGATTGTAGATAAGCATGTGACTTTGAGAATGAGAAATAGTCACCAAGTTCTAAATCATGTTGCTATCTTCTTCAAGTTTTAAATGGCACAAAGATGGTGAAGGACATTAACATCATCTACGTAAGAAAAAATTTATAACCTTTTCTGCATTTGATTGTAAAAATATTTTTAAACTCTAGTCTTATATATGTAGTTATGTAAATTTTATGTATCTTTTTTAAGACACCTACTTTTACTTAGAAAACTAGGCAGAGTGTTTGCTCCTGTCCTGTGTTTCCACTAGCAACGAGTATTTCTTTCTTCACTTAACTACCAATCAAAGATTGATTTTTATTTGTTTGGTTCTAAATGCTTAGGGGCAAAGTGGAAAATAATTTTATCTTGTTTCAGCTAGCTGAAAATCCCTGCCTTCTGGGGCAGCCCATCTGTGCTGGAAGGCTTGCCCAGACCAGTAGTTTGCACTTTAGGCTTTAATGATGAATGCAGCAGCAGCTCTTGCAAGGACCATTGTAACATAATCTAACCCTTGTGTTCTTCAATATGTTGAACTTAAATATGCTGTACTACTGGTGATCTGGAATATTGGTAACATGCAGGGCATTTGCTCCTTTGTGAAATGCCCTTCACTGAAAACTAAACCTATTTTGAAAAAGCTAGCTCTGGAAATAGAAGACAAAGTGACTTTTGAAGAATTAGCTGTATGAAGCAAATTAAGCAAGGTGTTCCCTCTAACAGTTTAAAAGATGTTTTCCTATGAAAAGTGCATACCTTGGCAACTGGATTCAGATGAGAAGATATTAAAATGCAGAATCATAGAATGTTAAGGGGTTGGAATGAACCTTAAAGATCATCCACTCTCCTCCTCCCTTTGCAGATACAGGTAAAGAAGTTAACGAGTTACTTTTGGGTAGATAGCTGAAAAAGTTGAAGTAGCTCTTTCCTCTATTTATTCTTGCCATGGTTGTGCTTATGAGAGTGTGATGAAGATGGTATCAGTGTTTTATCCCAGCTCTCTGGTTACCAGCAGTTCCCTTGGGATCTTGGGGTTCTCTGTTGTGCTACATCCAGGTGTGAAATGGCATCATGCAAACATTGGTATGAGGGGCTGCAATTGACTATCAGGAACTTCTCTGAACTCTCATTTGGTGCTGAGCACAGTTAGTTTCACAGCACAGGTTTAAATGAATAAAAGAAATAAAAACTCATGATTGAAGTTTACAGGCTTGAAATATGCCTGATATTACTATAGCAGAGTATTAACCAAGCCTCTGTGCATGCATATTTGCCCTGCTATTCAAAACCTGTTGTGTCTGAATACTTAGCTCATGAGATTGCGTGCAAAAGCCTCATTTATGACTCTGATTCTTTTGTTCTTTGGACCACTGTAACTTTACATTTGGTTTGTTTATTTCTTTGTTTGCTTAATATTGTCAGAGCAATGCATTTTTACCCAAACATTTTCTTTGATGTAGGTGACGGGTTATTCCATCACTGAAGTAATACTCAGTGCTTTATAGTCCTTCTGTTTTAAGCTGCATGTTTTTGCTGTGCCTGCTGTAACTAAAAACATAATGTTGTCAGCCTAATTATTCCATATACCTCTTTCCATTTGCTGTAATTTTTAAATTGAAGTACATGGAAACTTTGCTTTTCTAGGATTTTGTGACACCTCATTTCTTGTCCTGAGAGCCAAATTCACACTGTGAATAAGCTTATCTGCCAATAGTGAATTGTCTGTCTTTCTATCATGACTATGTTTTCTGGCTTAATTGCTGTGAGTCAGCAGTAGGAAATTAGAAACATGCTCCATAATGAACGGAAGCTGTTTGTGAATACAGCCTTTTTCCAGTTCAGAGATTTTGCAAGTATAAGTTGATTTTTATGCTTTATTTTATAGGGCCATGCTTAATTTCAAATTTTTTTTTCATTTTCAGAACCTAATAGCTTGTCATATGTGAGAGGTCAAAATGAGGCAAGAGTTGTAATCTGTGAATAATCAGCCAAATGATTTTGTATTTTGAAGTCTCTGAGATTTGTAAACATGAGCCGTAATTCTGAAAATCTGATTATTTTCATGTCCAGCTTTTCCCATGTGAAGTGTTCTTGTGCAGTTTTGGAGATGATGCCTTGCTATCCCGTGTAGTCAGGGTGATCTTCCCAGACAAAGTTCCTATTCCAAAAATAATGAGTGATACATTACTTTATATGGTAGTGACACACTGTTTTATATCACAAGGATTAAATGGATGACTCAGATGGGATCCTGAAGATTTATGCACACAATAAACTTTAAGCATTGGAGTAAATTTAAGTTTGCACGTAAGTCTTCCCAGGATTAAATCATAAAATGTAGGTGCTGATTGCCAAATATTTGCACTAAATAGCAACAAAAGTGTTGTACTTGGAAAACTATATTTAATCATATGCCACCCCTTGATTTTTTTCCATGCTTAGGGCAAAGACATTGATATTACCTTGAAATCATCCTTTCTTCTTTTCTCTTTCTATACTTTACTTTTACTTAATTTTTTTGGGTATCAAAGAGAGTCAAAGCAATTTGAATTTATTTGGTATGTTTTCTCTCTAATTTAAGACCTGAAAGCTTTACAGCTTCAGAAAGACCAAATGAACAGGTATTTGTATTTAGATCAGATCTGAAGCTCGCAGGAAAGGGTTCTTACCAGGTGGGGTGGTTATGCTAAGCATAGAAGTAGGATTTTTAGGAAAAAATGGATGAGAAAATTGCACAATACTACACATCATAAGCTGCATTTTGTTCATCTTGGACATTTTATTGTCTATGAGTAAAATGTGTAAATGTAGAAATGCCTCTTTTGGGATATTGTTGGGTAAGGAATGTTTCTGTTGGATTTTTGAGCTATAAGGTCAATGCAAGGGTTTTGCTGGCTGCTCCCTTTGTCTGGTAGTTTCAGTCCTTTGTGTCCCAGTTTTTCCATCTGTCCCCGTTTTTCCATCTGTAAAGTAGCTGTACTGATTCTGATTACTGTCAAGAAGTGTTTTGATATCTGTTTATGAGATAATGTCTTTAAAAGCCACATACAGTTAGTATGCTCTAACATACATGAATAGATCTCCTTATTAAAAATCAAGTAATGTAACATTTTACCTACCCTAAATTCTATGACAGTTTCCTTGATTTACCAATAATCCTCATACTCTACTCAATTTTGGTATTCTTTCTCAAAAAATCACAACGAAAATCCTGGGTTCACCTTATAATGCAGAATTTAAGTTTTGTTTGTTGTTATTATTACTATTATTATAATTATTGTATTTTAAAGTGGTTCCTGGCTTTTGTAAGTTAGAAAGAAATGATTGGCAAGTTCACGTCGGTAGGAAGAAATGAAGACAATGAATCCTTTTCCCTTCTTCCTTTCAAGACTTTAAAGCCAATGTTATGCTTGTGGGCTTATCTTTTGAATTTGAATGCTTGGAATTAGTATTATTTGTTTAAAAATTCTTTGTCTCCCTAGACTAGCCATTAAGTACAGTTCACCTTTGTGGACTTATGTCCCCTTATGTTTCATAAAGGAGATGGAACCTAAAAGTTCAGGTATTGACTAAGTCCATCTGTTAAAATATATTAGAATATCTAAGTCATTTCTGGACACTGTATGGAGAATTGAAATATTCCATAATGTTTCCATAATCCAAAATGGGCAAACCACCATGGAAGAAGAGTAGTTATTAGGGAGTAGATACATCTTTAGGGAGAAATTCTTCAAGTTTACTAGAACAGATGAGGAGGTGTGTGTTCAGTGGTGTCTCTCATTCTGTAGAATTGGCAAAGTCTGTCTTAAGTTGCAACAAAAGTACTAAAAATTTAGATCTGGGTTGGTTTTTTTTTCTGAAAAATTATCATGTTATTAACCTTTCTTAGTGCTACAGTTCTGTGGCTTTCAGCCTCTCCCCTGCTTTTTTGGCAATGTAGCGAGCTGTAAGTGATACCAGCTACCTGTCACCCACTGAAAACCTTGGTGAAATTATGCTGGGTTCCTTGAAAGCAACAGGAGGTAAAATTTAGCTGCAGGCATCTTTTTCTCTTTTATGTCTCTTCCATCTCTTTTTGCTTCTTGCTTTCCTCACTAAGGGGGTGGAGAACCTACTTGTAGTTTAGTATTTATCCAAGAGGTCAGTGCTGGAAAGTTCAAGCAGCCTGCCCCAAGCTGAAACAGTAAACCCTGCTGTGAAATTTTTTAATTCTTATTAAATTGAAAGTTACTTGAAAAGCAAACATATTCATATAGCTTCTGAAACTCAGCGGTATCAGGAAGGCATGCGTGCACATGGAAACAGAACTGAATATATAGAGAGAAGAGAATGGTGTTAAGAGTTCTTGGAAAGGAAATCTAAAACTTAAGAAATGGTGTTCCAGAAACCCTACTCAAAATCAAGGCCATTACACACAATCCTATAAAATAGCACAGAGGAACTCAAGTTGTCACAAACTCCTGTGGTGAGTGAAAAATGGAGAAAAGCCAGCAGATTCTGAAGTCAAAATAGGACTTTTCCAAATTATTAAAATTTATTTGAATGTTCTGTTAATGTCACAGAATCAGCTCATTTCATTCTAGAGACAAATGTGAAAATAAACCAAAATGTCCAACTGACACAATGCTGATCCTCCTATTTTTACCAAGGTGAATGGAACCGTGTCTCCTTCTCTTGGCAACTTCAGTGCCATATTCAGTGCTTTGTAATGACAAGTCATAATATGTATCCTCTCACTCTAGCTGAGGTTCCCATCAAAGCATTTACTGTTTCACTGTTTGTCCTTGCCTGAGTCAAAATGTGTCCATTTGATTGTACTGCTCTTAATTGGTTTCTTTGACCTTCACTTGCCTGCAAGTACCACAAATTCAGCTTTTTATGGTGAACATGTAAAGGACTGAGGCATTAAAAGAAAAAGCTGGTTTCATTTGCTGGCAATTAATATTAGGTTATTAATGCATGTAATAGATTGCTCTTTTTTTCTTCTTCTGACTAATTATAAAGGTCTATTTTAGCTTCAAAGTCTAGAGCATCTTCACAGACACTGAGTTCACACCCTCACAGGCAGTGTTCGGCAGTTCAGGAATGGTCTCAGGGCTTCCCTTGAACCTCTCAGAAAAGTAAATCTTCACTAGAAAGAGAATGCATATTCAGTTCCATTTCTGTGTAGGTATGTTTTTAACTTGAGAACTAGTCAGTATACACCAGAGCTGAGTGATGAATACATGAACAAGACATACATTACTTTGGAACATTTTGCTGCCACTAAAAAGAATAAAGTTCCATCTGCTGTCCCCTGATAGGAGGCCTTTGGGAATTATTTCAGAATAAAATACTAACATAACGGACAACAAAAATACAGTGCCTATATCTAATGTATCATAAAGAAGCATCATTCACTTCTTTAGAAAAACTATAGCAAAAGGAAATGGCTTTATTATAAAACAGTGTAAATAATAACAATAAGAGTAGTAAGATTAAATGGGATATGAGATTTGTCATTTTTATTAATGAAATGTTTGGTTGAGGAACTCTGCAGTAAGGTTTCTGTCATTGGAACATGATTTAATAGGAATTACTGGCTGGTAATATTACATACTTTTAAAAATTTCTTCTTAATGTATAAGTTTTCAGCCTGCTGGTTGCTGCTAAACTTTGCATCTATGAATGGAACAAAAATCTGTTTCAATCGAATGATTCATGTATAGGAAAATGTAGGTTCTTTTTTACAATCTTTCTCTAATTCATACTTGTAATTTCAAGACCTATGGAAATATTGCAAAGAACTTGTAACAACCCTAACTGGAGAAAAGTGATTTTTGTGGCCATTTAAGTGGCCATTAAGTTATCCTACATGGTAAGCTCTCCTTAACAGAAATTCTCAGTCTTACTGTAAGTTGCAGTACAGGTAAAATTAAATTAAAAAATTAAATTGCTATTGCTGTAAAAAAGAGTCAACCATAAAATCATGTACTTCATTCCTTGGTCATCACTTATTTAGAATGCACTGCAAACGTTTTTTTACAATAAACTGCAAACAATCCTGTGTGCATGTACTTTTACATCTATTTATTTCAGCAGGTGTTTCCACATGGATATGGAGACAATGGTGAACTAAGAAAAAGCTGATTTTGCAGTTTCCTTTTCAATACAGCCCACAATCATTGTATCTTTGTTCACATAGAGAGTTCACTTGTCTTTTTTAGGTTGTAGTGAATTTGTAATGTCTTGTATTCAGAATACCTTACTGTACAATTTCACAGTTTCAGGGGAAAAGAACTATTGTAGAAAATGCACATTCATGGGAAGGGAAGGAGGGGAAAGGTGGGAAAAGTCCTACAAGAATGCTCAGATGCTGGGAGACAGTAGATGACTGAGACACTGTTCACTGAAGGTTGCACACAGGGAATAGATAATTATCATAGTATCTTCATGTCTTGTGTTACAATACAAAGCTTGTACATTAATTGGGATCACTAAATGTGCAGCCCAGAGCTGTGGCTGGATACTGTCACCAGTAGATGATGTGACACAGGAGGTGTTTGTTACCAGAGCACTCATGTCTAGCATGAGCTCATGTCTAGTAGTGAGCACCTTCTTTTCTGCTATGCATGTCTAAATGTCTTGTTAGCATCCTGAAATCCAGAAGATTAAACTGATTGATTTAAAAGTAGATAGGTCAGTCAAAATATACGAAGAATTATACTTTCTAAACCAGTTTTGGTAGGGAACCAAATAGTTGTATTTGAAATTAATGTGAATTAATGGAAATTGATTATATTGGCTTGTTATATAACACAGTTTAAAAGATGTATTTCATACCTACTCTGGAACCTTGTAAAAAAAAACCAAAACAAACTACTGATAAATGAACTACAGGGAAGTTACAGGTGCTCAGCAGCAGTATAACTGAGGCCAGAAAGTGGTCATTTTTTTTAAAAGATTGCATATAATAACCTGTTAATTTATTAGAGTACTATAGTGTTGTCTTTGTAGCAGGAACTATATCCACTTCACTGTTTACAGGATTCTCAGAACATTATGGCCTAAACCCTGGGGTTCAGAGCCATTACTTTTCAGTGCTGTAGTGTCATATTAGCAGTTTAAGGCTGTTTTAGTGGCCGTACAGGCATCGTGCCTTCACAGCTGACAGAATACCAGTTTAACACCACATCTGTCCTTCTAACCTCACGAGGGCTGAGGGCTTTCCTCTACCTCATTAGTTGTGAATAATTTAAAGTTGCTGGCAGCTATCATAATTTAGAGGGATGAACCCTGTTCACACCAAAGCAAACACTGAGAGAATTCATGGAAACCTTTGCAGATGCTCTGTAAAAGCTTAACTAAGTTTCATGTACAGAATGAAAGACAAAATTTTATATTTAGTATTAGCTTCATGTCATTCTCTTGTAATTATGCAAAAGCTCTTTTGTATCAAAACATCATTAAACTTTTAATCATATATAATAAATTGTTCAAAACAAATCATGCTAGGAATGGAAGATGTTTCATCTATATAGAAAAAAATATCTGTAGAGAAAACTTGATTGGATGGGAGAACATTGTACATCGTCACAAGCTGCTTGCATGAGTAATTTTTAAGTGAGACTCCTTTATATTTTGTTCCACTTCTCAGTGAATTCTGCAGGAGAGCCCTTGGGAGGCTTTTTGAATATAGGGTTGTCCTATGGCAGAAGTGGCTCAGAAGCACTTTGTACTGAGCAGTGTTGGCCTGTTGGACAAACACACTGATGATGTGTCTGGGGATGGCCTCTCCTGAGACTCGTGGGATTGCTTGGATCTGCTTCCCAGCATCTGTGGGCCCAGGGTGCATGATGAGTTTATTATGATTTTGTGAGATGGGGAAGAGGAAGTACAGAAAGAATGTAATAAGAAGAAATATAAATACAGACAAGAACCTCCTTATCTTTTACTTTTTTGCCTTCATAGGGTCATGGGACAGTATTTGATACCTGGTCTGACATATACTGTAAATTGGAGAAATGTTGAGCTGCTACAAGAAAGGAGTCATACACCAAGGGACATGTAAATACCTAGGCAGAGAGGGACATATTCAGCTGGAAACTGTCTGCTACAATGATTGCTTTTAATGGAATGTAAAACTAGTATTTCTTTATCTTGGAAAATAAAAAATAAGCCTAACTTTTAGGGACAAAGTGCACACCAAATATTTCATTTAAATATCATTAGATAAAGTATGTTAAAAGCAGAATTATACATTAGCAGCACAGTTTTCAGTTTTAATTTCTCAGGTGCAATTAAGGGAAATTCATCTGCTTTGTATTTGAGGCCAAGATGAATAAAACAAGTTCAGTTTTAATAATTGATTTGAAATTGTTAAGGAAACATTTTCCCCCATGTTTTGACCTCCAGTGTATTAGAGAATAAAGAGAATAGAAATACAAAAATAAAATAGCTGTTCTTAACAGGAAGAAAGGAAAAAAGACAGTTGGGCAGCCCCATTCACCACTGTGTCACCATAGATTTAGTCCATGGAAGTAATTTTCCTGGTCATAGCCACATAGCTGTTACTGAGATTTAGAGGTCCTTTACTAGAACACTCCTTTAAGAATACATTGGAGCTTTTCAGTTCATTATCTTCTTCAGTTGACAATGGTGCTATATATTTTTAATGGTACAGAATCAACCCATGATATAACTGACAGTGGAAATCTTTCTGGCACTGCACCAATGTGAATACAAAAGCACCACAGCAATATATCCAGGGACCTAGCTGAAGGAAATCACTAAAATCACTCTCTATTCTTGAAAAAGTGCACAGAATATGAAAGGGCAACATTAACCTTCTTTGTAGTTCTTAGTAAATGAGAAGTAATTAAAAGGTGATTCATAGAGACCTCTGGGATGCACAGGGAATAGTTATGTGGTTAGAGATACAAGTAAAATTTAAAACACCTCCATAAATTAAAGCTTTACTGTTGTGATTTTTGTGTCAAAATATTTATTATATATGATTACACAGAAAATTTCTATTTGCATGTGAAAATTCTTGGGACTTGAGAATATTTTTTAGAGTTTTTGTTGTTTAAAATTCATATCAAAATCACATTACTTGTATGTGTTATTCACTATACAGGGGAGATCTATACAGGGGAATATGCACATCTTAAACCTTAATTACAGGATGTATTTTGGTAGGTACCTCTTGAAAACCATTCTCTGTTTTCTGATCTTTTATTTCATTTTATTGATTCCAAGAATTATGCCAAAAATAAGGAGCAAAAACAGTTCAGGCAGCCTGTTCTTGATTTTTTTTCCAGGAAAAGTATATCCAGCTAAATTGTCTGAATCATGAAAAAAAAGGGACACATTTGGGAAACATACACCTGCAAATGGTCCATTGTGTCAAAAGAGGCTTTACCTGCATTTGGAATGCATCTCTTTTCTAATGAATATTTAGCTCTGTGGTTTCAGCCACCCAAAGTGTCAATCTGCTCTGCCCGTGAGAATAAAAGCACGAGGTAGCATTTTTCCCTTGTCTCAGCCAGATGTGGCTCTGATCATTCCCAACACGGGTTGTATCAACACATTTAGTTTGTTCCTTGTATGATTCAACCTACTATCCTTCTGAGGGTCTACAGGAGATAATTTTGTAATCAGCTTATTATGCACTATTTTTTTCTCTCTGGTACAATTTTCATTCATTCTTCCTTAATGTTTTTCCATAGCTGACAGATGCTGTGTGATTGTGAGATTAATTAATAAAAACATTGCCCTAAAATAGCATCCCAAAGTGCCTTGCTCTCCCTTTCCTGGCTGTATTACACTTTGCTGTACTTTCTCCTTGTCTTTTAAGTCTTTCTATTAATTGTAAAAATTCATGTAACAAATTATTTTTGACATATGAAGATGATACAGATGCAAGAATCCATTCAGAAACAAACATACATTGTTGCTTTTCTTAGAAAGGTTTGAATATTTGTGGGTTTTCACTCTAGTCCTGTATGAGAAAAAAAGCTGCCCTATTACCAGCTTCAGTAAATTTTTGATGAATCTTTTGTGTAGGCAGTCCCAGAACCTCTGTCCTAAAAATTCCAAACCTGTTTTTACTGGTTGCAATGGGAGGGATTTTTGGTCTATCTGAGCTGTCTCATTTGCCTTGAGGGTAAGTACTATGCTAATATTTAGAAGTGATGAGTTCCCCCTTATTTCATTTAGTCAGAAACCAATAAATTGCCTCTTTCTTCATCTTCTAAATTTCCCTGTTTTAGTGTACCTGGAAATTTACTTTTCTTTCTGATTCCTTTAGAGAGGAGTAAGCAAAAGGGGAAGGTCAGGTATATTTACACTTGACTGTTACATGGAACGGTATTTTAACAAACCAAGCGTGCCAGCTTCCTTCCCTTATTTCTTTAGATTCCTTCGGAAAAATCCATGTCCTTTCAGTGACCTCAGAAAGGCACAGTGTGCAGATAATATGCACCTTAAGCAACACCTGCTGAAAGAGACTGGAAAATTCACTTCCTTCTGCCTTCCCAAGTATTTTTTAAGCAGTCCAGAGACTTCTCTCGGGGCAAAAATGCGGCAAGAACAGGTGTGTTATTCAGTGTGGGAGCTGCTGTTCTTCCCAGAGGGGTGCACAAGAGGAGCTAGGAGGATTTATTCCCTTCTGCAGCTCTCTCCAGCTAGGCACCATCTGACCCATAACTGCTTTTTGAAACATATATGTAATGCAGACGTCTAAGCTGCCACATTTTTATTTGAAATATTCACGTGTGTCTCCTGAAACATCTAAAAGCAACAGGCAATGCAAGTCTGCACTAAAAGAAAAGAAAAATGTAGAAGCATTAAAATGGTGACATCATCAATGCATCTTTCCCCACAAATTTTCTGATTACTTGTAATGACTAGCATGTCAGTCAGGCAGTCTTGGCCTCAGATTGCTCACCGTTCTTCAAAAAGGAGCAATCTTTTTTACCTATGTATAAAATTATTCACATGACAAATAATTTCTTTGTGGCACTTTCCATGCTATCTCTCTATAGATTATAGTCATATTTTCTGCTTCAGAAGTAGAGAGAAGGTTGTAAAACTGAACAGAGGAGACCTTGCTCGATTAAAAATGTAGAATACACCCAATATATGGCTAAGGTTTTAAAAATTATTGGAGTTTCAGGTATTTACTGTTTAAATAAGTACTGTAAACAGCATAACAAAGCTGTTTCTTAAGTAGACATCAGTATGGTAACACCACTATAGCTGCAAATAATTTTATCCTGTCATCCTAACTTCCTGGCATTTCACATGCTCTCAAACCTCTCCAAATACCTATTTGTTAATCCATTCAAGAAGAATAGGGAAGCTTTGTTACTTTACAGCATTTTAGAAGGACTGAAAAAACATAAATTCATAAAAATTATAAAGATTGCTCTGAGGTGAGCTTTCCTAGGTGTTTGCAACAAGTATTGGCAGGGACAAAACATGACTATGAATAACCATGTAATTCATAGGTTCCAAAAGGTTCTTTATGTGAAGAATTACTATAGTTTAAAGTTATTTTTTTGTCTCTACTTTATAAGTACTTCTACCCTATTAAGAATTGAGAATAATATTTTGCATAAACAGAGTAATAATAGCTACTTTTTTCTATTACATCATTGACAGACTAGAAGTCCATGACCATCCAAGTAATCTCAGATATTATGACATTGAAAATCTAACTTTGAAATCTAACTTTCCAAAATTTGGGATGTTACATAATTACACATGAATTTTGAGCAGGTATGAGATATTTATTGGCAGTTTTATTTATGGAAAGAGAATTATTTAATAGAGTATTTTGAAAGTACTTACTTGTCTTATAAAGAAATTTCTAAGTAGAGAACAGAAAAGGAAATTAATAGATTTAAATCAAGTGAATTGTAAGCAAAATCATCACTTGTAGAGGTGATGTGGGATTGTGTTTCTGAATATTTCCTTCCTGACTAATGTTGTACTGTCCATTTTTGACTCTTCTCTTGCACAAAGGTTTCTGTTATTAGATATGACAAAGTTATATCTAATAACATTTGTAACAATATTATTAGATATAACAAAGGATTATGTCTTCTATAGAAGATATAATCCTTTGTTATTTAAATTCAAGTAGCTGTTCCTTGAATGGATTCTGAATTTTCTACAAGTTCAGGTCTCTGAAGTGGCATAAAATAGTAATTTTTGTAACTCTGCTGTTGGGTTGCTTCCTGTCCCATAAGACTGTACTATGACTTGAATGTTTTTTCCACTTTTATTTTTAAATCTATAGGACAATCAGAACAGTGGTTTATAATTGATGCTTATGTCCTGAAGACTTCACTCTATTCAGACTCAAGACTGATATTTTTAAAAAAAACCTCCAACAAACTGATTGATCAAAATTACAGAACTAAGGTTTAAATATAACTACACCAAAAATACCAGTACTCTCAACAAATACTTTTAAATGCCTGTCATGATAATTTCAAAACAGGGTTCAAAGTTAAAATGTAATTGAAGTTACATCTTTTGGCTATATATTAATTTTTAGATTAGCTTTATGTGACTTTTCCTATTATTACACTGTTATTTCCTAAGCATTATTTTCATGAAAAAACAAATGTTTAAACCTATATATTACTGTTTAAATATTTTAATAGTTTTCCTATATATATGAGATGAAAGAATGGTTTTTTTAATTCTCATTTATGTTGCTAGATCTGTAATATAGTTCAGGCATGACATTTTACTCATCTGATAGAACAGAAGATTTACTTTTCATTAAAGTCTTATTCATAAGCAAATTGACTAAATCCTTTATTGACCTTCCTTTTAAATTTATTTTTGAGATTTCAAAAGCTTTAAAGAGTTGCAGCTCATTCTTATCTTTCAAGGTGAGATATATCTGACCTTTATTCTGTTTCACATTAGTTTTAATTCTTTGATTCAAAGAATCCCTTACAGTGAAATACTGCTTTAACTTCTACATCCCATCAGTCGAAGGTAACATATGCAAACTATATTGATAAGAAAGTAGAGGTCATTCCACAGAATTAATTTGTTCATGTTCATATTGTTATTATGTTAAGATGCTCCAGTGCGATGTTTCTATATTCTGCTTATCCAGAATGAAGTAGGGTTTGAAATAACTGTCCTGAAATAACCTGACATCCAAGAGTTACTTAATCATACCTTACATTCCTAAGACAGTCCAACATTAGATTACTGATGTTAATTTTTCAAATTACTACCCACAGTTAAATTCCTTGATTGCTTTTTAGAGGATGATGAATTCTGACAGTATTTTGATGAATCTTCATTTGAAAACTATGATTTACTCCATAACAGGGAAGCCCATTCCAAGGTATTCCATTTCCTCTGTAGCTTTTGACAAGTTATAGAATTTTGTGTATTTGCTCTTCTACATTTCCTTGTTAGCAGTAAAAAAGTGGATAATACAGAGTGAATCAAAGGAATTGGGATCAACAAATCATGTATTAATTTCACTGCAATTACCACTTCTGCCATTGTCTGTTGCACTAACTTTGAGTGAATCTGCACATACTCTCTGATGAGACTTTATTTTTGGCCAGTAACTTGTAGTAGTTAGCATTAGTTCAGTTCTCATTCTGCATTACAATTTTGCCCCACACACAGAGCAAAACTTTGGTTCCAGGTTAAAAAAAAGGTATCTTTTCAAACTCCTCTCCTCTGACTTTGTATCTGTAACCACTCTTTCAGTGTATTCTAGCAGGACATTCACATCATTATTGTTATTGTCTTTTGATGAAATACAAAACCAGTTCTCATTTCCCCATGGCTGCTTGTTCCTCCTCAGGCATCCTCAAGCTGTCACAGCTATGTGTTACTGAGAATAGGAAGCAGAAAGCCAGTCTGGTCCTGAGTGCTGAGCCTAAAATCCAGCAGACAAAGTCTTCTAGGATGCTGAAATGAAACAAAGTCCAATTCAGTATTTAGTTGTTGTGACAGGTATTTCGTTAAGCCTGGTTCAGTTTTGTGCATGACAAGAAGCAGTTTTGCTTTTGTCTTGGGTCTGAACTCAGAATAATGACCTTAGGAGTATTCAGTTACCAGAGAAAATTCTTGGGATGAAGCTTTGGGTGGAAATACTTCCACTGTGCTCAAGTCCCATTCCAGATGTCCACTTTAATGGGATAGAAAAACTGCTGAAGCCAGTCCAGCTCAATCATTTTGCATGTATAGGCACACTTTAAAACATTCTATCTGCAGGTGAGAAACCAATATGAACAAGTGACAGCTCACTGGAAACAGGGGAATGGCAAACAGCAGATCCAGGCGTATTAGGCATTTCTGAGAATGGTCATTGTGATTGTCCTCCACGTTCTCCATTGTAAGAGCCTACAAGGAGGTGTGGGACTCCAGATGGCTCTTTAAATGCTGTCTATTATCTCCAGACAGCAATCACGGGTCATGGGTGACAGAACCCAGCCTAAAGCCATCAGCCACAGCTGTAGGCATGCCTGAAGTCTGAAGTCGCTTTAGTTCTGGTTACAATACATTATATACTTTACTGAGCATCTTAATATTTAACAACCAATCAATGCCTTTAGTGTTACCTGTAGCCTATCATAACTACTAACATTACAATATTCATGTTACTATTCTCCAATCACAAAAGGTTAGTATGTTACAGTTTAAGCTAGAAGTGGTTTTTCAGTTTTCTTGCAGTGGAAAATTCTGAGGCCTTTTTTCTACTGACAACATCAGCATGTCTATTTACTTCTTGTATTTTTCTGCTTGGTAAAAACATCTTCTGTTTGAGGTGGGCTTATCCTTTGCTCTAAGTCATAAAAACTTTTCTTAACTAACATACCCTTTGCCTTCTTAGTTACCCAGTAAGACTGGCTCCGCAGTTCCTTTAGACCTATGTTATTCTTCTATATCAAAACTTGCTTCCATCTCTATTCCTTTCTCAGTTTCTACATTCAAAAATCTTTCTGCCAAGCACGCATATCTGTGAGACTTTCTTGTCAAACTTTCATCCATCCCAACAGTCCGTGTCTGATGCTTTCTAGAATACAGAGCAGCAGTGTCCTCAGGTTTGTTCCTGAAAATCCTGAAGGTGTACCTTGGTATTTCTATTTCTGCAGGTGAGATTGGATCCCTCCTAACTGCTTGCAGAAGCTAACTTGCTCTGGTGAATGAAGTTTGTCTAGGTAGTGGCCATTTGTGATGGTAGCCAAAATGAATCTGATTATAGGCTGACTTCTCAACCTGCCCTTACCAAACCTGTCTGCTTCTAGAGGTTGTTGACTCAAGTATCCATTTAGCTACACATCAAATCAGTAGTGGGAAAGGATTAACCCTGGAAAGCCATTTCAGTTCACGTGTAACCTCAGTGCAACAGCGGCGCTTTTGGAACCTAGCCCTTGCAGACACAGGTTTGAAAATTACTCAAGGGAAAGCATTGGAATTGTTTATAAAACAGATACTGCAAATCATCTGCTTTGTTTTAAGAGCAAAGTTGCTGATTTTTTTTAATTCTTTGAAATTCAGCCTGATGGTTCCTGGAATTACTTGCAAATTAATTCCACTGTGGTTTAGTATCATCAGTGGGAAGAGGAGTGTGAAGCTGAGCAAATCTCTTGCCATCTGGAATGTAACCCAAGCACCTGATAATTCCATTCTGAGTCCCCTCAGGAAGCTTACAATTATATAAAATGTTTAATCAAAGCTGTTATGCCAAGTATAACTGCAAAGCTGACATCAACATAGGAAAAGAAAAGTTAAATGGCTCCATATGAGCTGTTCTTTTCACTAGAGTTTTTGAAAGACAGGAAGAAAAGATAATGCCAACTTTGCTTCCTTTATCTGTGAGTTACTAAAACCACCCTTTTAGTAAACAGTGTCCTTTGGCTTTACAATGTTATTGTCACTTTTTTTAATTACAGAACTAATGCCCATGGATATATGGCTTTGTGTCATTAAAATGGAATGCTTTTTCAGTTGCTTAAGATGTGCTAATTTCTCTAACAGTCTAACAGTTAATCAGGAAAAGGTGCCTTAAACCCAAATGGCTTAATGTGCATATTTTTATTTTTTATTTCAGTTCTTTAACAGAAAAGACTGAACCATTAGAAGCAGTGATTAAAAAATGAACAGATCTGATGAGCAATCTTCAAGTAATCTGTATTTTAATAGAAAAATGATACTTGTGTATTAGAAATAATGTATGAGATTTGGGAGATGAGAAAAAATCCCATTTGTTAAAAGGTTTCTATGTAAAACATAATTTAAAAGTATTTCTTAACATATTTTTTTGGAATTTATGTCTATGTAAGGTGAATTTGTATTTATAAAGCTGTTGGAATATAGGCCTTTGGAACAACATTTTTTCATAACAGCAAGTGATATTTTCAATAAATTTAGTTGGAAAATTGTTTGCATGACCAGCCTTTCACTGAAGCTCAGTTTAGAAATTATTTACTCAAAAGAATAAACTAAAAATATTTTTGAACTTCACTTTCTTTTAAGAAAAAAGTAACTGTAGATTTCCAAAGCAAAATATAAATTGGTGAAGAAAAATACTACCATAAGAGAAGTGATCTTGTGGATTATTTTTCTTTATGAAATGGAATTTTATGAAGCATTTAACTTCACAACATATTAGCTACTTCAGATTATTTAAAAATTACTACCAATTGAAAATGCTTCAAGAAAAACATGAATCTTTTAAATACTTGCTAAAATAATTGTAAAGTATAGAATATATTTTCTGCATTTTCCTTATTTTTGTTTGCAGTGTATATCACAAAATCTTATGGTGTTGAAGACTTGATCCTCCAGAGCAAGTCTGAAAATGCTGAAAAGCTTTTATGTCCAGTAATATAGATAAATTTCAGCTAACCTTTTCAAATAACTTATTATTTATGTAGCTGTTTAAATAATTGCCTTTATGCAAATTTAATATAGTGATAAATATGCCATCAAATGGTGGTGTTATCAGCTGCTATGTTATATCAAATAATTGTTAAAATATGGATATGAGAGATTCCAATAAAGGGTAATGAAGCTTCTCTAGTACTTTTTAGCATTGTAACACACTTTGGCATTGGCAATGGTTTTAAGGATGTGAGAAAGGAATATAGACCTCATGTTCTCAAAGTCACTAAGGAAGCTACAGATTCCTTAAAGCTAAAGCTTTATTATGCTAACAAAGTTAATAGACCATTTTTGACTCTCTGAAGAATATCAGGATATGCTTAAAGGACCTAGTTAGAGATAAATTCATAATCCCAGAGGTCCCACAGATAAGGAGCAGGTTCAAATACCTCTGTGCCATCTGACACTTCTACTTCAGTTGCTTTTGTTGCCTTAAGGCATCCAGCTTGGCCTTTATAAGTGTACAGTGCTCACTGAATGTTGTAATGGTTGCTCGGCAGGAGCCTCCCAAGGCCATCGAGTTCAAACTGCTGCCTGAAGCAGGGCAGCCACCGACCTCACAGGTCACCTCAGGTTTAGCTGACTCTTGAAAACTGCAAAGGAAAGGGTTCCACAGATTCTCTGAGCAGCATGTGCGGTGTGAAAGTTTCTCCCAATGTCCAGCCTGAATCTCCCAACATGTTGCTACCAGATTACATCATGTTATTACATTATCTGTCTCTATCAGGAAGAGTTTTGTTCCCTCACATGGATACCTACCCATCAACTAGTTGTGGGGTTAATCCATCTCTTCTCCTTTACAGGTGTTGGACAAGATGGCAGGTATTGCTAAAATCCTTTATCTCCACTAACTAGCAGTGAAGGCATAGCACCATGACTGACTTTTATAATTCCTTGAAGGAAGGCAGAGAAGGAATCCATACAGAATGAGGAGCAGATGCAGTAGTGACTCTGTTTTGTGGAATGTCCTTTTTTTTTTGGTATCAAGAAAGCTTCACTTGTCTTGGGCACCAAGGAAATCTTCACCTTCATCAAGAGGCAGTTTGGTTCAAGGGGGAAGGAGCTTGGCTAGATCCCCACCATGTGGTGGATGTAGTGTACCATCTCAGCAAATTTTCAACAAGAGATTGACATGAAATTGTCTAAGCCTTTACTCAGCTCCCTGGGAAATTACATTGGCCTTATTAGAGGTATACCAGATCTCCAGACTTTAACTGGAATTACCACCATGTCTTTCTACCTACTCCCATTTCTTTGATGAGGAGGCTGAAATTTCTGTTAAGCTAGTCTAATAGCAGGCTTATCCTGCTGCTTTAAGGGTACCTTTATTTCAGTCAGTGTGAACTCTGAAGACAAACTAACAACTTTCAGAGCAGCTGGAGAAGGTACATTAGGTACACCTGTACTAAAAAGGAGGAGGAGAAGCCTGCATTAACAGGCTTTCACAGAAACCTATACATACTGAAGGTACATTAGCATTTACTTCTCATGAAGCTATATTTGAGAGGTACCAATATTAATAGAAGCTTTTAACTTCCAAGAATTTGAAACATTAAGCTAGTTAATTAGAAGAAACAGAACAAGACAAAATGTGTGTCTTTCAAGTGTGAAAGCTGGTGCAGGGAAAGTGAAAAATCTCAAAAAACTTGAGTGGTTCTCTGTGTCATTTTTTTAAATGTAAAGCACCTGATTGCCATTCCAGTAAATAGCTATTAAATGATGCAGAAAGTAAATGCTATTATTTCTCCCTTTCATATCTCTATGCCCTTTCAGATAGCCTCCAAAGACTTGTGAAGTGACCCATTCATCTCAATGAGATACTGCCAGGCAATAAGAACATTTCAGGGACATGGATACTGGGGTGTCTCATGGCTTCAGTGTCTACATGGCTTTCAGTGGATCTTCTAATTTTCCCTACTTTAATTTTATCTCTTATGACGCTTGCTGGTAAATAGAGCATAAAGCTTTATATTTAGATAAACAATTGGGCAACATTACATTATTTCTTCTGCTGCTTTAATGTTTTATAAGACTGCTGTGTGTGTGTGCATGCATTGGAGGAAAAAGAATTTGATTTATTTACTATTAAATGTCAAATAAAACACCTGAGACAATATTTCTCAGTATTGCACAAAAAATCCTGAAGAAATTATTGGGAAAATCAGGATTTTCATTTGCATGATTTTCATTTGCTACTCCATTTTCATTTGCATGATATCTTTATACAGCATCTTTTTGCTGACATTTACAGAAGATGATGTGAGCTGTGTAAGAGGATTTAAATGTTTTCATTAGTAAGAAAACTTCAATCACTAAATACACCTCAACTTACAACTGAAGTATGTTTGCAGGCTGCCCCATCTTCTTTATGCTGCCCCGTCTTCTTCATTGAGTGTTTTTGTTCTTCACGTTTCTGTCTTTCCATTCTCTTTTTTATTATGCTGTTAATAACTATTTCCTCCTGATAGGTAATTATTTTTTATTTGTAAAATACTAGAAATATGCTAGGCAATCACTAAAGTGATTTTACATCTGTCTCTAACTACTTTCATTTCCAGTGCCCTTTCTTTTAACTATGATTTTAATCCTTCTCATTTAGCTTTACCACCTGCAACTGATTCCTTGAATTCTATTCAATTTACTTCATAGCCTTATCATATTCCTTGACAGTCCTTTGTATAAAACATGCTGTCATTTAAATTATGAATGATTCTATTGCTTCTTTGTAGCACTTTTCTGAGTTTTACAGGGTACACCTTGAGGTAAAATAAGTTTGACCTTGTTTCATGTGATCAAAGAGCAAGCAAGACTTTAACTGGAATTAAGATCAGCTTCATCTCTAATGCTGCCAACAGCAAGGTTACATTGTCTGGACTCTTCCTTACAAAATAAGGTCAAAGTCAGTTTTTGAGTCCAATATTGAAACCTCCTATGTTCTAAAGAGCTGTGGTGATCATAACAGTTATGAGGAATTGTTTATGTATTTATGTTTAAGGAAATAATATAAAATAAGCTAAACATCTCTTCCAGGCATTCATTTTCACCTAATCCTGCCAGTTGATGGTGGTAGGAGTTGAATCAGCTTTTCTAGACATGCTGGATTGAGTCCTGAAAAGACACATACCCGAGGTCATAGGATCAGTTGGGGCTTTTTAAGCATTTAAACCCTCTCATTTATCGGAAACAGTCATGTACCTATTTGATTCATATTTAGCACACCGCAGCCATTTGTTTCAAGAGATACAAGGACTTGATGGAGCAGTTCCTAGCTAATGAAACTGTTGTAATTACTATTCACTTTAGTTAATATAACAGGACTTGTCAATTGGGGTTTATTTGTGAGGATTTTGCTGTCATAAACTTCAGACCCTGATAAGAACTTGAATTCATCTAAAACTTCCTTGGAAGTTTTTTGGGAATCCAGAGCCATATGGTATGGATTGAAAAGCTTGAAAATCTTTAGGCCGTGGTTTTCAGGCAATGTATAGCTTTTTAAAAAAATATTACACAGTTCTATTCCATTGTATTAAAGATCAATTACCTCTCCCAAGCTGGACACAGAAAATAGTGGTCCTCTTTTATCTTTTGCCTCCAAAAGTGTGTATTCTTAGGGAAAATCTCAAATTTTCAAGAATGCATCTTGCCTTGTCTTCATGAAATATTTTGCAATTTTAATATGATGTCACCAAATGGAAAAAGTTAAAAAGAAGTTATATAGGAAATCTTACCAAAAGGAAATGCAGTTTTAAGAAAGGCTATCAGAGGTGGAGCTTTTTTAATACAATGAAGTAGTGTTAAACCTCAAATTGCAGACAAAATATTTTAAGTATTCTCCCACGTTAGCATACAGATATTTGAAAATGCATTACAGCCTACACTGAACACTGTATAAAGAAAAGCATCACAAGTAGTTAACACATTAAAAATATAACTCTTTAGGCCAAAAAACTTCCAGAAACCCTGGGGGTTTTTCCATTTTAAGGATTAAAGAGTTTTTTCATTGCATGAAAGAATTCTTATTTCAGGCCATCTGCCCCTATGCTTTTTTGGGTTTGATTTGGCATCTAGACTAGTATATCTGCTCCTGTAATTAGGATTTTAACATTTATTTGTCTTCTGGTTCCAGTAGATAAAGATAGAATTTTTCTGAAAATTATACTATTTTTTCAGGGGTGCTCATAAATCTTCTTATAAAATTAAGATAAAAATACCAAGACCTTAGTGAAATAAAGAATATGAAGACTTTAGGGTTAACATCTTGGTCTCCATCTATAGCTTTTGCTGCTGTTCTGTTGGGACTTCTTAATCTTCTGTGAAGAAATACTCCCATAACTGCTCTGGCAGACAAATCTTGACCACTGTGTATTTTGGTATTGAGAACTGTACAGGTGGAGGTGCTGATTTTCAGAAGCTGTTCAAAGGTGGTGGTGACTCGGACACTTGAGATGAGTGGAAGCTTGAGGCCCCTGCAAGATGCATTAAAGAGCCTCTAGTCTGCACCCCCTATTGCAGGTGGTCTCTGTTCCAGGGTAGTTTCCCCTCTGAGGCCAGAGGTGGTGGATTTCAGGTTGATGCAGATGAAACCAGCCCAAGTTTTGAGCAAGCTCTGATCCAAACATTGCTCAGAGTTTGGCATTGCAACATGTGCTGAGCCTGGTTTAACAGGAATGCACCCTCTTTCAGCAAAGCTCTTTACCTGGGACATGTGCTCCTCTCATGCCACAAGTTTCCTGCCTGGTTTTGTCTCAAAACACAGGTGACAAGTGCTCTGTGTGTGTGTGTGTATGTGCACAACTGTGCACAGGAGGAAATTTCCCAGTCTGTCATTAGAGGCTCTGGATTAGCTTACAGGGAGGCTTCACATGAGAAAATTGGCAAAGTCATATAGTGTACTGAAAATCAATATCTAATGGTGTATTGAAAATTATTAACAAATATATTAACAATATTAAAATTTACATTAACAAAATGTATAGTACTTTGGCTTTGCTGGAGGCCTGCAGATACCAACAGTTGGTAATTTAATGTATACATGTATACATGTAATTAAATGTCTAGTGGAATAGGATCATGGTAGCTTTTTTTTTTTGCCTTCTTTACAGGCAAGGAACTCCAGAATCATCCATTCAAGAGTTAGGAATATAATCCTGTCTAAATTTCACTTAATGCCTGTTTTATTTTAATGGCTTGAGACTTTTGTTTGATTTTTTGTTCTTCAGGAAGTTCTTTCCTTGTGTGTATATATTGTTCCTTTAAAATGTTTTTCCTTTCATGCTACAGCAGAGGATGTGAAATATTTCTCATTCTACTTGCAATAAAAATCCTTTTTAGACAGAATTCACAGACCCACCAGTTCTAACAAAATCATGCAATCTGTTAATCTCTTTCCTTAGAATGAAGTTGCTAAAAAAATTGCTATAATATTATTTGGTGAGGGATAAAAAGGGCTGTTATTAATTGAACTCTATGATTACAGTACCTGTAACCATCAAGGCTTTTAACTATAAATAAAAAATGGCAAGACTTTCTGAAGTTTGCCATTTAATTACTTCTTCTATACCTTCTTTAAAGATAATAATAATAATAATAA
>VXAX01003960.1:0-19580 GCA_013399835.1 Leptocoma aspasia
CGGGCCCTGACGCCTTTAAAGCAGGCTCCTCCTCTCCTCCGGGCTCCGGGGCCCGGGGCGCGGGGGCGGGGGACCCTGCGGAGGTGTTTCATTTCCTACCGAGGGCTGCGGTGTGCCGCTGCCGAGCCGGCGGCGTGGCGTGGGACGGAGCGGGACGAGGCGGAAAGGAGCGGGCGCGGCGCCGGGGCTGGCGGCAGTCGGACCTCGCTTCCCCCGCGCCTGCCGCCTCGGAGCCCCGGGGAGCGGAGCGGAGCGGAGCGCATCGCGGATCCTCCGCGGGCGATCCCGCCTCACCGTGCGCTTTCTCCCCCGTGTAGCCCCTGCTGGAGGAGGGAGAGACGTGGAAGGAGTGTCAGCTCGTCCAGCAAGTGAGCGGCGAGGTGAGGAGGAAACCTTTCACTGCTCTAACGTTGCACCCGCTTCTTCCCCTTACAGATCCGTTCCTGGAGTTTTCTACCTGACACACCATCCCCGCCCTGCCACGCTTTTGCTTTAAAAAATAATTGCTTTCCTTTTAAGAATAAAAATACTAGTGTGTGGGGGGGAAAAACCCACCAAATGTTACTACTTTATTAAATAATAACAACCATGCCATCCAAATTTGGATGTTGGTAGTCTGGGACAATGTTCGAGTGGGTGGCTGGAAATAAGTCTCTTGAAATAGAAGGTGTAAGGGCTAAAGTGCAGAGGTTTTCCCCAGGAGTTTTTCACGTTGCAATGATAACTTCCCATTTGGCAACCTGGTGTGACATCAAAATGTTCTTTGTGTAAAACGCCTCAAACCAAAAGCTCTGAGATGAAGAACATCACCTCACTCTTCGATCATGTTCAAGTAATAACCAGATTACCTCAGACCACATCACTTTAGAGAGGAAAGATGCTTTTTCCTTTCCAGTGAAGCAGTGAAAAAAGTTGTCTTCAGTATCTTTATAGCTTTTTGCTAATGCTGAATAACTACAATGAGGTTGCATCTTCTGCCTAAAAAAGCACCATGATTTTGAACTCCAGGTCACAAAATGGATTCAGAAAAACCGGAGGATCAGAAAAAGCAGCAAAAAGAAAATGAAGCAGGATGAAGTTGTTTTCCAGCAGGTAAGCAATCATGATGTCAGTTTGTGTAATGGGACAAAGGGCAGAAGATCCAAAATGCCTTCTGATTATGCCTTCTTAAGCTTGGTAGAGATGTTACTGTTTTTGACAAGATGATAGTAAGTGGGTGTTACAAGATTCAGTGTCACTATGTAGTTACAATGGCCAGAAATTAATAACCTTTTTAGATGTCTCTGTTCAGGAGACAGAATTTTCATGTATTTGTATTTAACTGGGACATTCTCAGGAAGAAAGAGAAGGGTGCTTTCATCAGAGAAATACAGCCCTTAAGAGCTTTTGACAGGACCTGAAGCACTGTTTTAGATACTCGTAGGTGAGAGACAGTTTTCATGGTAGATATTGGGACAATAATAGATTTAATGTGCATGTTGAAACAAAATGTTTGGACTATGTTGTTGCATCTTCATTCAGAGGGAGAGTTTGAAAATCATTCATTTGTAGTATAGATTGTAGTTAAGGAAAATGTGGCGATTATTTTAAAAATTACTACAGAGGATTTTAAAACCTGAATACAACCAAATTTAAACTGGTGGTTCACTGGTTAATCAGTGAATTTTGATTACTCTATTGTGAAAGACCTGCTCAGTAAGGTTGAGTTGACCATTTAAATTGCAATATATAGAGGTAAGTAGTTAGCTGATACTAAATAGCTGTTTTCTGACCCTTGAGGGGAAAAAAAGGTGAATAAAGATGCACTTCCAAATGCATTATTAGAAGTGTGATTTTTTTTGCTTGTTTTGATTTTGAAAACAAATTTATGATTGTATTTTAAAGCTCTTGTTACCTTTAAAGGATTAAAATTGTAGTGTGTTTGTTTGCTGTTTTGACAGTGCTTCTAAAATGCATAGTGAATCATTGCTGTTTCTGTAGCCAAATTCTTCCTGATAGCATGACTGCCAGCTCCTGGGATATGTTGCCTTAGTATGGGCATTGCAAGTATATGACAAATGTCCACAAAGTGCATTGTGGTGGGTGGATGATTTACCAGCTCCGTGGTTAGCTAAAAACTGCCAAATAGCATCCTTTAATTCACAACTTTTATTTTGTAACTGGAATACGTAATTTAGGACGGATGTTCTGTGGTGGTGTGCTTTAGAATGGTGTGATCTAAATAGAGATAGTATAAACTGTTTCACCAGGTAATTCCATTTCTGCTTATATTTCTGTATGTCAATGTGTATTTGTGTGCATGTGTAGTATTTGTATTTACAATCATTTTATGCTAAGAGGAAGAAGAATTTTTTAAGATAAAAATTGTATTGCCTTGGGAATTTGTGAGCAAAATGCATTGATGGTACAAATAACACTAGTACAAACCAGGCTGCATGCATTTTGAAGCAGTTTTTAAATGGTACAAAGTAGGTCCTCTGTTACGCCTGAACAGTAGGTTTAAAAGTGCATTATGCTGTTATACCAATCCTAATTTCTTTTTATAGGAGAAAGCTTCATTAGTGCAAAATCCCTTTGTGCTGATAAAACTTCTTTTCTGTTGAGGATGTTGTTCTCCAAGTGTTCCACAGTTTATGAGAGAGAACTTCAGCATGTACATTGCAGTGATAGAAATGCAAAACCTGATGTGTAAACATAAGATGTACTCATTCTTTTTTCAAACAGTAATTCCAGAGCAAGGTCCATGAGTAGACATATGAATTAAAATTGAAGGCAAGCATAACCATTGTCTTCTAATATCTATAAGTATTAATAATTTATGGAGATCCAATGCAGATTCACAGCACTGCATTTGCAAGGAACTTAACCACATGGGAAGGAAGAGGCATAACAATAATCTTATATTTGATAGTGAACCACTGACTATTCATTGAGATGGAGTTCTTTATATTGCCTAGAAGTTTGGCCGTTGCAATGGTGACTTTTTCAATACACTTACAGGTAAGAGTATAGAGAAGGAAAAGAATGAGGGACCTCCCCTGCTGCTAGAAGAGCTTTATTATTTGGTTTCAGAGTTGGTTGCACCAGGTTTCCTACCTTGATTTACCAGTGCAATTCCTACTCAGTGTAGGTGATGCTAACCTCTCTTCTATGAGCATTCTTGATTTTTAGTAGTGTCTGCTTACAGAAGAAATGGCATTATACAGAAGTCAAAGTATTTTTAGAGATAAACAAGAGAACAAGAAAGAGAAAAGCATGTAATGGAAAAGCAAAGCAACCTAGAAGGTAGCAGAGAAATAGAAATAAAGATGTTGAGTGAGAAGAGGGAGGTGAGAAGGCAAGCAATAATAAACAGAAAAGTCAGAGAGCTGGTAGCAGCTCATATTACAACTGTGATTAAAATAAGGATACTGATGTATTTTGCTACACCTTGAAAACTGAGCTTTGCTTTGATCTTGCTTATCCTTTCAAAACAAGCACTAGCTTATTAAATGTAGCTTCTAAACTTCCAAAACAAGCACTAACTTTTTATATGTAGCTTCTAAACTTAGATTTGCTTGTGCTGTCAGATTTTCCTCTAAGATTTAATGTGCCTATGCTGTCCAGTTTTCCGCTATTATTTTTCTTCTTTGTTATAGGAAGTCCTATTTCTAATACAAGACGGATGACTTTGCTATACTGAGTCACCGCAAAATCAAAGCAACTGCATTCAAGTATAAAATCTAGACAGAAAGATAACTGTATGGAATAAGTAAAACAGAATGGTGAAGCAAAGGCTACTGACAACTGCCCGGGAATTACTCCTTGAAAAAAATTGCCTGCTAAACAGTTAAGTTTGTAGGAGCTGACTTTACATATGCTTATACGTATTTAAAAAACATTTGAGGGTACCATGTGCTGGATATAATGATGTGACTGTAGTGTTAACTGTGCTCAAGAGGAACCAGTGGGGAAGTTTGTGTACAAAGGTGTGGTGCTGCTTTCCAGTGTGGATCCACATGGTGGATTACAGCAGTGGGACAGAATCGATGAATGAGAGACTTCTTGCTGAATAGCTGAGGGTTCTCATATTTTGCTCTTTTCTTTATTTAGGTTTTCCTTTGTTTGTATTTAAGCTTTTTAAAATTTCTAACCTTTTTGCTGTTCTATCTCTGAAACTCCTTATATTTTCTTAACGCCTTTTATACCAATTTTTTCTTTCCTACTTCTTTTTCACACCTCATGTCTCTCCCTGTCTTCTTTTGACTCATTTGGTCACCTTCGGTACTGTTCACCCCTTTCTATTTACTTTCAGTCTCTCTATCTATTTGAAAAAAAATAGAAAAATAAGTTGAAAAATTGAAAAAAAGTTACCTTTTCCTTACTGTGTTTTCTGCTTATGTTCTCTCTGTAACTACTCTTCTTACAATACGTGTACACATATACAAATTTAAACACATTCACCCTTTGCATTTCTACTTTTGTCCTCCTTTTTATTCTTGTATGTTTTTTACTCCTCATTTAATATTGTGCTGTCTCTTCATACTGTCATTTATCTGGTCAGCACATTTAGCAGTCAGTATGTATATCAATATAAAATGCTGTTTGTGTGTGAAATTTAGAGAAGGTGTAACAGAATTGATAAGAATTACTTGGTTAAAATAAGTGTTGTTTTATAATGAAGAGTATGATAAAACTGCTAAATGGTGGTGTAATAATGATGGTGATGATGATGTTTATTTTAATAGCTGACTGTGTCTGCTTGAAAAAAAATATTCCATTATCTTATCTGTGTTAGGCAGAAGAAAATGATCTTCTAGTCAGACTAGTGGAATTGTGGCGTGCAATCTGTATCTACAGAGGAGAAACATCTTTTCATTAGAAGACTAATTCACTTTTACATGATGTTCAGTGTCAAAACATAAAAGCTGATTTGATCATATTTCAGTAGTATAAGAAGTGTCATCAGATGAGATAACCAGGATGCACAGGATTTAGGAAAAACATTGAAATAAGCATGCATATATATTCACACTAGATACGGAACATATTTCCTGCATATGATCAAAATTGCATTTGACTGTTTCAGTTTTAGTTTGGTTGTATACTGAAACTTTGGGGAGTGATTCAGTTTTCTAGAAAAATTTCTGCTGCTTTCTCAGAAATACTTTTCTCGTGTTTAAAGTTTGTCTGCTAGTTTTACTAGCAATGTGACTTCAATTTTTTTTCCTATTGGTTGTTGCTATTGATCATTTGTGTCACTCCAGAGACTAACAAGTTGTCAGTATTTAAGCTGTCTTAATAACCTGAGCAAAAATTACTTTCCTGATACAGCTTTTAATTTTCTAAATATAAAAACCCAAACCAGTTGTGATATATATGACTAATGCTAAATGCTGTCTTTGCCCTTTAATAATGAATTCACCAGCATAAGTGAAACACAAGAAACAAATCTTGTAATTCTCAAAATGAGTTGTCTTGTTATACTGCAAGTAGAAAATATTTAGAAGTCTAATAAAAAATACTGCTGAAAAAATACCGTGTGGTATAAAAGAGCTTCTTAGTTAACTAGAAAATTTATTCAGGATGTTGTACTTCTGCTAATTCAGGTAACGACTATTAACATATAATGTGTAAAAATTACATTAAATCTTTAATTGGCATGTATTTTTTGTTTGTCAAAATGAGTATTTTTATTTGAATCTACCAAACCAAATGTCAAAGCAAGGATCAAATCTGAAATAGTCTGTTGAGCTTGTGCACTGCTTAACAGCTAAAAGAAACATAGTGAAAAGTCCTCAGTTGTTTTTCAGAGATGCTTTAGTGGTGTTATTTGCTGAACCAAATTCTGTTACTTTCACAGAACTTTCTACAAACCCTGTAAACTGGCCTTCGCTGATTTCAGAAAACATTCAATTCCTTTCTCATTCAGAAATTTGAATGGAAAATTTTTCCCAGCTCATGTACAAGATCTGATTTGCATTAAATGTTGTTAAGCTGTCTGGGAAATAGATACTGTCATATAAAAGCTTTTTTTATGAGTAAATAATATAATTTCAGGCCATTGGAACTAAGGCATTTTAGTATTTAGCTATCCATCCCAAAAGAATATTTGTATTTCTGAATTGTTTGGAAACTTTTTAATTGTGCTGTTCTAAAGAACTATTGTTTTTTAGGATAGTGCTGCTTCAGAATTCACCTAAGAAACATTTAACAGAACAAGAAAATACTGCGTCTGTGTGTAAAAAAACAAACAAACGTGAAATTTTTAGTTTAGTAGTTTTTTTGTAATAGTCCAGTTCTAACCACAGTATCAGCTGTATCTTTTTTCCAGTAGTGGTATGCCAGGATCATAGTTTTCTTTATAATAGCACCCATCTCTCTTAGCAAGGAATTGTTGTGTTGCATTTCATATGGAGCCTCCCAGACAGATATTGTCTAAGAGTGAACGTTCTCACTAGGCCACACTTTTAGATCAATGAAGCAACTTATCACCATGCATATGCTAATGCTTCTGCTCCCTTTCTGACTCTAATTTAGAGATGACCATCTCTAAATTAGGAGATCTCAGGCCAGCATGGCTATGTGTTGAAATAGTTTAAAGTTTGCAGATATTTATATCACTGTTAATGATAGTTGTCCAAGCAAGCAATCATCCTGTGCAATGGTAGATTTAAGACCACTTTGTTGTAAAACATTAGGTTCATCCAGAAAGGCAAAAAAAGGCAGTTTTAGTAGACGGGTTTATTGCTCTTGATTTGTAGGAAGAATTAGTTACACATTTGTGATGGAGCACTGTTTGGGTATCAGTCTCACTGGAGGCATTTTAAGAAGGTGATATTTGTGTATGTTATCATATGATGCTATCTAGAACTACTTTTCTGGGATTGACTACTGCTGCTAACTTTTTCAGTCTGCTGTTGTTTCTCATTATAAAGCCCTATTTTTTCGTGGTTGAAACATGATCATTCAAACTTTAGCTTAATAAAAAGAAGTTTTGTTTTTAATAAAACAGGAAATGGAAAATGTGAGAAAAGTTTTATTCTTTCCAAAATAGAAAAAAAACAAAAAGCATGTGATAGTTTTTAATACTTCTCAAGTGTATGCCCCCACCAATGTTTACACAGTGAATTCTGAGTGGTGATGTAGTGAGTTCTGGGAGCAGAGAGAAGGCTGTCCCTTTCAGGGCATTTGCAACTTGAGCAGCATACCACATTTGGAAAAAAGTGGTGCACTGCATTCAAACACTCCATAAGTTTTCTCCTACAGATTTTTTCCTATGGATTTTTTATTAGCTGAGAACATACACTTGTGCATGCCAGCTGAATAATCTACTTGATTTAAATGTCCCCAGGTTCTTCTTGATGTGATTGACTATAATGACTCGTAAGGAGGCTTATTGGCTGCTGTCTCAAATGTGTGCTTTATTTCAGTTTTACATGTTTTATTTCAGTCTTACATTTATTACACTTTGTCAGAAATAGGTTTAACTATTTTTGATGACTTAGCTATTGTCCTCATTGTATGTCTATTTTCAGTTTGGTTTATGTTCACGTTAGATAGTAAAAGCACATTTGTAGTAGTCTGTAAGTGCAGACATTGTTTTTTAAAGAAATGTGTGAGCATAGAAGGTAAAGGCTAGGCCTTTTGCATAACCTGTTAGAAAGGTTTTGGTAGTTCTCAATCTGTGTTTTCATGGCCGCAGTACTAAAAGTAGTCATGGGTACAACTTAAAATACTGTGATTCTCTCCTTCGCCTAGAGTCCCCTAAGAAGCTATTTTGGAGCAGAAAGGTAGCTTGCAGTTGGAAGCAAATGCATTCTTTGTTGCTTTAACTAAATGGACAGGATTAAATTCTTAAAGGTGTGTAAATTTTACTGTACTCATTTGGTCTGTGCTACATATATTTTCTTGTATTCCTTTTCATATGGGCACAAACCAAGTGACTGATCACAATTGTCTAACTCACTTCATCAGATGCTTCACATGCAGGTTTTGTGAAACCTATACCAACATTTGAAACTAGACTACTTCTTAACATTACTGTGTCTGTATATATATATATACACATGTGTATGGATATATATACATTTAAATTTCCATAGTTTTGATTAAAAAATTATTGCCAGTGACAATTTGATTAATTAACAGCATGGTTTTTTGGGTTTTTTTGGTCCTCATTATATGCTAGAGCTCAAAATGATTTTTCTAGAAAAACTTTTATTTTTATCTGGAAAAATTGCTTCCTGAAAAGGAAGCTTATGCAATTACGTTGCTCTGGATATATTTTTCTCTTTTCTGCCTTAAATTTAGGCATCCACTGGGCATTTTCAATTAAAGTTGTTAGAGCTCTACATCAGCCATGTTCCTTTAAGAGATGCTGTGGGAAAAGCCCACAAAAAAGCATGCAGATGTGTGAGCTCCATCATTTTTGGTAATCCTAACAGATGGGTAAGGAGGAAGATGATATTACCGTCCCAACCACAGGAACCATTTTTGTTGCTACTTTGAGTCTATGAGATGGTTTGGTCATGAGACACAAGTTTCTTACTGAAATTGGATTTCATTACTTTTGCTTCTTAAAAAATTTAGTGTTTTGGATTTATGACTATATTCTGCATACTCTTCAGGCAGAAGAGTATGCTCTAAATGTGCTGGACACCATGTAAAGAATTTGTCTTAACTGCTGGTTTCCTTCTTCACTCATAACAGAAATACCTGAGAAAAAAAGGGTCTTAGAACTTAGCATGGAACATTGATGAGGGTCTCATGTTCTCTCATCCATATTTCAAAAGAAAATTAAATACAGCAAGAGAGTATTAAATGTTTCCATGCTCAAGATTCTGTTTATTTCAAAGAAAAAATGACGTGTAGTGCCAGTTATGCAGTAACTATAGTTGTCTTGTTTTTGTTTAACTCGATTTCTCTGTGTTTTGGCTGTACTTCTGACAAACATGGTGAAGCTATTAATATATTAAAATGCTTTGCTGAACCAAGCTTTAGTCATTCATCCTCAAGATTTACTTTCCAAATGATCAATTCCTCATTGAAGAAGAGATTTGATTTCTCCTAATTGCCCAGAGAGTTTTTTACTGGGGGATATTTGTCAGTATTTTAAAATATATCTATTTATCTGTGTATCTAACTCTTACAGCGTAGATGACACTTTTTGTAGAGGGCAGATAATGTTTGAGAGACAATAACTGTAGAATGAATTTGTCAAAAACTCAGTTTCCTTTTACGTCCTGCAATTTCCTCTCTCCTCTTTTGCTTGTTAAAGAGATACTGCTTGTTAAGGCAAAAGTAAGTTCCCTTCTGAGTGTATGCCAGTTCATACAAGATGGAATTCTTAAGTTTATCACCCAAATTTACCTTCACTGTGGCTTGATAAATATGGCCTCTTTTTTTGACAGCAGATATTACCGTGAGTAAACCTGCTAGGTTTTCAAATGCTTCCAGAAAGAAGTAAAAAAAATTTCATTTTATCTCTTGTGGAACACAAGCAACACATGCATTCATATTTAGGACAAATGATTGCATGAAGGGTTTGGGAAGCCAGGGAGAGTGATTTCAGCTTACCTGGTTTTATAGATGGGAATATGTGAAAGGAAGGTGCATTTTGAATCTCTTCATGGTCAATATAATTAATATACCATACTTTCATTTTAATACCCACTCTTATTTTATAACATCCATAATATTTTTAAGGAATTAAACATTTACTCTTATTTGAAAAACTACTATGCTTATTTATCAGTAGAGGAGAGGAGACGTACATGACAATAAAATGCTTGTCTGTACTGTATGCATTACTCCTAATTTTACAGCAGCTCAGAGTTCCATAAAAGAAACTGAGAAATTCAAGATACCTGAAAGGTATTACCTAGTAGTGTAAAGATAGTTTTTATACAACTCAGTGTTTACAAACTGTCTTCTACTAAACAAGTGGCAAGTACTTTTTATGTAAGGACCTCATTACCATTGTGTGAGATATCTCAAAAACACTTAATATCTCTTAAAATTCTCTGTCCTTCAAAACTGAAATAAGAATGTTTATCTTGATTTTACCGATCGTAGTCCAAAGCATGGAGATAATAGATAGCTTGTCTGCAGATACCTAAGGAAATCGGGCACACCAAGGAAATTAAGTCAAGTTTTGTGGCCCAACGTAAACCTTAACTTGATAGGTAAGAATTGAGCCACGCATTCTTCCATGAAGCAGTTAGTCCCCTCTGCACCAAAATGCATACAGGTTGGTGATACTTTAACCTGCAGCATAGATCAGAACACAGAACAGATCAGTCATAGCTAGGGCTGTGACTTCACTTCTCCAGTACTGTGAAAGGCCCAGAGCATATAGCAATGTAATTGAAAAGATGATCTTGAGCATGGGAGGATTCATCGTATCAATATTTATATTGTAATAGAATATACTTTCTAGTAATGAGTTTCAGCTATAGTGATTTTAGAATATAAGTATCAATATAGGTGTTGGCTTTGAGTCTATTTTAAATAATAATAATTTAATGGACAACTATTTACCTTTTTCTCTTTGACTATTTGAATCTGTGTATGCAGCCTGTAACCTTTAATGCAAAGGGAGAATAAAACAATTAATAAAAGCTTGCTAAATCATGGGCTTTTTCAGTGCAAAAATTTTAGATTGTAAAACTTCCAGGCACAGTGTGATAAGGTGTTGGAGGGCATGATAACAGCCAGAAGTCAGAAATGTGCCTGTGTGTTGTGTCTTCACAGCATAGAAAGAAGTATGATGGCAAGTCTGTTCCTGTTTTATTGACTTGGAGGTAGTACAGAGTTGGAACCTATGATAAAGAACATAGCACACATAGCCCTTTGCTACACAGGTGTATTTATTCTAGTGATGTGTGTTGCTTCACAACTTATATGAGACAGAAATGTAGAGTTAAGTGTATTGTGTAGATGTCTTGTATAACTATCCAGCCTTCTGGTATAAAGTGGCATGTGAGTAAATATTTAATGAGTTATATTTAATAGAAAGTATCTGGTCAGACTATTCGATTCTCTTTTGCTTTATCAGGAAGACAGGGACTTTTTCTGAAAACAACCCGTTCTGTACTTCTAGAGAGTATTTAATATCTTGCACTTGTTTTTTATCAGTTAAAGCCTGTGAATATCCCATACAGGAATTTGTTTGAAGTGTTTTTAAAAGGAAGGTTGTGCAATACCAGTGACCTAGATGGCATGTAGACACTAAGTCTCTTCATTTGTGTTTTCTTGTCTAGAGCACAGAGATGAGAAGCATTCTTAGAATTATTTTTAGATTTTTAAAAGTCAGCCTTGATTTCCCTATGTAACGGTAATCCCTTGGCTGGGCCTTAAAGTAGTGCTGTTTACTCTTCAATAGTGCCATGCGTTTGAAATTTTTTGTTTCATTTTGGTGCCTGTGGTTTTTTTTGTTGTTGTTGTTGTTTTTTGGTTTTTGGTTTTTTTAAAATTTATTTTCTTTTGTTTTTTTTAATGAAGTACTTAGAAACTTCAACTTGTACTGGATTTTCATACATTAACTGATTGAGTATAGAATAAAGAGCTACCCATTATTCTTCTCGTAGTGTGCCTAAATGACAAAAGTGTTTTGATTTATTGCAGTCTAGTTTGCACATGTAAGATTGTGTGTAAAAGATCACTTCCTAGCTCTATAATTGTGTTGTCTTTATGACATCACATTTGCTGTGACAGAAAGATGCCTGAGCAGTAAGGAGGCAGTAATCCTGGTTTCCTTCTCAGCTTATATCCTGCTTATTTTCTATTTACACATTCATCTGGGAAGTGAGCTGTTGTTCCAGTGCATCTTTACACCTCCATCATGGAGCTGCTGCTGTTTTAGTTGATGCATCCCTCTTTCTAAAATAAAAGGAAATTGGGTGCATCAGTGTGTTTCTCTAGCACCTACCATCGCTCCTCATTCAATTTACAGCATTAAAATCTGTGAAACTTGTACAGAGACATTGTCTTAACCATGCATAGGCTGCTGAATTACAGAATATTACTATCCTTTCTTCTACCACACAAATGAGCTGTGCTATGTAGAAAGGGTAAGCAGTTTCAAGTTCTGCATCTTTGTAAGCTAAAATTATTCTTATCTAAGTGTTTTGTTACTTGAGACAGTAAGTTAGTATTTGTAAAACATACTGAGTTTGGTAAGTTTGAGATTTCATGGAGTTTTTGTTTGTCATTGCTGGTGTTAGAGCAAGACTGATGGTTTCAAGTAAGGGAATTGTGTTCTTTGGGCTTACACATAAGCTTTTCACTACCATACCTATATCTGTGGTGCAATACAATTTGACGTATGTACCAATCATATGGTACTCAGTGTTTGAGTATATTCCATTCATCAAAAGACAGGGCTTTTCAGCTTATCTCAAGCCATCTTGATCTGAGTATTTCTATTACCATCAAAACTTAGAATAAGCCAAATGCATAAAGTGTTATAAAAATGTATATTCGTGAAAGAATAAAAATCCCTTGTGACTCAGCAAATCTGCTATGGAAAAGTTACTTTTGAAGACTAGTGAGTTTTACTTGGCCAAAACATTGTGAGTATCTGTTAAAACTTGTAAAAATCTGATTATGGATGCTGAAACATGAAGTCTAGATTACTCATTTACAGATGCAAAATAAACCTTCCAACAGAACAGCTCAGTACTAATTACACAGAGGGAAAGCAGGAAAATGAGAAAAGTTGGATCAATATACTATCACCTCCATTATTGTGATTCTAATTATATTTAAAATTTTAATAAATTTGTAAGTCATAATATGTGAAGTGACCAATTATTATCAACACAAATAATATCCTTGAGATATCACAATGCTCATTGCTACTCACATGTTGTCTGAGGAAATCTAGGTAGGCATAGGAAAGGAAGAAAGGAAAGGATAGATTGGCCGGGAGGCAACCCTGGGGTGCATCAGGCACAGCATCGCCAGCTGGGCAAGGAGGGGGTTTGTCCCTCTCTGCTCTGCACTGGGGTGGCCTCACTCCCAGTGTTGGGGGTTTTGCTATACCAGGAGCAGCTGAGGTCACTTGGTCTGTTCAGCCTGGAGGACACTGGGGACAGACCTCCCTGCAGTTACAGCTTCCTCATGAGAGGAAGAGGAGGGGCAGGCACTGATCTCTCCTCTGTGATGACCAGAGGACCCCAGGGAATGGCTTGAGGCTGTGTCAGGGGAGGTTTAGGTTGGATATCAGAAAAAATGTTCTTCACCCAGAGAGTGATTGGGCACTGGAACAGGATCCCCAGGGAAATGGTCACAGCACCAGCCCTGAGAGAGTTCAAGAAGCGTTCAGACAATGTTATCAGGCACATGGTGTGACTCTTGGGGATGGTGCTGTGCAGGGCCAGGAGCTGGCCTTGGTCTTTGTGGGTCCCTTCTAGGTCAGAGTAATCTGTAATTCTGTAACTGTAGAAGGAAACTTAAAGCTCAAGGTTTTCAGTTTGTGTTCAACCTCCCTAGCAAACACCTTCATTTTCCATTTCTGGATTCTGTTTCTGTGGACGTTTTACAAACAACCCCACTAGTGGCCTGTAAAGCACTCCAGAACAGGACACAGAAGTAAAGCTGCTTTTAGTTACCGATAAGGAGAATTTGTCTACTTATACTGCATTTGATTTCAATGTTAGCAGTTGGGGGATGGGAATTAAAAGATATATGAAGGGAATGTCCATTTGAAGATGTCCTTCCTATTCTGGAAGATAGCATATGGTGCAAGTGCCTTTTCTTTTTCCAATTAATTGAATTTATGGCCATCTTGGCTTAGTTAAGAGTGGATTGGGTGGGTGTTTTGCTATGTGGACTCTTTCCAAAGCACTGGCAAAGATTTACAGTAAATCCAGCTGAGTTTCCCTGAGGGTCTGAGCTGAAATTCTGACTTTCATATTAAATTAGGCATGGTTACAACACAAGCATTATTTGTGAAGTTTTTATGAAGCACATGACTAGCAAAACAGACAACAGGATGCAAATCATTGGTCAAAAAATATATCCAGGATACAAAGGGCTCTTATATTACTTGAAGGGATGAAGATAAAAAGATTGCCCTTATATGTTTAAAATAAAAAACACCCGTCCCTCAAACTTCTTTGTGCGAGTTACCCTTCTTTGTGGATTTTACCTCAAAAAAGGGCTTCCCTTTTTTTTTTTTTTTTCTAAGCACCTGAAACTTCAGGCAACTATTTCATGTATTTCAACCAGACAATAATCAACACAATAACAGTGTTTTGGGGTTTGATTTTGGTTTTTTTCTGTTCAGTTGTGTTTTTGAAATACTTTAAGATACTTTGGCAAACTTCTTCTGGGGTGTAAAAATGACCAAAACTACCTGCTATTCATTTCCATGGCCTTATTTATACCCGTAATTTATACCTGTAATTGCTGTAATTGTGTGTGGCAGGCTGCTGCTGCTATTTTTGCTAGTATTTTGGGTCATACCATGAATGAGAACCATGGCGTAAACATTGTCCCATGCCACTCCAGGCAGAAATCTCTACTAAACATTGAAATGACCCCTTGAATGCCACTTTTTTTTCCAATTCAAAATTGTGCTATGCTTTGAAAATAACTGTGCCTTTGACAAGTTTAGATTGATGTGTGATTAGAGAAAACAGTGTTAAAAATTCTGGCAATTATCTATCTACACTTGAGTCCTCTTCATGGTTCCTGCTGGATTAATCACTTGTTTATGTCAGGATTAGGATCACTGAGTGCTTACAGGGAAATGAAAGATAGTGACATGAAGTCAGGCTCTCCACATTGCAATTGCAATAATTTTGTTTTCCTTTCCTGTCTTGCATCATGTCCCATCTGTCTGCCAATTTCCACATTGGTTCCTTATCGTTTTCCTCTTTATTTTTTAGAGAAGACTTGAGTTTCAGCAACGTCGTACATCCTCCCTCCCTTTGCAAAAAAACGGCTATAATTAGAGTGAAAATCCATTTCTAACCAGGGAATGTTTATAGTTGTATTACTGTACTGAGTACCTGTGTTTTACCTGATATAAACCTGTGTTATGCTCAGGTGTTTCTGATTTGCCTGTTAGAAAAAGGGAGATGATGGAAGGTTAGTCTGCTTGTTTTGTGACTTTTTAATTGAATTGATGGGAAGCAAATACACTTTTTTATGGAGCAGCTCCGTGCTACTACAGATACACTTCTCCTTTTTTTTTTTTTTTTGGTACCATTTTACATCTGTTCTTGTGGAAGATAATGTTGTCATATAATATAAACTGCAGAGACCTGATTCTTTGTGACTATGCCTGTTTTAATGTGATGGAGAAATGTAAGCATTTTTGGATGCGTAGAAAATGCTAAAATTAAAATTATATTAAGAATGTGATAGATTTATTTTAGCTCAGCTACATGAGATTTCATTCATATTTATCTTCACTTTGTCGCAGATGGAACACCCTACTGGTGTTGAAGGTGCACAACAATTCCAAGCCTTCACAGCCTCTTGGCTAGTTCAAGAAAATTTCTACACAAAATGTGTTGTGTTTTGTGTTTTTTTCTAATGTCTTGGCTCCCATGCAGAAGCAAAATATTAAAATGTTCTTTATACTGCTTTAAGATTAGGTAACAGGGTGTCTTTCAACTTTCGTCTTTACAAAAACGTGTATCTTTGCTCCTGAAAAATCTCTAAATTTCTTGAAAGGCAGGTGTAAGGAGTGTGGGGGGAAAAGATAGCTTAAAGCTGATAGTAAAAAGTAGAATCTGTACATACTTTAATCTCTGATAAAGTGGGTTTTGATTAAGTGCAGGATAAATTATAACAAAAAGCTAACTGGTTAAACTGTGAGTTCCCATTGTTAACATCATAAAAATATTAAAAATAGAATTCACAGCAAACAGGATATCTGGTCATAACAGTGCAGCTTCAGCTGCCTGGTATTTGTGCAGCTGACCTTCTGTGCTGACATCAAAGAGCAGCGAGGAGCCTCGTGACTGTGAATAAGAGTCCTGTTTAATCTGCTCACACCGACATGGTAGCTCATGGAAGGAATGAGCTAGCCTTTAAGGAGTAATGTGAAGAAATGAATTAGTACCTCCAGGGAACAGCACATACACCACTCCTGCTCTGTAGTTGACTCATCCTTTCTGTAAAGCTTTAGTTTTGCCTCCAGTTGTAGGCAGTTGTAGTGGAACTTTTCAATTTCTTTTTAATAGTAGTGTTATTTTTTTTTCTCTGATATTAAATTTGGAAGTAAGGTGTGACTAGTTTGGAGACTTTATTCCAAGTTCCTCAACTACTTGTACCAAATGGATTAACAAACCAATACTTATGGGAGATGGGCTGTGCTGCCCAAGAAAAAGGACACAGTGAGCATTCTGTGCATCACTAAGTGCGTTCCTCCTTGACCATTTACAGTAGAACTATTAAGAAAACATCTTCTTCAGCACAATAGGCAGGTGAACATTCCTGCAGTTTGAAGCCAGGACCAGATTGGCTGACATTTTAGCACAGAGAATATTTTGTGTTCACAATTCCTGCCTATCATGTGATGGCTTATGAGGGAGTCAGGCTGGCTCTCATTATTGCCATATATTATTTAAATTCATATTGTTGTGAAATGTGGTCAGCTGTGTGAACTGCATTTCATTGGAACTAACCTTCTCTATTGTATTCTTTTCTGTTGCTCTTAAAATTTGCATCTCTTTCTACTGAAAAGCAGGCTGCCCTAAGTTTCGAGGGAAAATCTGTGAATGTAGCAAAATTGAGACCAATATTCTTAGATACTTTTTACCTCTTAATTTTATGTACTAAATCTGTATATACAAATCATAATTTTGGCTCACTGCTAAGTTCTTAGGTTTTTGCTTGTACCTACTTTCTGTTTTTTCTTCCTCTTTTAAAGGAAAATGTTTGCTTACAGCATCAGAAATTCTGTTGTGTATCAGCATATGTATTAATGGCATATTTGAAATCAAAGCTATAAGCCAGGAATACCTATTTCAAATATCTCAGTATCTTTTTGCCAAGCCATTTGTTTACTGAACCTTTGAAAAGCGAGATATAATGTTCAATTAACTGAAGGACTGTACAACACTCAAATACCACACCCAGCCTGCTTGGGAGGACAATATTTTTGTGTGCCTACATACCCTTGAATAGTTATGGGGAAGGCTTTGGGTTAGTGTCAGTTTATAGTGGAAAAATACAAGTCTGAAGCTATTGTTTGAGAAGACAAAATGTGTATGTGAAACCGAAATGCTGGAAGAGCATATGGTACAAGAAATGTACCTTTCTTAAAGAAATGTATCCATAGTAGTGAAATGCGATTGACAAAATGCTCTTATCAAGTTTTGAAGGCCTCTCAGATGGCAAGAAGCTGTCTCTGAGATCTTATTTATGTTCTTAAAGAAGGCACAGGATGTAGTGTGTGTATGTGTGTACATATGATTTGGCTTTCTCTCAAAATCAAAAAGAAGTCCTGTGTTTAAAGAAATGCAACTGTGCACTTTTAATTGGTTTCATTATAACTTATTTTTTAGTTTGAATGAGGTGGTTTTAAAAAGAAATTTGGCAGTGCTGCTTTTTTGACATTGTTGGTAAAGTGTCTTTAACTCCTGTCAAGTCCTTGCTTGGTCCTCTTCAAGAATCATCTTACTGTGCCATCAATATCTCAGCAAAGTAAGCTAGGCTTGCGGAAGACCAAACACGTTTGGGTCTGTGACAGGAGAGGATGCAGATTTGATTCTGAAAAGGTGGGTTGGTCTACAGCAAATGTACTTGACACCCACAAACAGCTTCCTTCCTCCCCACCTGATGTCCTCACTAGCTGTCCTGACTCCCTGCCTGTTAAGGTTCACATGCTGGGATGTGGGCAGAGCTTCACTTTTACAGCCTGCTTGCTTTTTCTGCTAAGGTATGTTTGGGTGTAGCAGCCTTTTCTCAAGAGTGTGAGGAGGCATCCCACAGCTCAGATGGTTTGAACATTAATCATTGAGTAGAGGGCTGGGTCCTTAGGTGCATGAGGCTGTGTTGAGGGTGTGGGCATTGTCTGCATTTCTCCTTCCTGACTCTGAAGCTATCTATACAAGAGCCAACCTGCCATGATCCCCTTTCCTGGTCCCTTTTGCTTTGTACAAGCCATAGTAATTCTTCAGAGAATGCTCTGCCAGTATCATACCAGCGTGGAGTATGTTGAAGCTCTTCATTGCAACTAATGCTGAAAGACTGGAGCTGGCATGTAAAATTGGCATCAAATATGTTTTTGAATCCCTGTGTTACCAGTTTATATGCTCTGAAGTGATCAGGTTGATAAATCACATGACTCCAGGGTGAGACACTAAGAAAAATTGAAAAGTGTGCTCTTTCATGTGTTCTGGCCGCAAACTAGCACAAAACTGAAGTTTTCTTATCTTCTGTGTATGTATGTACAGAACAGTGAAAAGATACAAATACCACATTGTCAATCATCAATACACATTATTGATGGTAACTTTTCATAGGAAATTAGCAGGCACTTGTCTGTCATGGATTGATAGTAACTTGGTTGTATTTTAATGGGCTACTCCTTCTGCTTAAATGTCAATAGATATTATTTTGTTTCCAAATAATGACCTTTATGAAAAGAAGAAAAAGAAGGCGGTGATTAAAACCATGAACCATAATCTATTCAAGAGTCAACAAATACTGTTTTTCTGAGTCAGAAGGTCTATCTTCGCTTTTCATTTTTTGTGCATACCAGGTTTCTACACATAGGTGCACAAAGCAGAGACTGCTGCATGCTTCTGTGAAGCAGAGTTCCCAAAAGAGTAAAAGCAGATTTTCTAGTCCAAACCATATTTTGCCTTTTATTGGTCAGTTAGACATTTTAATATTGGGCCAATTTCAAATCTAAGCAACATAGTTCTGTAGCAATGTGCTCTTCAGAGGGTTCAGTCCTTAAGCAAGCTCATCATAGGCATGGGATGCCCATGTCCACAGTAATCTGCAGCTTGTCAAGTGCAGTGAAAGACGGAAGGATTGAAGAGTTCAGACTTAGCTGAAATTAGTAGAAATTCTTACAAATATGGCATGCACACAATTATTGTTCTGGGAATGAAGCCACTGAATTAATGTTAGCAGATCTGTTTGTTTAAATTATTTTTTGTTGTTTAAGTTTACTTTTGAGTTTGGAGTTTAAACTTGAGGACCTGAGCAAAACACGTATATCTGTCAGCTGTGATGGAGAACTACTATATGTTTTGAGTGGAGCCCTTTTTTTTTTTAGTCCCATGTTGTGTTTAACTTCAGTGGTTGCATGTTTTATAAGCTAGAATTAAGCTAGAATCTAATACTCCATATAACAAAAAGCTAACTGTATGCTTGGAATGAATCTGTGCTAGTTTAAAATAAATGCCACTACGTATATTTTCTCTAATGAAAATCTGAAATGGTATAAACTCCATGTAACATGAAGAATGCAATGGTAGTAATAAAGCAATACAAAACTCTACAACAGCTTACAGAAAAGCTCAATAGTTTTGTGATTGTTCTAGTTCACCTACATAAATGTTCATAGTATAATGGCAGGACAAATAATTGTCTGTTTTAATAATAATTATTATAATAATATAATA
>VXAX01003960.1:19697-159549 GCA_013399835.1 Leptocoma aspasia
TTTTAAAGAATTAGTCTTTAGTACTGAAAGATTAATTTAATGCCCAAATACATTAGCTATTGTTTACTTTTTAGAGAAATTCAGCTGCATAAATAGAAAAGTCACTGAGCCTCTCCAGTATTTCACTGCAGGTTCTGTGTTTGTGCCTTTCAAATCACAGTGAGTTAGGTGTGAGGAATGTAAATGGTCCTGAGACACTGCACAGTATGTATAGATACTGCACAGTATGTATAGATAGAGTGGCTGCACCCAGCAGCCACTCTATCTATACATACTGCATATCTGGATCTTTTTCCACGGTGCAGCAATGCCACTTCATTTACTGATCTCATAAAGATCAGTTTAGAGAGATTAGTGAAGGATAACAGAGGGTATGTTTGTCCAGCCACATTACCATAGCATGGCTGGAGGAATAGGAATGGTTAGTGACTTGCATTACTTTATTACTTTTATCTGCTCTTTACAGATACAGTCAGTACTTTGCTTTCACAAAAATAAAATTTGGTGTAAAGATGCTTTTTAACAAGTTTTCTTCTGCTGACTGTTGAGCCAATGACTCAGAGTTCTTCTGCCATCATGTTTGTCATGGCTGTTGTTACTTACAATGAAGGAACTTTTCTGCTTATCTTGGAGGTTTCTCTGGACTTCACCTTTTCCAGATGAAACAGTGCAGCTCTGTGTAAGCTTGGGAGGGGAAACTATGGGTTTTCTGCATCCTTAACTAGATGATGGCCCTAAGTGAAGTAGGCAGCTCTGTGTAAGAGTCTTGTGAGGCTGCCCACTCCTGAATGAAGAGTTGTGTGAATGTCCTCACAGATCCTCTCTACAAATATCTCTGTTCACTGATGATTCCCCACTGACTGTTAGCCAAGATATTTTACTCACTTTATAGAAAATTAAAAGGACTAATTCAACTAAAATTCAACTCAAAATGACTTAATTCAACTAAAACTGTTAATGCATGCTGACATATTAGTATTTTTATTATGTTTTTTATTTGACCTAGTACAATCTCATTTGTATATTACGAATGGATTGGTCTTAGGGTTTTTGTTCACAGGGGTTTTCTGGGGGTTTTTTGTCTTTTTTTTTGACTCTTATTGTTAGAAAGATTTGCATTCATTGTGTAGTAATCTTGTTACTCAGGGTGACTTATTCCAATTCTATTCTTTTGAGCTGCTGAATACTAACTGCCAGATAATTTTCCATATTGTGTATTCCTCTCTTTTTCAGGCAAGATGACATTGCATGCACAATACAGGCATGATCTTACAGTCCCTGGAGTTGCTGTCTATCTTCAGGCTAGGCTGAATTCTTTAGCCGAAGATCCTCTAAGGCATGGAAGTGTGAATAGCACGTAGTTTGTGCTTCAGTTGACTTGAGAAGTTACCCTAGTGACACACAGGTTTTTCTTTCCTTTCTGCTGAAGTCCAGGCCCTGGGCTATCATCACACTTTTCTAGCATGGCTGCCAGGGAGGAGGTTAGATATGAAAATCGAGTCCTCTATCACTATATTGCTTTGAATGGCAATGTAGGTCACTTACACTAAGGCTTTTATCTAAATTACATGTCATTCTTTCTTACCCTTAACCCTTTTCCTTAGGTATAATTCCATACAATGATGTATTTGCTTTAAGGACATGCCCATCTGATTTCAGAGAAGACGAAGAAAGCTGATCAGCTTCCAGGAAATTCCTTTGGTAACTGCAGGGGCAGGGCTTGTGATATTGTGGTATTAATAGTTGCTCCTCAGAGATTTTATGGATGCTGTCTTTCACCTCCTGAAAGAATCAGGATTATTTTAGTCTTGTTTCCTATAACATATGCTCACATAAAGCTAATTTCAGTGTATATATGTTTACCCCCATATGTTTTGTCTTGTAACCTGTCTTATTTTAATCAGGTGTGGGAGAAAAACAGATGTCAAAGACAACCAGTAAACACTAGCCAGGTAGAGATAGGAGAGTCAGTAAATCATGACATTGAAGTAGAGCTTGTGATTTGGTAGACACGGGGGATCTCTCTCTGTAAAAAGATCCTAGAAGTTTCTGAATAAACTTCAGAGTTGACCATCAACCACACTGAGAGGAAACATGGACTTCATAGATTCTTATGCTTCTGGGAACAACACAGTTTGGCTGCATGATGCTTCACTGTGATGGAATAAAGCTCTTGCTTGTGTGACCTTGTGTCATTCTCAGAGAGTAGTGTCAAAGGGACAAGTGGGATGTTGGGTGCAACCCATGAGCAAGAAACAGGATGTGTAAGTCAGCTTCTCCTTTTGATGCTGATGAACTGAATGCCTTTAGGCAAACTAATTCCCCTTAGGTTTTCTACAAATGACTGGACATAAGCAGTGTGCTCGTTTCCAGTGTATGATCTGTAGACTTCTGCCCTAAATGGGCTGGTTGGCCATGCATTAACTGGTTTTATCTTCCAGCTTCAAAGACCTATCCATTCTCTCCTGCACTTCATAGTACTTTTTCAGGAATGACTTACGTGAGCATAAAAATAAAGAACTTATTTCAAAGAGGAGTATTGGAGATCATTCAAAATTCTTGGTGTTATAACCATGGTTTGTATTACATTGCAGTTACTGCATGCCCAGCCGTATAAGGGGGACATACAATTGTATTTTTTGTAATGTTAGCCACTCGGTGCTCTTGTTTCACTGCAGTGGGGCATGAACAGGACTTCCTGATGTGTCTTGCATTTTCACACTTTCAAATAGGCTAACATAATGTGATCAGGCAAAGCTTTGTATGATAGGAGAAATACAAAGGTAGTAAATACATTTTGATGAGGTTTTTAGATTAATTAAGCTCTAGGGCTAACTGTTGAAATATCTTGTGAGGGGATTGAAAAGAACACCAAAATCTGCCAGTATATATTTCCTAGTTTTTATTTGTGAATAAAAGTCTTAAGGAAAGTCGTATCAGAGGTGTGCAGGCTGTTCTTTCAACATTCTGAAAAAGACTGGTTTTGTCTCTTGTTTTCCTCCAAGTTAACTTAGACTGACTGTGCTATATTCATTTAGACAAAGTTAGTGATAAACTCCACTCAGGTTGTCCAGTCATTTTAGTAGTCATGCTTGCTGTTTCCAAACTTGGACTAAGACTCTTGAGCCAATTTCAAAAGATGCTGCTTGGCCTCTCCCACAGAGTGCATGTGCATAATACTATCAACCAGACAGAAGTATTTTTTTCAGACTGCCTTAGAGACCAATTTAAAGTACAAGTGGAAACTCATCCCAGCTTGTTTAGGTACATTGCTTCTCTCATAGTCTAGTAGTTGGCAGTAGTCAAATATGCTCTCTGTGCATCACTAGATAAGATGAATTATGCTTTGGTAATGAAGAACAATTTTTTTTAACTTGCCTAAAAGTAAACAGAAATAATTTATTTTTCAATTTATTCTTCATGCACCTAGTTTGCTGATGTATAGCTAAAAAGCACTGTGATAAGTGTGTATTTTACTTAATTTCCTCTTTGGGAGAAGCCTGATCAGACAGGAATGTTTCTATATTAATCTTACTAAATTTTACCAGTCTCTCTTTCCCTGCCATGAACTTTGGCATATGATGAAAAAGAAGAAGAGACAGAGCCAAGACAATATTCTTAGGGACTTTGTGGAAAACAACTGACATCCCATCGTAGCAGCAATGTGGAAGTCTTGCATTATCTGTGTGGACAGAGCAAATTGTGATATCTCTTGACGATATCTCTTGTTCCACCTGAAAGTACAGTGGCTGTGAAGCAGCCTGTTTGACATTGTGCACAGCCTTAAAGGACAGAAAAATCTTCATTCTCATGGTTGGTAATTGCATTGACTCTGTTCCAAGATCTTTCTGGGGCTGATTCACACTTTTCTCTGGCATCTCATAGATAAAGAAGAAAATACTGTTTTTCTCTAAGTATTTTGCTGCAAGGTACATATATGCATAGGGGTGGTATGTGTCTACGTGCATCATAACTTCTGAAGGTTTTCACCTTCAAGAGGCCCGTCTCTGGCTATCATGGATGTAGCAGCTGTCAGCAAGAGTAGATCACTGGCCATTTAAGTAAGCTGAACTCAGTCTGTTACCTGCCGGCTGGGTAATTTTTGCATGGTGGTATTTTCCATGTTAGCAAACTTTCAGAATTGCCAGAGCTCACAGACTATTCTTTCATGAGTATGAATCGTCCTTCCGAGTTTCCTTACAGAACCTGGAGAAATAAGTAGTTTGATTAGCTCTCCTCAGCCCTCACTGTGGTCTTCCACTATATGAACCAATAAACTCTTTAGAACAAGGGAGAAAGGAGCATCAGAAAGGAGGTACTATGTCTCTTCTCCAATCCTTTCATTCTGTGGGGATCTGATAGGCACAGGAAACGGAACAAAGATTTGGGGTTTGCAGTCATGGTCTGTCCCTCTATTTGTTTCTGCTGGCCTTTTTCTTTTGTTCTCTTTCTTACTTTTTTTGTCTCTTTGCCTCTCTGTCCTCATATTCTTCTCCCTTGTAATACACACATAGAATGTGAAGAATGGCTGCTTTAAATCAATCCTTGCATTCATCACAGAAGCACCCTGTAGTGATGTCAGCTGGCAGATTCTGAGTGCAGAATGCTTTATTGCTTTGTGGTCAAGAAATTGTGCAATCATAGTGGTCTTTGTTGTTTTATTTTACACCCTGTCTACAACATCAGCTTCTAGCTGATGAAGGTGTGTCCTTCAAAGACCAGGCTCTGATTTCTGAAGTCAGTGGAGGAAAAAATGAGGGCATAGATGATTCCCCTTCTTGCAAATGAGAGGAGAGAGTGCTTCTGCAGGAGTGCAGGAAGAATCTTGGTTATGGCTGGTGCTGTTTTATGGAGTAGCTGCATCTGTTTTAAGAGCTATTGTACGTGGTGGTCTGATGCACCCTGCACTGGAGGATTTTCAGCTTTGACTGTGTAGTTTGGCAATATTTTCCATATCACAAGAAGCAATCTGTAATAGCCTCTAAAAGCAAAATACATAGGAGAAAATAAATCTTGAAGCTAAATTTTAAACTATTTGCTCAATTCCTGTTGAATGCATTCAGGTGATTGTCTGAAGATTAGTTGGGTCTCTGATGGGGGTTGTGAGAGAAGCCTGAACTACTAGTGGAGAGAGCCATTAGGTAAATGCAAAATAACAAGTGACTTTTTATTTGGTGCTGTAAAGCACTGGGATTGGATATTAGTTTGTGATTTTAAAAGTGAGACGATGCCAATGTACATGCTGTTGGGAAGTATATGCCTTTTCTCACTCTGGTTTGCAATGCACATCTTAGAATTAGTGTTGATCAAGTGTGAGGAATGTTTTTTCTTCAAAGTTACATGTCTAATATGAAAGTCTCTGTCTTGTGTGAACTGCTTTTGAATATCACAATGAAACTTTTTAAAAATGTAAATAGCTTTAGGATAGGAGATGTTAATATAGTCCTTTCTTAATTTCTGAAAAGTTTCAGCAGGAAAGAAAGAAATTTTACAGTACCCATTAAGGCATTTCACAACATACCCTTGTGCAGTGTACCTATTTCACTACATCCTAAGCATGTTGGTTTTGGATTGATGCCAAATTTATAGCCAGTATTTCAAGTGTACACTGGAAAACAGCTTAGCCTGACAGTAGTAGCAGTGCTGTCAGTGTTTCCTTTTGTGTTCAGGTAATCCAAAGTTTTTCATGTACTGAGAATCTGTTCTTAATTCTTCAGCTGGTGGGAGCTGAAGGCAATGTTCAGCTGAGCCTATAGAGGAGGTCAATACTGTACTCAATCATAAAATTTTTCCTTGTGAAACAGTGGTTTCCTAGGAAGGAAGAAAAGGCAGAAAATGCAGATATCCATTGATTTATTTATAGACTTTATTTTAAAAAGTATCTGCTGTATCTATTTTCCAAGTAACATTGATTTTAGCCCTGGAGAGGATTTGGGGGTTAGGTGGAAATAAAGTACAGGCCTGAGCATTTTAATACATGAGTACTTCCAAGAAGACAAGTATTTAAATATACCCTATGTTCACACCAGCTCTTAAGGTCAGGCATGTACTTTCTTAAATAAAGTGTGTTGCTTAGAAGTTGCATGGCCTTGTCATTATCCCTTTATCCCTTCACCCAAAGAACAGTCATTGTTTATTTTAGTTCTGTTCACGATTCTTTGGCTTCCCTGGCAGCTTTTTTGGCATCTAAGCTAACTCTTTATTTGTTTTGTATAAATATCCAGAATATGCCCTCTGTTTGTGCTGTGGTCTGGACATTAACTGATGCATTTAGACAACAACAAGTCTTTGTTTTACCCTAAAGCAGTGTTTCAGTTGTCTACTAAAACTTCATAGTCTAGTTGCAAGATGTCAGGGACTTTGATGTCCAGCAGAAAAAACTTCAGACATCTCTTAAACTGCAATCAACATCCAGCGATCTCTGTGGTAGAATTTGCTATTTGCACAGCAGAATGGCATTGCTGTGGCATGTGTGAAATGTGTGTCAGCTCATGTCTGTCCTGCAAGCTGGGACATAAATAAAACTGTATGCAATCTGTACTGTGGGAGGGATTTAGATTACCCCTCAAAGTATGGCACTACTGTGCTCAAGAATAGTTAGCATATGTTTTGAGTAGTAAGGCTCAGAGCAGAAAGCTCTGGGGAAAATGTCAAAACTTCTGCTGAATACTTTGGTTTGGGACTTTGGTTTTAGAGAGAGCTTACTGGGGTGGATGAGCAGGGGAATTAAAATGAGTGGAAAAACTCAGGAAAAAATTATATTTCAATTCTGAGGCCTAGGACCGGATGAGGCAACTGTTTTTCCTGTGGCCTCAGAGAATGCCTGAACTGAAGTGAAGCAGTGGTTTTCGCAGGAGTGGTGTCCAGGGGTCTGCACCTGCCTGCTCTATTGGGGTGTATTCTCCTGAGAGGTGTGCAATGCAACCTCAGCATCTCCCAGGCAGAATACTTGGTAGACTCTGTTTCGTCTGTGCTTAGATGAGGTTTAATAGCAGCAGCATTGTATACATCACCATTGTCCCTATTTGTGTTGTTAGCTGGTTTCTTTAAGGTGAGGGAAACCAGCAGGAAACACTACATCTAAGTTAAATTCTGGGAGAAAGGCTTTGTCCTTTTAACATAAAATGTACCAAGACAGCAATATTTTCTTTCTTTGAGATATCTTTTTTCTTTTTTTTTTTTTTTGACTAAAAGAAAAAGGCAGCAAACCATGCAACTGTTTAGCTAGCTGTAATAGTGGGACTTCTTGCGTTAATGTCAGAGCACTCTGGTCCATAGGATCTGTGCCAAAGCAGTGAGTTCAGTTTGATCAAAGGATGTTCAACTGGGTATTTTAATTTACTCTTTTTAGGTGTATACTTTCTGCCATGACAAAACATAACAGATCCTCTGTGACACAGGGAGTCAGTGAGTAGTGATGACATCCAGAGATGCGTCTTAGTTGTAGATGAATGATCCGTGACCTTTTTTCATGTGATAGTATTGTATGAAGGTAAAAGGAAAAAAAAAATTGTTGTTCTGTTCCTGATGACTTCAAAAGTGTGGTCCTAGAATTTTTAAAAATGCCTAAGGTTCTTATGGTTTAGTTGTTCATGAGATAGTCAGTGTTTTAATGGCTTGTGTTCTTTGCCCTGTAGGCTGAACAGCACAATATTACCTGTTTTATTCTATGGCTTTTTCTTTCCCCATGTGTAACTTGTTATGGTTCGGCTACTGTGTATTATTTCAAACGTCTTCTTGCATAGAGAATGTCTATGAGAGAGGGTGTGGAAAATGTCCTTTGAATACTGACCTGTTAGAATTTAATCACTGGAAAACTCTCCTGTCCAGAGCTTAACTGTTAAGCAGTATTTCATAGTTCCAGCTCTGTTCTGATGTCAGAGCATGGAGATCCATTCCTGAATTATTTCCTTGTTCCTTTCTATGTTACTGACACAAAATGCAGTTTTATGCCAATGACCCTAGTATCAGCAATTACTTTGGGAAATAACTTCCATATTATTCCGTACTTTAGAGGTCTTCCTGAACAAATGTAGGATCCCTCTCAGTTTGGTTTTGGTCTCCTTGTGCTCTGTCAAAAACCAAAAACCATAAAACCCCAACCAGCAACAACAACAATACAAAACAAGAAAGGTGTTTTGTTGTTTGGTTTTTTTTTTTTTCAGTGTTACTTTGGCTGACAGAAAACACCAAGGTTTTCCCAATCTCTTGGACTCTTTCTTTATAATGAAGAGATTTTTTTTTCTTCTGAATATGGTCATGCTAGAACCTGAGGCCAGAAGTTTTCTGCTGTTTTCAATTGACACTGTGAAATATTTAACTATGACTATCCCAGTGGTAAGGTAGTGGCAGATAAATAGAACTTCTCTACAATTATTTTCTGCTTGAGAAAAGGAGTTTGATTTTGATGATGTGCAGGGTGTTGGGATTCTAGCCCATGAAAAGAGTGGTGGCCCAGGAGAGTTGACAGTGCAGCCTTTTGCATCTGCAGTGGTTAGTAGATTCCAGGTTGACACTAGAAATTACCATCTTCTTGTGTTCTTGGATGTGCTTTGTTGTATGAGTTTTATGGGCACTTTACTGAATTATGTATCAAAACTTGCTGGTTTTTAAATTAAATATAGTGCTCGGATTAGGCACTGTTAATGACTAAAACAGACTTGTTGGTTTTGTTGCTGTGTCCCTTTGGAGTGGCATGAGAGGAGAGTATCCTTTGCTTTATGCATGAATCTTCTTTTTCTATTTTCAAAATCTGAAATTGGTATAAACTTAGAACTTGCTGATTTTGGTGCTGTCTTACTTAAGTCATCATGTCTAAGCAGTCTTTTGCTGTAGTCAGGAGGGTGCCTTCAACTTTCCTTCGAATACAGATAACTTTGTATACGTAGTTTTATTCTAGGAACAAAGAGGAGAGGGCTGTGTCTGTGTTTATGAGCTTTCAAAATACTACTTTACTACTTTGGGAAGACGTGAATACTTTTAAGTATTTTCAAATTCAGTTGTGTTTTCCCTAAATTCTTAATCCTTTACATAAATAGTGAATCACAAATCAAAACAAAATTGGTGCTGTGTTTCACTCTCATTAGAAGAAACTAATTTTCACATGAACCCAGCTGTTACAGGGGGCACAAGCTCTACCATGTCCTGTGGCTATTTCAGGAAGGCAAGGAGACAGCATTTGTAGCAGATGCTGCAGTGGAGTTGGTCCTTGTGCCCATCCAGAACTTCAAGAGCTTGATGATCCACTGGTTGCATGGTTGTCACTGAGAGATGGCAACATAACTGGGAGGAGCAACTGCATTTGTGTTGGCCTCATGGTAGGGAAAGTTGCCCCATCAGGAGATGTCTGCAGCATCAGGTGAATGTTACTGTTCTTTTAGACATATTTAGACTGGTCAGTATGAAAATTTAAGTAAACTTTTCATTATTTTTTGTGAAAGTGACAGTTGCAATGGGCCAGACCCCTGCTTTTTTACTGCTGATCCAAACAAATAGTAGTTGGTATTAGCAACTGAATGGCCAAACTGGATTTAGTCAGAGCCAAACTGGATTTAGTCAGAGCCAAACTAGATTTAGTCAGAATTATAAAGTTTCCATAGCTTCAAAGTTTTATTGGCAGTCTTAGTAGCTCACAGTATTTATTTTCCTCTCTTCCCACCATGTAAACATGAAGCTAAATTTATTTCTGGATACTTTAAAGAGGTATTAAAAATTATGTTTCTAGTTTGCAGCCAGGGTTTATTTAAGGAAAAGAAAATGAGAGGCAAATTTGCCTTCATGGGACTTGCATAAAATCTCTTTTTTTCTCGTCTTCTCTTTCAAGCTTCTCCCTAAGTCTTCGAGCACCATAACAAGGTCAGAAGTCAACCTGGAAATAAATAAAATAATGCAAGAGCATTACTGAATATTTAAAAGTATCTTCTTTAGCTCCTGATTTGCTTGTATTTTTAAACTTATTTTTTTAAAGTCTTGCAGTATTGTCATCACATAAAATATAAAGGTTGCAACCTTTTCAGGCTCTGAGGTGTGGACATTCCTGAAAGAGTTTTTCTCAATTGTTATGAGACTGTTGAGCTGAGGAGCAGACTCTATTTCAGAGATAGAAACAAGTATCACATTATATATCATACGTATTTCATTAGAAGTAAGTAATACCACACAGAATATTCTCACTGTGTTGCAAAATAAGAGAAAACTATGGTTATACTTTCCAGATTCCAGGTTAAAACTGTTAGGTGTTTCAGGTTTGGGTTTTTTCCCTGAGCCTAACACCCCTGTAGAAAGTAACATTTCTGTGCTTTTGACTACTGTTGATCATATTTGGATGTATCAATGCATTTCTGAGTCTCCAATCCCTTAAATAATCCTGTTGGCTAAATGCAGGGTGTTCCAAGGGCACAGTTGTGTAATGTAGCATGAATTACTTGTATTTGAGAGATGTAAAATTATTAGACAAGGAGTAATGAATACCAATTAAAGGAGGGGAAAATTAGGTTAGATAGCAGGAAGAAATTCTTTGCTGTGAGGGTGATGAGACACTGGAACAGGTTGCCCAGGAAGGATGTGGATGCCCCAACCCTGGCAGTGTTTAAGGCCCGGTTGGATGGAGCTCTGACCAACCCTGGTCTAGTGAGAGGTGTCTCTGCCCATCGCACAAGGTGTTGAGGATTAGATGGTCTTTAAGGTCCATTCCAGTCTCTTAACTTTATATGAATCTATTATTTGAATGAACTTAGAAAGGTAGCTTTTGTTTGGTTATCTTTACACAGAGATAATACAGAGTCATATTCAACAGTGGGATGAAAGGACTGTAGAGAGGAACGGCGACGCCTAAAGAACCTGCTCTGATTTTGTGTTCTGTGCGGTCATAGCTTACATATACAGCTCAGAAGTAACAGGAAGGGCAGCTAAGCCTGAACTAAGAGAAATAAGGGACTTGATTTCAGATATTCTGGAGTGATTTAGTTGCTAAATTAATACCTACTTATCTGGCTGCTGACTCATACGAGAATTGAAGTCATCCAAAAAGAGATGCTTTTGAGCCTAATTTCAGCAAGTTAATGTGGCCTAACCGTAATTGTGCTTTCTGTTTCTGCTGAATATGCTGCTGCAACAAAAGAGGCCTAGAATGTGGTAGTCAGTGGGCTATAGTACCAAGGCTGGAGTTAAACCACAGTGCTAAGTAAGATTCGTGGTACTTAGAAAAATCACAGTATCATCAAATGGTTTGGGTTGGAAGAGACCTTTAAATGTCATCTAGTACACCCTTCTGCTGTGGAAGGGACATCTTCAACTAGATAAAGAGTGCCTGTGCTTCCTACACTTGCATCTATCTATTTGCTGAAAACTTGTGTCTTAATGAGCTTAATGAATACTCATTACTGATTTGTTAAACCATAAAAACGTCAGATCAAGCCAAGCCAGAGCAGAGAGGTTTTAATTTCCACTAGGGTCCAGATTTAGTTTTAAACTTTAAATTAGGTCTGAGGCTTTGCCCAGACTGTCAATACTGTGCCCAGATTATGCTTCTTGGAGGAAGATCCCTTGTGGGCAGGTTGTACATGGCTGTGCCAGCTCCCCTGTAAACAGGCTCCCAAGAGCAGAAACGCTTCCTTCACTTCACCAGAGTAATGCAGTGCAAGAAAAGGATCTGACTGTGTGTTTCCATTGTGCAGAAGGTTTCTGTGGCTCCTTGTTGTCTTAGAAATAAAATAGTTTTACTGTGACATAAAGCAACATGATAATAATTTCCTTTGAGCAGATGTTGGGATTATTGTGGTTTATTTTTCTGAGAAGGAAACGTCTGTTAACTTCAGGTGTTACAAAGCCTGATACAACTTGACATGGAGAGAAAGCCATAGCCATGGAAGCAGTAGGCTTCTTTATAGGCACAGCATGTAAAGTTGTCCTGGTGGGGCTACTATTATAGTGTTCCTTTGATCGTGTGTGTGTTTTGGTCTGGCCACAAACACTGCATTTACAGTCATGGCCACATGCATGATCTGAAAGATGATGTGATTGTCATGGGATTAAATGACTCATTGAGATTTGCGGTGAATGAATTCTGGATCTCTTGCTTGCAAATAAAGTTATTTCTCTGAAAATACAGTGTAAAGCTTACAGGATACGACATTGCGCAAATTTTACCTAGTTGCACAAATTTGCCTAGCTGTGTTAATTGGAAAGCAGGAAGTCTTTGGGTTCACACTGGGAACTGCTATAGCATGCCTCTGTAAAAACAGAGTGTCTGTCTTGTTGAACGTGTTTTTGTGTTAGTAATACTACCTACACCAAGACAATGTTCTCTTTCCTTGATAAAAGGAAAAATGAACTATTTCCAGGAAGGCACAGGTTAAAAAGATACCTGGATATCTTGATTACTGTGTTATAAGCAGTAATCAGTTACAAGCAGAGGAAGTAATTTTAGTTCTTGCCACTTGCAGAAGTATTTTCCATGAATGAATATATTCTCTGAATTTTCAGACATTAGGTAATAGTATCTTTTCCTGTTTGTTTTAGGGGATTAAAGTGTAATTTACAGGGAGATGCCATTTTCTACTGAAACTTTAATTTTTTATTTCTAGGAGTGGAGCCAGCTTCATCTTACAGTATTTCCTGAGCTGTGTGTTAAATTTTTGTTTTAAAGAGAAAGCTGTGAAGAACATGAGAGCAGGGAGTGGGGGTCAGGAGTTTGTGTGTGTGGTAGCATTGTTTGCCATCCATAGATAGCAATTTGTGAGTTTAAATGAAACACCAGCCAGGAGAACTTTGATGTCTAGAAACAGGAAGCAATTCAACTCAAGATGATAATTATGGTGAGGGTACCTAGGCATTCCCAGTGGCTGTTTTTCTCAAAGTGATAGAAACATCTAGTTGTTTTTTCTTGAAAAAAAGAGTGCTAACCGTGCACTAGCCATGCCATGAATTTTTGTGTAAGAACAAAGCATCTCTTTGTATCCTGCTAGTAGACTGTGGGTTATCTTGTCATACCTGCCCTCATGTGTACAGCAGAAGTGGCATGTAAAAAGGAACAGACTTGACCCTCTGAACTGAGTTATTAATCTAATGAGACATCCCTCGATCAGTGAGTGATTTTCACTATCTTAATTCATTGTTTAAATTTGGATGTCAGTATTTACCTTCCATTTTGAAAGGAATAGTGGAAGTCCTAGAATTAGGAAGTTTAACAGAGTCATGTGTCTTGATTTTCTAGTTGTCTTAAAGGAGTCCTCCATGTAATTGTGGAAGAACTGAAGGGAAGAAGTGCCTTTATTCAAAAACTGTTTTGAAAGTCTCTGAAAAACATTGTGAGACTTCAGTTTGTGCTTCATAGATTATCTATTTTGACATTTTTGATCATAGTTTCTGTCCTGCCTGTTGTTACTCACAAAATGAAGTATTCTATGCACAAGAGGAATTACGAACTACTACTTTTAAAATTAAAAGTAGTCCTGGACTGAAAGTTGATAGAATCATAATAGCAATAATCGATAATAAGGTATTAATTATTAGTATATTTATTGTCACTGCTATTAAATGTAGAACTTGAAAGCAGACAATAGTAGGAAAACACATCAGACTTCTCAGTGTTGGGGTGCATTAATGGCCGAGTCTCATGAATGTGGGGAGTACACCAGATATTTTCTCACAGATGGTAATTTGGCACACATGACATGCATGAGGATCTGAATTCTTCCACTTTTCAGTCTCTAGACAATCTACACAAGTCTAAAAACTGAATGTAATTGGATAACTGTAATAGTACAAATTCCTTGTGTAAATCCTAAACTAAGGCAAACAAATTTTCAGCATACCCTAAAAGTAGCAAATGTGGCTGTAGAGCTAGGAATTGTAGTTATGGGCTACTGGATACTTTATTTTTCTGTAGGAACACTGTTCAGGAACAGCTAAATTAATTTAAGCTTCCTGAGTGGAAACAAAATCATGCACAAATCAGATTAGTAGGAGCCTGCAATGAGAGTTCCTATTGCAAATGTCTGTTGCAAATAGATGTTTATCTTAAATTGCTGCTTCAAAGAGATTTTTTTTTTTAAATGGTATATATCTCTATAGAGTCATACTGAGAAAGCTGCAGTCTGAAGGATTGTGTCCAGGGAACAGATGCATCATGGACAGTAGTGGTGCCGACTTCTAACACGCTCAGAACACTCATCCACAAGGATCACCTACAAGAAGGGAGGGTGTAATTCAATTTCCACACTCATTTAATCCCATGTCTTTCAACGTTGATAGTTGTGAGGGCAGTTTTTGCCACATGGATGGCTTTTCCAGTAGGGGTTGAACCAATGCAACTCAGCTAATTTCACCTAGCTATCTTTTTGTTATGTTGGTTGGTTTGGTTTTGGTGTTGTCTTTCTTCAGAAGGAAGCTATAAATAGTTAAGCCTCTCTCTCCCATTTGGTAAATCTTTTTTTGCATACAAGATCATATGCCAAAAGTACGTTTATCCCTTTACAGAGCTGGAAGTACATAGAATAGACACTGTGAACGTATTTCCTTTAACTCAGGAGCCAAGATTGACGCAGCTTACAAGGGGGCTCATCGGTCTGAATTTGCTCCTAATTCCAATAAGGAATAAGTACAAAAAGTGGAGAAGATGCCATTTTTCCACTGCTGTACAAGCAAAGATATTGGAGATATGGCTATGTAAAGGTGTCAGGACTGGCCTCAAAGTGTGTATATAAATAAAAACCTCTAATTTTCCTCATGTGATGAATTATTGTAACAGTACATTACATTTTGGGTAGAGCTGAAATATAGTTCTTAAGCCTTTCAAAGTTCTCATTTTCACAGTTTCCTCATGCAAATTTGCTGTTTGCAGTTGCTGAAGTCAAGGCTTAGCATTTGCCTATTTACCTTCATGGCCACAAATAATTTCTCTAAAGCATTTAGAGACATCTAAAGTCAGTTTACAAGAACAAGTTTTTATGGCAGATCTCCAGTGATCAAAACATATGTCAGAAAATGTTTTGATAATACATGCTTCTTATGCACTAGGTACGTGCTTTCTTGGTTTAGATTCCATAGCAGCTTCCTGCTGGTTTCTAAAAACCTTTTGTGTTACAGCTGGAAAATATAACTACTGAATTTCATCACTTTATTGGCACATAGGTTACGTAATTTTGTGCTGCTCTGCGCATATATATTATTTTGAAACCTTTTTATTCCTGTATATAAAATTAGTTTGACCCGTACCAGTATACTTGGTATTGCCAAATAAGAATTGACACAGTGTGCAGATGTCATCAATAATAAAATCCGTGAACAAGGTGTTTGGGAGCGTGTAATGTGTTGACTTCAACCTCTACCAAATTTGAGCAAGTCTGTTCCCTGCAGCACTAAGTTTTATGTTCCACTCTTTAATGTCTTCATGTTTCAGCATTGCAGTGAAAGTTTAAAGTTAACCAAAGAATATAAAATGTCAAAATAAATTTAAATTATCACAGTGTGTGTATTTTAAAATGATTACTCAGAAGGTGTTGTGTGCTCCACCCTACAATTCTTACAGATGAGTTTCACTGAAATCTGTGGGAATTTTGTCTCAACAAGTTCTGCTGCTAAAATCGAGTTTGTTACATCTGAAATGCTTAACATATAAATCTAGCGCAAACCAAGGCAGTTAAAGCTCAGATTCCCTAGGTTCTAAAAACTGTGACCAAGTCTGGTTTAGATAGTCCATGCAGTGTAATGAGAAATAAAGTCACTTAACATTCATAACAAAAGCTTTTTTGATGTTAATATTGTCAGAAGTAACTTGTCACCTATTTTTTATTATTTCTTTTCTTTTAACTTTGTTGTTACAAGACAGTTCTCTGATGATCTCTTCCAAAGTTTTAGCCTGAAGTCAGTTTAGTCAGATGTGTTCTGTCAGAATTCATCAGCTGTTGCAACTATCAGTTCAATATATTTCATTTGAAATGCTACATTGCTTGTTCTTAAAGTGTTTGTATGGATTTACAATTCCCCCAGTAATAGCATAGCATTACATGCACACCTGTCAGAAAAGTAGTGCAGAATTATATCAGCATTTTACATTGGCTCCTGCTAGTTTGCTCTGCAAAACACTGTTTGCAAGTTGTGATGAAGCTGCAAATGTGCAAAAAAAAAAGTACTTTTTAGACATCTGAACAGTATTTCTTTTGTTAGTCCTTTCTTGGACTAATATTTCTCTTGTTAGTCCATTCAAGGACTAATAAAATCTGTATTTTAAAATGTGCTGCATAGGAGTTTTTGTATGTATTTGTTGATTTGTATAATTGGGGAAATTTGACTTATAGTTAGATTCACTGTAGCATTTTTTCCAGAGTAGCAGTGTATTAGGAACAGCAACTAATTTTAAATACACGTCCAAGCTCTCTTATGCTGAATTAAAGTGTCTGTGATGTTTACCTAATGTGTTTTTTGAAGTGTCGCATTATATAATTTAATTATGAAATTGTATGTGTAAGCTAATATATCTGGAAAATTAGCATCAGAGTTAATGTGGAAAAATGCAGAGATTTGATTTGAGCCTGTAGTCTCCATGCTTGGCTTTCTTTCTAGTATTGTTTTTCTTCTTACTTTTTATTGAGTAGTAAATGCATTTCAGTGAAGAGTACCTCTGTCTGCGTTTTGTAATATGGTATTTTAAACATGCCTTTGAGCATTGTTCAAATATAAGATAATTGTGTACTACTGAATGTTTTTGTCTGAGAAATAGAAATATGGGGTTGTTTCATAGTAATTACCAAAATTTTACTTTTGTTTATAGACAGGTATTATTTTTTAATTTTCTTTTTATTAAAGTTTATAAATTAAAATAAAGTAGAAAATTAATAACAGCAAAATATAGTTTGACAAAATCATTCTGTAGGTGTTAGTGGGCATCAGGTTCTGCCTTGAATTGTGCATTACTCGGTATTACAGCTTTGAATTACAACTGAATTCAGTTGTTTCAATCACAAATAACAAAAATGTAATTGTAGTGATTCCCAATTTCCGGGGATGTTTGTTTGTCTCTCTTACGTGAACAACACCCCCGAAAGCCTTTAGACAGAGCTCAGGAGAGTTGCACAGAAGGAGTTTAGAACTGGCTTTTGACAACCGAGTGTAAGTATTTTGTGCGTGTGAGGTGCCACCGGCACGCGTGGCGCCCGCTCGCCACTGGGGGAGGTGGCCTTGTGTGTGCACACACGGCCTCTTCACAGCTGCAGTTTTCTATGTTTTCTAGCACAAGTCTTTGTTCCTATCCACTCCCTCTAAAAATCCTGGGTTTCAACTGGGCAAAGTATGTTCGTTTTCCTTTTTTTTAAAGCCTCAGCTTTGTATAAAAATATGTAATGTTCTCCCCTGCTTTGACGCCCTGCCAGATTTTGTGGTTTTACAACCCAGTTTCCTGGAGAGGGTTTTAAAAAAAATATTACTGGTTTGGTTTTTTTTTTCATCTTCCCTATTGCTGTGTGAGTAATTTAAAAACAAAAAAAAATCGACTGGAGGAACTGACTGCCTGGAGGAAACAGTGAGATGTCAAACATTAAGTAAACATTCCAAAAACAGAGGAAAATCCAATCACCAAAACCAAAGGAAAACACCCCAACCAAGCAACCCAATGTCTGTATAATAAATAAACAATAATAAAACATTTTTTTAAAAGAAGAAAAGTATCTTTGTGTAATGGAACTCACATTTTTCTCTTATGAATAACCTACAGTGCGTTCTTTAAAAGACAGACAATATTTGATTTCAACAGTAGCAGGTATAAGTGGAAAGGGGGAGAGGCATTCAACAAACAGCTGGCTAAAAGCCACGTAAAATTATGTTTTCCCATGATTTTGAGGTCTCAACAGCATGACTCACCAGCTTCCATTCTATCCTTTGCAATTTTACATACCCAAAATCTAGATTAAACTAATCTGTCTTGCTGTCTGCTGCTGCAGTTTAGAGCTGTGCTGCGATATCACAGTGCATGTGTGTATCACTGCAGTATCATGGGTCTATAGAGGGAGCACTTATTAGTGGAACTGGAAACCTGAGCTTTAAAAAATAAATATATAAATGGCAGTATTGTATACATTGAGAGGCCCTTAAATTGGTTTCCTTACTGTGAGCAGCAAGGGTTGTCATTTGCAAGGTTGCTAAGCATAAATCAGTAATTTTCAGTGTTCAGGCCAATAAGCTCTAATTGGCTTAGCAATACAAATTTATCCATGTAAATGCTGAAAATGCCAGTCAACGACAGTTTGGGTTTTTGTCTGTCTCCTGCTGCATGACCACCCCTATCCCCTGCCCCTCCCTCCTCTGCCCCTGCTTTACTTTTCAAGTCAGTTCAAACTGTATGGTCAAAGATCCCAAGGGGACTGAAAAAAGGGAAAACAAGTTTTCCTGAGAAAAGCAGTCCTGAGCACTGTATGGGACTTAGGCAGCTTTATGAAAAAAATTGCTTTCTGTTAGTATCACAACATGTCTTTGTCACCTTCCTGTTCTTTCCCTTGAGACACATCTCTGCAAGGTTCAGATCCCTGTTTTCCTCCATGCAGATACATTGAAAACTAATCAGTATTGTAAACACTATGTTTCTATTGGGGCAAACTGGTTTTTTACTACAAAGGGTAATACAGAAAGGCAGTATGTACTGGAAAGGCTGCTTATTTATAGTGGCTTTATTAATGATACAGACCTGCTAAAATACCATTGCTGCATTTGTTTCTTCCAGCCAGACTGCCTATGAGCTGGGCTTGGTGTTGTGAAGTCACAGAGACCAGCACTTGTCATTTACTGTAAGCATGCAAATTACGTAACATTCGTAATTAGCAGAAACTACAGTTGCAATAGACTATTTCCTTTCATTGCTTTTATTTGCATTAAAATTTTATTTACAATAAAACAGAATGCAGTTATTTCAAAGATTGTGAAATATGTGCTGTCATTGGCAAACCTTGGTGCATTTGGTTTTCCAGCTATTAAAGTAAAAGGATATGTTTATTGACTATGTTTTCTGGAAGTCAGTGCACTAGCACCTGAAATTAAGAGTCCTTCTGCAAATGGACGCATTCATCTTGTTATAGAAAGCAAGAGGGTAACATTTCTTCTTTTGGTTTTGCCTTTTAAAAATGCAAATATGTTTGGAGGCAGATGAAAAAGTGGTTTATTTTTACATTGTTATTGCTCCTGAAACTGGAAGATTTGTAAAAACTAGTTTTGTGTTGTTTGATGCCGAAATTAAAATTTCTAATTAACGTGATTATTAGATGAGAGATAATATTCCCAGAAGAGCATTGAATAAAAACGGCTACACTATGCGAAGGGAACAGGGAAGGAAAGAAGCGGAATATGATCACCAGGAGCAAGACGTAATTGCAAGGGTGGAGCATATCCGAGCCTGGTTTGTGATTGGATTTAGATTAAGAAAAAGAGCTTGTGTATTTAGTCCGAGAGAAGACAAATATTAGAGGCACCACAGCACAGCTGTAACCGGGTTAAAGGACTTTGTGCTCTTGCTAACAGAGTGGAACTGAAATTGCATTTGCAGTAAGTATGCTCTCATCTTTTGGCCTTTTTAGAGTAACAGTGCAGTTTTGTCATGTGTTTTACCAATTCTTGGAGTAACTCAGCTGTTACGGGTTACAGCACTCATTTTGAGTATCAGTGAAAAATTCCTTTCATGTCACTTTCTTGCCTCTATTGTCCATTTGCAATTAGAAGTTGATAAGAAGTTGGATTTATCATTAATCACTTGTTTCAGGTGTGTTTATGAAAGAACACCACTGTCTGTTGCAGAGTTCAATCATAATATTAAAACTCAGCTGAGAGTATTTTACCTGCCAGTGCCACACTGGGCATTTACAGCACAGCTGGTATCTGTTCCGTGACTTTAGGAGTATATGAAACACAGACTTCTTTAGGAAAAGGTTTCAGGGGAAAAATATTTCTAATACTCATGTAATCAGCTTGCTATGCCTGTATGGATTTTTTTTCATGGTAAATTTTGTTTTAATGGTGAAATCTGTGACAGTTAAACTTGCTTTTCCTTCTTTAAAGTGGATCTTTCTGGAATTTACGCAGACATAATTGACAAAATGAAGACAGATACACTGGTTCATAGCTAAGCTGATTGTGGGCAGCAGTTCGCCCTCGTAACAATCAATGGTGAAATAACCATGAAGAGAAACATATTTTGGTGTACAGTGCCTGCTTTGCTTAGGCCTCTACAATGTATGCACTCTGGCTGGGAGGTGTTTAATTAGCAGAGGTGCTGAGTGTGCTTGGATCCCAGCTTTCTGGGACTTTCAGGTATGTATCCATCTGGAAGTCAGTGCTGCAGCAGCTTTCCAGGCCAAAGTCAGTGGTGCACAGAAACTGCAGCATATTGTTGGAGCTGAGATGTCTGTGTTTGAAAATGCCAGAGTTGTAAAAAGCATTTAATTTCCAATAATAATTTGTTTATTTTAGTGTATTTTCAGGCTGGGCTGGCTGAAGTTTTATACAAATTAATGTTAGATTCTGCTGAGAATAAGCAGCTTTTAACAGAAATTGGTCTAAAGTCTGTTTTGAGCTAGTTTGAAAAAGCAGTAACTGTAGTATCACTGCAAAATTCTGCAGGGTTTTTTTTGCAATTCATTTATTAAGCCCTCTAATGTCATTGTGAAAGGCACATTTAAGAGGGCCAAATGCATAAACTAGTGAGCAGGAGTAGGATACTTCTTTCTGTGGAGGTACTTGTGCACATGAAGTTAATTACACCTGAGTGTTTGCAGCACTGTGTGCATAAACTGTGATTATCATGGGGTATTGTTGGTGTAGGTGATGATGTGGCTGGGATTTTGAGGCATATTCAGGGGATTACTTTAAAGCACAGGGAAAAAAATGCACAGCAAGCTAAATCTCTACTGTCTAATTTGAAAGAAAAGGGAAAAGTGCTATTGGTTTGTTGTTTTTTTTTTTTAAGACAGAACTATGAAGGGTTAGTTTTGCCAGTGGAAAGTATTCCTCAATCATAGCTGTTTGCTCTATGTTACAATAGCTTTCCTAATTTCAAAGACTTGGAAATGTCATTAGATTCAAGCTAGAGTAATCAACTGTCAAGTTTTCATTTGTTAAAAATAGGAGTTCAGTGATAAGACACTTCTCTTAAATCAGTAAGACACCATGGAAATTTTATCTGGAATAATAATGAAAGTAGTATTTTTACACTCTTTTATAAACGGAGAACTTTAATGCCAAGTTTCTCGCTGGAGGGGAATTTTTATAGTGAAGTTATAAACACCTGAGAACTGCAGTTTATAATGGAAAGTTAGATCCATTTTTGCTGCAGCAGCACACACATTTCTAAAATGAAGGAGACTGACTTCGCTAGAAGAAAAGAGCTGATAGAGTAGCTGCTCACCTTTGCTTCTTAAGAACAGGACCCATACTAAGCAGATACTTTGCTTGTACAGTGGAATAGGTTGCCTTTCAGTATTCAAAAGCATTCATTACTTACAGTAAATTAGGTTTAAATTATTGTTATCCAGCCATTTCTTAAATTAGTAGTGGGATTGCACTGTTTAAAACTTCTATGTGAATAACTTGATGCTGTCACTGTGCGTAGCACTGCTGGTTCTTGCTAAACCCAACTTCAGTCAACTATTTCCATAATAGATAATATTATGAATTACTGCTGAAGTACTGCACTTAGTGGTTATCCAGCCATTTGTACTATAAATAATACTGTGCTGCTGCACAGTCGGCCCACTGCTCCCTGGCATTATCTGCTTGATTATTTTCACATTTCTATGTAAATTCAGTGATGAAGTGCTGGTCTTATTCTTCTTACTAGAAAAAATAATCCCTTGAAGCTAATGGGAACTCTCCTTCCATAAGAAGTATGTAATGAGCCCATAGGTCAGCAAATTTTCCAGGTATCCTTCTTGGCAGTCAATATTCTTTCTTCCCCTTCCTTTCTTGAAGAGGTAGAAGTGAAATACCATGCAGCCTTGGAAATAAGTAAGTGAATGCTATTTGGTGGAAGATAGGCTCCCCTGCTGTCAATAGCAGTGATTTTCTCAAATCTGCCTGTTTACCAGGAAGTCCTGCTGTAGCCCATCCTGGTTCCTCCAGGTCCAGATACAAGGGCTTAAGCAGGGCATAAAGTATCTGGAGTGGAACCCAAAAATGCACACGTCAGGATATGCAGTGCTCTCCGCTTAACACACGTTAGGTCCTTTTGCTAAGGGGAAAAGTAATATGGAAAGGAATGGCAATAATCTGAAGAGTTTCTCTGCGCATTTATAGAATAAAAATTAACAACTTTAGTCTGGGGATTTTGGTTAAGGATTTATTTTAATTTTTCTGCAACAACTTCTTTTACCATTGGTTTCTCAGTCATTTGTAAAGCGCTGGAAATGTTCAAGTATCTTTAAAAATGAAGGTTGTAGTAAGTTATTGATGGAAAATACGGTAGAAGGTCTCCATTTGAAAATGCAGAACCTAGGATGCTCTTTGATTTCAGCATGAAAACTTGTCTTTGTGCCTACTTCTGGAAATCAAGTTGCGGGTACCTCTATTTTATATTAAATGGTTCCTGGTACTCTGCAATGTGCCGCATAAACATAATGATTGGAAGGCATGAAATCAAGTTATTTTAAGCACTTCACTGAATTTTCCTTACCGATGCATAAAAACCAAACAACCAAACTAAAGAAGATCTTAAAACACCACCACCGTTTGGAGACAGGTAAAAAAAATTGTTGAATTATTACATGAGCATATCTTTATATACTTACATGCATATACCAGTATCATGAACATAAAAAGTTGCATGCAATTAATATGTTTAAAGCCTCTAGTTTTACCTCGGCTGTGAGACTGAATTTATAAGGGGGTTTATGCCTTAAATGTTGTATTTTTATTCTTACCCCTTTATTAGCTTAATAGTTAGTGCGTAATTTTAGTGCATCTAAAATATTTTTTTTGTTTCTGTCACGTTTTCTAAAACCAACACACATTTCTATAATCACAAAAAAGTACTAATTTGGGGGATTTTTTTAAAAGAGGGCTGTTTGGAGGCTAGTGCTTTGATGCAATTCTGTAAATTGAATAGAGTTCCCACACAAAGCTGTATTTGTGAATCAAATACCAAATCCATTATCAAGATCAAGAAGTCATTATTAATGTTGTGTCTATATATAAAACTACTGGTTAGTACATGTGATGAAATAGCTCCTGATTCCTTTTAATGATTCGCCTATAATCCTAGACATTACAGAAAATCTCATCTGAAAAACATGAGTGTAGCACTTTTATCACATTTTAAAATCATTTTATCTGATAATTACTTCTGAAAACATTAGTATTTCAACTAACTTTTTGGGTTTGGTCTGTTTGGTTTTTCTTGAGAAGTTCTGTTCCTGCACATGCTAATGGTATGCAAATGCTGTCTCAAACCACTAAATTTCTTGCACTCCTTCATGGTAAAAAATCTCTAAGTCAGACTGCAGTTTGGAAAAGTTCGTGCCCAGCGAGTTTGAGCTTGGATTATTTTTATACTTAGTTTTAATGCTCCTGTATAGGAGAAATACAGATTTTGAAGTACAGATTTTCAAAGAGAAAATCTGTGGCAGAGAGATCCTCGCTAGTAACTAGAGTATCTTTTAAAATAGCACTAGGCATAATAACAATGTTGTGCAACACTTACCCACTTGCTCTCGGATCTTTTAAGGGGTTGATTTTATTTTTTTTCCAGTGTTAATTGTCTTTTGCAACAGTTTAAATTAAAACCTTATCCACATTTTTAAAATCAGGAGTAAAACATAGTGGGATATACTTGCTCTGTTCCATATCACATTCATCACGATAGGATTTGAGTAGCCTTCGTGAAAGTATTAAGCAATGAACTTTTGTCATGTATTTCATGGTCTTATCCTCTGCCCCTGGAGAGAGCTGTATGCAGTGAAGTATTTTTTTTCAGAAAGGGTTTTTTTACGAGGTAGAAGTGGTTGTGGGGTTTTTTTTTGGTTGGTTTTTTTTTTTCTTTTCCTTTAAGTACACCTTGCTATGTATTTATAGTAGAGCAGACAAAACTGAGAAGCGTGGCCTGCATCTGGAGTGAGAGGTGGTGACAACTTGTGACCAGTCTTAGGTGACAGTGCAAGTTTTACGACAACTCATTGAAAAGTTCAGGTGCCTTTTCAAGAAGCTGGTATGCTTTGAGTGGAGAATTGTGGAGCAGAGGAAATGCCTGGCTGTCACCTGTGATCTTTGGGCAGCAGTCAGCAGTAGCTGCCTCAGAGTCATCCGTGTAGCCTGCAGTGGTTGATTTTGTGGATATTGTGGTGGGAACCACAAAAAATCTTGAAAACCAGTGTGACAGGTAACCATATGGTAACCTGTGTTGCTAGAGTCATGGTGCAGTGTTCAGTGCCAGTTGTCTTCTAAAGTGCCAAAGGCTTCCTTTTGGGATGGTGAGGCAATTGGGATGAGAAGTGACAGCAGCTGTGGAACTAGATGACTTTACTACAGTGAAAGAGTTCTTTCAGAAAACTGGACAGTTTTAGTCATGGCCATTGTGAGACCTTAGTTAAAAAAAGAATTCTAGAAGCTGATAGCGGTAGATTGGCATCTCTGCATCTTTCATCAATGGGGACAGTTTCATGACTGCAAATTCTATATACTGCTTTACTAGGTTCTCAGCAGCACCTTTTCTTAGGTTTAGATTGTTAGAACTACATGTGTTTTAAGGTTGTCCATGATTAAGACTTTCTTGGTAGTATGTGTGTATTTCTGAAACTGGAGTCCACTCAGTCTGGTCAATTGCATTCTCAGCAAAGGAAAAAAATCCCCAAAACAACACCCAAAACAACAACCAGCCAGCAAACAACAAAACTACTTTAAAAGAAAAAGGGATCAAATGGATATGGTGTGTTGGAAAAATTGTTGTGAGTATGCACAGGCTGTGTTGAATACACAATCCACCAGAGCCAGATTTCATATCTGAAGAAAATATGGGTCTGGAAATGCAGTTTATCTATAAATGTTTAAAAGACTTGTGACATAATTAAATATGAAAGCAAGCATTACCTGTTGTTCTGAAATAAAAAAGGGTAGAAAAGAGAATTGATTCTTGTGGATTCCAGTAGTAAAGGGTTAAGAGATGGAAGTGCACGTTCCCATCTGTGCTTTAATGCTTTCCTCCAGGAAGGCTTATGACATTGTTAGTGCTTTATGATGAATCTCAGACAGCCCTCCCTGAAGTGGTCTTGTATCCTGCAGCTCCAGCATGAGCTGAGTGGAGTTGATAAAACTTCCTTCAGCACAGCCGTGCTAGTGAAAGCTTTGAAGAGAAAGAAAAGTTCTTTTCTCTCTCCTTCAGGTTCTTTCTTTGAATGCCAGCTGTTTGTGGCATCTAGTAGGTACTAGTCTAATACCTTTGTTCTTGACTTATTAGAAAGGAATGTGTTCTGGTGAACAAGCTGAGATTTCCCCAAGACCTGGCCACACCATAAGAGAGTTGGAAAACCTGTAATGAATTCCTTGAAGATAACAATCTTAGCTGATCTCTGGGTATTGACCGAGTCTTGCATTGGTAGGTATAGGCAGAACAAATTTCTGTGCCAGAAGTGGCCAGATGTGTACCAAACTTTCAAGGAAAAGGATTATACTTCTTCAAGCTGGCCCTTGCTCAGTTCTGTTGTAAGGATATTTCATACTGAAGAGGTATCTTAACTTCCTGGGCTAGTTTCCAGAGATAGGATTTTTCATTTTCAGTACTGGGTGATAAGGTTACTTGCCCAGTAATTTGCAATTTATCAGAGCTTAGAAAAATTAGTTAATTTTATTTGGCCCTCAAGTTTTTTGTCTTTCTTCTTCTAGTACTTACAATGAGAAGAATAAAGGGAATAATTTTGGGTGCTGAGGGTGTTCTCACTGACAGTTGTGGCTTGTATTCCATCATTATGCTTCTTCAGCTTTCCATTTTTCACTGTCTGCTCTAGTCTGCCACTTTCTTTTAATGTCTCAGAGGACACTTGATAGCCAGTTGGTTTCAGAGGATCTAGATGTTGGTCATTCAAGGTGAGATGGTTTATATTGCCACTGATCAGCTTAAGCACATTATTTGGAGCAGTTGAGACCTACACTGTTTTGGGTGGACAAATTAGGTGGCACATACTTGCACTTCAGCATCTGCTACAATGTGTGTATGAAATCTTTCCACCAGTTGCTAAGACTTGGTGGTCTTTTCTATGAATCCACTAATAGGTAATAGTCAGAGAATCTGGAAAATAAACCAAAAGGTCTCCTTGGCTTTGTTCTTTGTACTTAAATGAATAGTTTGCTGAGCCTGAAGTGCCTCTGCTGGGTGTGCTGTTAGATGAGAAAAGGTAGTCTTAATGCCAGCTGCTTACAGCTGGCAAGCACTAACCACAGGGCTGATATTCTGATCATTCCTTGGCACTGCTGGGGACTCGTGAGATGGAGTGACGGGATGACTGAAGATCTTGCTGTTGCCAGCATCACCTTTGGTTTGTGTCACAATAATGCTGTCTGTGAAGTATGTCTTGAGATGCAGAATTTGGCTTCCTGTGTCCATTTTCTCTTGATGTTGCCATTTCATCTGAAAGCAGCACATCCTGGAAGCATGATAGCAACTGGCAGGAATGGTAATCTGCATAAAATAGAGAATGTGTAGCCTATTATGCTTAAAAGGGAATTATTATGCTGGAGGGTAAAGTTACAGTGAAATATGTCTTTGAGAAAGCTAAGGTTGAGAAAAGCACTGCATAACCTGACTGAACCTGTAGTGGAGGCCACCTGTTTTTCATTTTGCTGGCTCAGCAATATGTTAGATCATAAAGGTTTAATCATTTTTGACATTTCAGTGCATTTATGTTAGATTGCAGATGTTGAATTCCTTTGTAAATGGATCTTCTCTCCATTAAGTAAATTATGGGAAAATACTTCATACTAAAGCCTAAGGAAAAAAAGTTTCAGTTTATGGACTGGTAGCAGTGGCTGGCCTTTAAAAAATATTATTGGTAATGTGTAACCAAAATAGCAGACACAGAACGTAAAACAGCGATTTGCTTCCTTCATTCAGCAATGTTTTCATATTTGTGGCCAGAATAACCCAAACCTTTGTGTTTTAGTAGGTATAGGCCTTTAAATTTTTCCGGACACAGTTTATCTGCTTAAAAAAAAAAAAAAAAGCCTTAATTTTGATACTATAAGGAGGAAAGTAACTGGGAACAAAATGCCAGCGTAATTGTTTATTAAATAAATTGGTATCAGTGTCATTTTTGTGTTCTACTAGTAAGAAGTAAGTGATGCCATATATAAATGTCCCAGAAAAAGTGTTTTTAGGTATAACACAAGTGAAATGCTAATGAACTTGTTGGAATTATTACTTTTTGAAATAAGGCTTTTTGAAGCAAAGTTTGTAGGAATATATTTCTCATTATAATTACCAGGTACAATTCCTGGTTTGTGTTTTTAAAATGGTTGTGTTAAAAAACTAATTGCTGAGCACAGAAAGAGCTGTCTGAACAGATATTGAGAAAAAACGCACACAGTGGGAAGAGATACCATACAAGTGAAGTTCATAAGTATATGAGAATGTGTTACAGACTAAGATATTTTGCTTTTAAATGTAGTGAGGACAAGTTATCTTCCGTAAACATTGAAAGGGGAGCTGACTTCTCATCAAGAAAGAAGTCAAACAAGCTGGCCTAAATGAAGTTGAACAGAGCTGTCTTTTTCACTACGTGCTTGTGAAATTTTGTCAACCTCTTGCAAAGATGGGCTTTATTTTGCAAACCAGTTCAAAGCATTTATATGTCAGCTGCAGAATACTTTTTTTCCCCTGTGTATTAATCAAACAGTGGACTAGTTCTTTCAGAGTTAAACTCTGTTCAGTAGTATATTACACTGCAGTAGTTAACAACTGTTAGTGTTGCCATTTTTAATTGAATTCATATGTTACTTGATACTTGATATGAATACATTTTAGCCCCTGAAGGGGGCAGGAGGAGGGAACATGCCTTGTTTTCATTTTAAAGGAGTTGCTGTGCTGATCAGTGTCTGAAGAATATTGTTTGAGGTAAAAAATGGCAACATCTGGTTAGAAACATGGTTGAGTAAACAGTGTTGTCTTGAATTTTCAAGCTACCAATTTTCTGGACAGTTTGAGGAACGATGGGATTTGTTCTACAAAAGTTTTCATTTAGTTGCAGCCTGCAAAAAAGAGCATTCAGGGCAGTGGGGGAGGGTTTATAAAATGAGATTCATTCAGGGATTTGTCTGATCATGTGAAGTAAAGGTGCAGAGATGGCCTGGGCTTTCTTGACTGCAGTTTATGAGGAAATTGAACAGGCTGCACAAGGTCGATTCTTGTGGATTCCCTCCCTGGAGGGATACCTTGTGGATACCTCTCTGGAGGTATTTAAAAAACATGTAGGCTTGGTGCTTAGAGGCATAGTTTCATTGTCAGTGTGGCAGTGCTGGGTTAGTGGTTGTACTCAATGATATTGGAGGTATTTTCCAACCTAAATGATTCTATCTATGATCAAGTTTTTTTCTGAAAGGAACCATTCACAACTGAACTATGGGGTGGGGGTTTTCTCTTTTTTTCCTAAGAGAAGAGTGGGAGGAATTTGGTTTGACTTGGGAAAATTTTACAAAAATATAAATGAAAATACATTTCATGTTTTTGGAGGAAGGACACAAGATTTTCTTCCACCAAATACAGGAGAAATATACTGTGCCTTAAAAACTTTAAACATTTCTGTGTAATTTTCAAAGGTCAAATTGCTTTAATTCTCTATAAGGCCTTGTTTTTCTTGTATTTCAGCCAGCATTTTCCAGTGCACAGTAGTGATTTTTTTTTCCTTTTTCCCCCTGTTTTTTGCTCAGTATAAACAGTTCCTTGCTGTGGTTACACAGACAAATATAGAAGAGAACTCTTTTCTTGGAGAAGATTCTCCCTGTGCATTTTTTAACCATTTTTGGGAAGAATTGATCTATTTGTGCATGCGAGAGAGGGAGGCAGTAGCTGTAAATTGAAGTGACATCATATATATTACTCCCATTGATCCACTTTTAGACTAGAGCCAGGTTAAAAGGAAATGGCATCAGGGAGGAAGTATGCTCGTTTAGGCACAGATCCCAGTGTGATAATGGAGTAATAATAGAAATCACGCCACTGTCAATCGGTTGCTGCATTAGTCTGAGGCAGATTTTCCCTCCGAGGAGGCTTTCAATGACTTCATTCAAGTGCAGGCAGGAGCAAATGGGATAGTCAACATACCAGCTGTACAACTTTAGTGATTTGTGTCCTGGTGGAGGAGTGCAGTGCAAGTGCTGGTGCTGTGGATACTCAAGTAGATATATCTGTGTCACATTTCATGGCTGTGAAAGGTCAGTAGTCAAATGTTTCAGTGGCAATTTTTTTTTTCTAGTATAAAGGGTGAATCTGGCATTTATTGCATTTGTTAATGTAGGAATTGATAAATACGCTCTTTCGTGTGGGTGGTCTTCTGGGATGTGAGGTCGATGACCTCTATAGCTGCTATACCAGATCTCTGAAGAGGAAAGATTTGTTTCCTTTGTGCTTTTTACAGATTAGGGATTGTACTTTGAAAATTCGTAATTTTGTTCAAAGATTATTTGTAGAAAACCTTTCAAAAGCAGCAATCTATTAAGATACTCTTGTAACGTAGTATAATGGCTTAAGTGTTTTGTGTACTGATATGAATAAAATACAAAGTATGCTTTTCTTACTTCCAAGAGATCTAGGATACAGTGAATCTCAGTTGTATTTTCAATTTGTTAATGTTTTCTTTCATTCTTTCATCTTGTGTTTTTCAAATACAGAGCCAGTTTTGATATTCCCTATCATTTACAGTTTGTTTTAAGGGTAATAGTCTCATTACTCAAACTGTAAAGTCACCACATCAGGTAACTTAGTGCAGGGAGCAAATGCGTGTTTAGTGGCAGGGCAAAGTGAGCTCTTTCAGAAGGCTTTGGAGGAGAGGTTTTACAGTCTTGAGGGCAAGATAATATATACAGTGCTGGGATACAGCTTTATAGAGGGAATGATGTTTGATTACATGGGACATGACAGAAAACCTCTAGTGTGCTTGATCACAACATATTAATTTATTTCCTCTTTGTAGTGTCCATAGTCACAGCTGGGGGAGGGCCAGCCCTGAGGAAAGTAGTATGATTTTCATGCAGCGGGCATAGGTTGGGACAGGAACTATCTACTTTACTGTATAAATAGGTGCTGCAGTCATTGATGTAATGAAAACTATTCTTGATCCTCACCACATTTCTTGATTGAAGTGATCTGCTTTCATAATTGCATATATTTTGATTGATCATTCTCTATTATAGTTCAAAGTATGGGGGCGTTATTTTTATTTTATTTCATTTTAGTTTAGTTTAGTTTATTTCATTTTATGAGGAACACTGAAATTTTGCATTTAGGGTGTTATGGTTGTTTTCTGAATGTTTTCAGCCTGAAGACAGAATTTGAGACTGTGATGATTATCCTGCTGTAACTTGTTGTGTCTGTGTTGTGTACTTTTCTATGGGTGTTAGATATTCAATATAGATTCACAGAACATGAGTTGTTGCAAAGGAAAGTGGTTAAAGGAAAGTGCTTGAAAAGAAATTTGCATTTAGGTCTGTACAGTATTTATGTTAGATAGCACTTAAAGCAAGGGCCTCTTTGTGTTAAGCATAAAGCAAACAAATTGAAAATTGACAACATGCACTCCAAACAATTCTCCTGATATGAAAGATGGAAAGTAACAGGTGGGCAGGACAAATAAGGATGGTGGTGGAAAAGCAAAAAACAGTGAGAGTGGTGCTTCTGACAGAAAATTTGAGTGCAGTTTTTTGAAGCTTATTTATAACCACTAAAAGAGTGCTTTGGTAAGAATGATACTCCTATTGTTGTGTTTGGGGAAAAGAAAATGTCTGCACCCCTGAACGAATTTTGTCATGAAGCTTCTGTCATAAAACTCTAGTTGAATTTTCTGTCTCTTGGCCTAAGATAGGATTTTTAAGCAGTCTCTTATTGAAAGGAAAGGGTAAAAGTGTAGATGAGAATGTTCCTCCTTTTGTGTTAGAAACACGTTGGAGAACAAACTGTAATAGCTGTGCCCGCTAGAGCCTCTGCGGGGAGACGTCTGCCAGCATTCCCCTGCCAGCACCCCGCCCTCTCTGCCCGTGTTCACTAACTCCTGCCTTGGACTGTAGTTAATCCATGAGCTGGAAACTGGTATGTAAGGTATCATCTTGGGCAGCTGGCACGTGGGAAAATAGCAGAAGCCATGGTCTCATTCACAGACTCATAGAAGATGCTGAGTTTGAAGGGGCCCACAAGGATCATTGAGTCCAACTCCTTGTACAAGACACTTCAATAATCACACCATATGCCTGACAGCAGTGTCCAAACATTTCGTGAACTCTTGGTTTTATTTGTTTGTTTTACTGACTCTCAAATCTAAATTGATAGGAGTTTAAGCTGTAATTCTGAAAAAGCTTCAGCCGTGATGCAGCACTAGACAGACATAAATTAAGGGCATGGCTGCTGCTCTGCTGCTGCCCTTTTGTTGCCTTCAATGAGATTTTGGAATGCTACCTTAAACAATAGTTTTTTGTGGGTGAATCTGTATAGCAATTATACTGGAGATACATTATTAAAAAACTCAGCTGTTCTGTACCTTCATATTCAAGTAGCTGTTCTGTAGTTTCTACATATTAAGTATTCAGTCTTTTTAGTTAGCAGGGAAAATAAATCAGAAGTTACCTTTCTTTGGTGCAACATTTCGAATTGTATTAGTGTTCAGAATTAATTCCATTTCCAAGGAGAGCCACTTCCCAGAAGCTTTCCCTGGTTTATTTTTTGACTTGTCTTACCAACCTGCTGGCAGCTGCTGTTGCGCTCCGTAATAAGCATTTAAGCTACCATTTTAGTAGTTGTCCTGAAATATTCAATATTTTAAAATACCTGACCACTTTTAATGGCACCATGTGATTGGCAAGCTTTGGTATTACTGACAAAATGTTCCACTAAGAACTAGTAAGACGTGATGTATTTTCAGTCTTCAGGAATACAACTAACTTTACTCATTAAAAAATTGAAGGAAATCAAGATGCAAAAAAACCAAAGCATTGTCATACTAGAGATGTACTTTCCTCTTTATTCTGATTTAGGTACTAATCAGACTAAAAGAGAAGAAAATGTCATGTTGCTAAATTAGTTATTAATGTAGATATTTTACGGATTAAGACTTAAAGATCTTGATGTCTTCATGGACTTGCTGTCAGAGATCAGGAATCCAGTTGTGTTCATTCCACATAAGCAGCCCTGGCTGTGGGATGTGTTGTTGGAAGAGGCATTTCCTATGGCTGGCTTCATTTCATCCCTGCTTAGCGCATTGATGCTGCAGACATGGGCAGGTAGCGAGGAGGGAACAGAAAATCACCAAATGTAGTGAAAGCTGGAAGTACTATCAAAGTAACAGGATGTCTTTTTGCATTAGTCTGTGTTAAGAACATTAGAAGTGAGCAGGGTTGGTTGCTTTTTGTATGCAAAGGCTTTACTGACATTCTCTTCCCTTCCCCCTTCCTCCCCTGGTGCCCTGCAATGATGAATAGTGGGGAAAGTTTTGGGGCATATAGCAAACTTTTGACTGATCACTTTGGAGCCTGAATTTCCACTAGATGTTTCCTGGCAGCTGGTGCAATTTCTCTCTGAGCTCAGTTTGAATTATTTATTTGTTCATCCAATAAGCCTATTAAACAGAGCACTTAAGCGCTGGCTACAACAGACTTCTTGTGCTATTATTTTTTTTTTTTAGGTTACATTAGCTTCCAGTTCAAAATGATAGATTCTGGAGTCAAGAAACTAACTACTGAATAAATATCCATGTATAGATGCTGTACCGTGTGTGCCACAAACACGACATTCATACATATTTCCCATGAAAGGATGGATGGTTTGTGACTCTTTGCACTAAAATACGCCTCAAAATGTGTTTTTACAACAATTGTTTGGTGGGTCATTTATTTGTGTTGTGTTTCTTTGTTCACTGTAAACATATCGTGCAAATGCTTGTATATCAGATAAAAATGCCACTCTAAAAAATTATATATTCATATGCCTTGTTGATTCCTCAAATTATGCACTGTAAATTATTCTTTCTTCAAACCCAAACAAAATAGAGTTACTTATTTCATACATTCCATTAAAATCTTATTTATTAAGCCATGATTGTATTTCAATAAGATAAGCATGTTTTAGATCTGACCTAACCATTGCAATGGAAGCCATGGAAAATGAGTCCTAATTGTGCCCCAGCACAGTTTTTCAGAACACAGACACATAAACCCTGAGGTTTTTTAGAAACAAACTAGAAGTTCAAGTTGTATTTAAAGCACACGCTGGAAGTACACAGGTTATCACAATCTTGTCCTCTTTGGTTTGTTTCCATTTACATTGCTCAGCCAGTAGAGATCTTCATTCACAGATGGCATTTTTTTTTTTCTTTTAGCTTCTCCCTGACCAGCTGGTCTTACTTCTGGAGTCCCTCTTGGAGGAGAAGACATTGTGTCCTAGAATACTGCAGTGCTTGGAGAGAACATACCAGCTCCGGGAACAAGATGCTGAGGTAAGTCACTTAAAAACAAATCTCCCTAATGTATGGCACTGTGTTGTTGACTGGGAATGACAGTATTCCACTAGGAACCAGGCTCACTGCAGTTCTTTTTTTTCATGTCTGAATCTGAAATTGGATGATCTTAACTCCAGTATTGTTGCATCTTCATGTGCTGTAATGACTCAGTATTCCTGTGTGTTTTATGTAGGTTCAGGTGTGTTTTGCATAGTAGTAAAGTACAGTTCAACCTAGATGTCCAGACTATTTTACATGTACCTTAGGCTGCACATCTGTTCAACTGTTAAATTTTTCACTACGTTTTTCTGTGTAGTGGAGCCCAGTTTGTTTTCGTTGTGATATTGTCTCCAAATGTAATCATGTCTGTTATAGTCTAAATTTATTCTTCCCCATTGTCAGCTCGTATTGTTCCTCTTTGCGTGCTCCAAAGTCTCACTCAGGATTTAGGAAGGTTAGCTTTCCAGAGAGACTATAGTGTTCTCTGGCTTGGGGCCTTAATTTAATGTTTTTTACAGTTGCTTCTAGTAAGTGGCAGTGACATTAATAGCCCCTGAGGAAAGCACTGCTTTATATGATATTGTAAACATCCCTGCTTCAAAGTGCTTTATATTTTAGGGAGGCAAACCAGTAAATCTTTATTACCATGTGCAGAGAGGACTCCTTTAAGTCCCATGATTTTCTCGAGCTGGGAGGATTCTGACAATTAATGCAGCAGAAGTAGTGGCTGAAAGCACCCTTGCAGCGAGCCTTTGCTTCAAGTATGTAGTATTCAGGAGGAGGTAAGAAAATAAAGGATGTGTAGAGGTGTGTGTGTGTGTGTGTATAGATATGTATAAAGCAAGGGTAGCGTACAAGCAAGCCACTGTGCAATGAAGGAATATGGTGAACTTAACATTTGGCTCCTGTTTATTTAAAAACTACCTTGCAGAAGGTTGCAGAAAGCCAGTGTACTTGACTTACCCTCTTATTCTTGGAACTTTGTGGCAATTATTAGAATTGAAGGAGAGAGCAAAATCTCTCTTGTTACTCTTACGCTGAAGTTCCTGTGTGGATGCTTGGAAAGACTTGGAAATCCAAACCTTAACATAAAGACTGATAGAACAGATGTCTACCTTTTTCTCAGAAAAAAACAAACAAAAAAAAGAACAACATTTCAATTGCTGCTGTTTACTGTACCTTTTTCCTTTTTGTTGATACAGTTTTCCAAATGCCAGATTTGTTTTTAATTAGTACTTGAACCAAGATTTCTATTTATAGGTATTATAATATATTTTAATCACATCTGAATACCAGTGAAATGTCAGTGGTTCTATTATGGGAAGAGGAATTAACAGGGACATAGATCAAAGCAATAGCTGTGTTGTTGTGGCTGTTTCATGCCTGTGGATTGTAAGCACCAGGCCACAAGCTTCAGTTTCTCAGGTTTTTCCTTTTTCTTCACTTCCATGCTTTCTTTTATCCTTGCAGTGTTACATAAAAGCAACAAACAATCTATCAGAATTTTTTTGTGAAAAAATCCACAAACCCTCAAGATTAGGACCTCTATGAAGTGAACATAATCTCCATTTTATTTTACAAGGTGAAACCAAGGGCTTAGCAGACCAGTCACTTAGAAGTACAACTAAGATAACATTATGATTAGCGTTTTACCAGTCATCTGGTAAAGATGCCTACAGTCCTTTTAAGGAAACTAGCTCCCATGGCCTCACCTACCTGAGGAACTGTTTGTGCATCATTCTCATGTATATGCACAGAGGATTTTTGCTGTTGTGACCCCGGGACAAAGAACTGCAGTCTGTTCTTGTCTAGATTTAATTTGTACAGACACAAATCACTTATAGTGATCCTGTTGTGGAGTTCAAATGTTCTCAGTAGCTAAACATCAAAAATGAATTATTAAAAATAAAAGCATAAAAAAATTGCAGGTAGGCAAAAAAAACCTGTCAGTGTCAGAGGGCTTATTCCAGGATATTTGGAAGCGAGGTTGTCAGCTGTGTTCCATCCAGCATCAGAATTTTAAGAAATAAACTTGTTTTCTTATTTTTGAAAAGTAGCATTTAAATTCACAATCATCTTCCAGCAGGGATAAGCAATGATATGGCCAATAGTGTGAGAGGGTACATACATAAAGGAGTGTGGCTTTTATGTATTTTCACAAAGTTCAGTCTTAAAATTTGTACATAATCATTTTGAAGATTATTACTGGGGGTCCTTACCTGGTGGCATTTGCACCTGCCCACAGTGAAGTGCAGGTCTGTCCCCAGCCAGTGGAGCTGCCAACAGCACTGTTTGGTACTCCTGACCATTTGTTACCAAGTGCACATCCAGACTTAACCTACGGGCACATGTTGCTTCAGAAAGGAGTGGAGGGTTTGCAGCAGGATATCTGCCTTGTTTCGATTCCTTTGTATCAGTCAGGAGAGGAGAGAGGTCAGAGTCAGCCTTGACCTGGAATGTAAAGGTCGATCTCTCTTAAAGAGATCTCCTCAGCTACTCAGTGTGGTTCCTGTCATCTCTCAAATTAGGTTTCAGTGCAGATACGTAGGCTCACTGTCTATCTCCCTACTAAGACAGATACTGATTTGAATGCTTCTTTTTACAAACAAAAAATAAATCATAGGTTAAGTAACATATTTGTGATTCGTAGCACATAGCTTTGGAGCCAGAACTGCTGATGGCTTAATCACATTTCAGACTGGTCCGCCCCTAGTCTTGGATGCCAAGAGAGGCTTGTAGGGCATCTGCCAAATCGCAGAATTTGTGATTCCTTTCCACTTTCTGCAGTCTACTTCTGTAAGAAATAATTATTTCATTTTCCATTTACTCCTCAAACCTTGGAATATTTGAGAAGGCACAAAAGTACAAGTTTGTTTTCAAAATATTAAATTCATTGATCTGAGCTATTTGAATTAAGCATATCCAACAGATCTTTGTTTTGAAAGCAATGAAAGTTTCAAAGTTTAAAGCCATTTTCCCATTCTTCTCTCTCTGCCTTCATTGTGGCTCAGACAAGTGGTGTCAGACAACTGGAAGGCAATTCCATGGAAGAAGGATTGTGTCCTCAATTTTCTCTTACTGTTCCCCCTGTCTTACTGTGCTGCTTCCCACTACATTACAAAATAACTCATGCACAGGCAACATCTCCATGACATACCACATCCTGCATCGGAGAGAAGCATTATAGAAGCTGGCTGCATTTTGAACATGACAGAGTCCAGCTGTAAGTTCAGCTGGCTGAGGAGAAATGGGATATGTTATAAAGCAGCAGCTACAGTTGCCATCAGACAGCACAGTGGGATAATAAAATTTAAAGCGGGTCTGGGGTTGTTTTTGTTTTGTTTCTTTCCAAAGTAGCTGTTCTATGCAGCTGTTCCATTTATTCAATATCTAGCATCTGGCACAATGTGGAGAGTTGGTCTACATGGAAAGTTTTGGGTGGCTAGTGTTTTTTAAAATCTGTCTAACCTTGATGACATCTCTTTTGATATGACAGTGCAATCTTATTTCATTTGAATAAGCTATTGAGAACTTTCATATAAATAAAGTGGAGTCAATAATTTACGAAATACAACACCATGAGATCTGAGTTAACACTCAATGAATCTCTCAGCTAGAGGAGTCCTCTCATTACTCCCATTATTTCTGTTCTTCATTTAGTCAAAGGCCTGTAACTTGTGGGCACACAAGGTCACAGGATGGCTGAGTACCCTGCAGAATAATGAAAAATGTGACAGGAAGAAGATCACAGCCATAGGAGAAGAGCATGTGTGGGTGGGACACTTTCAGTCCTGTTTAAGACTTGATATTTCTGCAAGTGTGTTTTACTTGTTGCTGAATTATTTAAGAAGTGGTGATAAAAACTACAGAATGTGGATGAAGCAGAAATATTTATGGTGTATTTCCCCAGACTTTTCACTGTAGAGTTAGCTTTCCTTTCTTTCCTACTGTAGATACCACTTTTATCTTGCCTGCAGAGCATATGGAAGGTTGCTTTGTTGTTTTTCCTTGTCTCAGCAAGTAGACTGAAGTGCTCTTCACTTACATAATGCCTTCCCTATATTTGGGATCATAATGTGGTATATTTTGGGGAGAGAAGAGAAGCTAGAACTCTTTCTGCAGTAAATGTGGGTAAAATTAGTTAAGATCATAATATCATCAATCATGTGGGTGGCATAAGCTATTCTCACACAAGTACTTCATTGTGCATGAGGTCTGCCTGTGAGACCAAGGCTATAAAGTGGTGGCATCTTATTTCACTGACAGAAATGTAGTCCTTCTAATGCAAACCATCTAAGGTGCTTGGCATCCTAGAAGTGGTGAGATCTGTGTTAGGACAAAATCACTTAGATTCATTGATCTTTCCTAGCCTGTGAAAAGCTGGCAGACATGGAAGTACAAATGAATTCTTGTAACTTCCCATCTGATGGTGACTGTGTTCAGCTGAGCACATTCTCAGGTTGCATAATTCATCTGTCCTGCTGATTGTGGATGGGCATTGTTTGAAGGCACACTTATGGAATAGAGCTCTGTAGACAACACCGTAAAACTGGGTGGGAAAAGGGAACTGCTTGGGAAAGGTCAGTGCACACTTGCAGAGGGCACTTAGTGAGCTTTCCTTTCAGCACAGCCACTGGGCCAGTCCTCCCTTGGAGCAGGGACTCAGAAGCTGTCTCCAGCTTTTGAGTACAATTAGTAATGTGTTGCAAATACCTCTACAGGCTTGCCAGTCCTTCCTGACTGTACTGTGTAGCAGCAGGTAGGCATGTTTCAGATAGTGACATTGCAACCACAGAGGGAGAACCATTGTTCTTTTCCTTAACTGATGTCATTGTTGGTATGAAACACCGAATCAGTAGATAAAAAATGTGACAGCTTGAGCTGATGACTGTATTAAAAGGCATTGTTTTCTAGTGAATTGGGGTTTTTTTCTGCAAAAGTAAAAACAGTTTCTGTAGTTGTTTCATATTTAAATATACAGTTTATTATTCAGTTTCAGTTCAAGTCAGGAGAAGATGCCTTATTTTGGATAAGACAGTATGTTTTTCAGGACTTGCAAATCTGCTGTGAAAATTTACCAGGAGTGCATAATAAATTTCACCTGCCTTTTCCTTTCTGAATGTTTTAGTTAAAGCATTACTGTGCCACTAGACATAGGTATGGTTACATTGAATAACTTTTTTATTTACAATTGAATTGCAGTTAGCACATCAGGAGGAACCTGATATAAGGAATCTAGAAAAGAATAATAAGGAACTTAGAAAAGGCTCTGTAGAGGAGTCAGCCCGCATGGTAGGTTTATTTCTGGAATAAATAATATTTGAGGTTTGTACACTCAACCATTACTGAGGCAGTACCTTCAGTAAATGGAAAAGAAAGAAGAAATGTATGTTTTCACAAAGTGAAATCTCTTTACTTTTATCATTCTGATGCTTTTCACGCACATCCTTACAGAAATAATATTTTTTTTCCCTGCTCTACTTCTCCTACTTCCTTATGCAAATCATTGCAATGAATATGTCTCTGTCATAGAAAGCCCTTCCTGTTTTCACTAGAAAAAAGGCTAATTTCAGGGTATATTGTAGACTGTCCTCTTCGCTGATAAATGTGTTGACTGAAGCCGCAGCCACTTGCAAAATGTCCTCTGTGATCTTGAAAAAATTCAGTCTTCACTTTATCTCATGTTATTGTTCATGTTGCATCTAAATGCAATTTACAGGCTCTTTGGCACAGATGGTATTGGTATTGATATTGGTTAAGATAGTTTTTCAAAAGCATGCATTTGCAGGAGTTGGATCTTCTTCCCAATTAAAGGAACTTAGAAAAGGGTGGCTTCTAGGAAGGTGGCACTTGCTTCCCAAAGATGAGGTCCAAAATTCAAAGTTAGGAAAATTGGAATAAGATGAGGGAAAAATGCTTCCAGTGACAGCCATGGGAGTTGTCCCATGAGACTGACTCTGGCTCACATGCCCATTGTGACTGAGTGGATGTGTTGAGATGCATTTGTAAGACTGGCTGAAGGATAATCTCGAGTAGTTATAATTTGGGTTTGTTTTATTTCCACATGCAAAGTAGGGGGGCTTTTCCAGCCACTTGAGAAGAACAGAAAATCCCTCCATCAGCATTAGCTGAAGGGCGTGATCAGAACACGAGATTCATGGAGCACTGGAAATAGCTTTCCACCAGTCAGCACTCCTGGTCCCACACCCCTCCAGGAGCCAACAGCAACATGTTTTTTCCAAGTGATCTCAGTGGCTGCTGGGTGGTATGAGCAGGAGTTTTTGTGCCCTGACTGCTGCCATTACTGGTGCTGTTATCTTATCACCCCTGATTTTTCTAACCAGTTTTGAACTTAATTTGCTCTGTCTGGCAGCCCAGCAACCTAGCAAAACTTGGAAAGCAGAGGAACTGATGGTAGGAGGGAACCAAATATGCAACCGGGTTGGTTTGTCATTTTTTTACTGTTTATCCAAAGAATGTGTGTGGGAAGGGATTGGAGATAACACTGTCTTACTGTCCAGCAAGGAGAATGAAACGATGGAGTTCTCTGGGCTTCTGAACTCAGTCATAAAGGTTTTCTGAATTGGATGCAATTGCTTTGTATAAAATTTTACTCAGTATTTCTGTGTCAGGCAATATAAACCCAGTGCTGTAATACAAACCACCTGCCTTTGTCATGAAATTTAAAAGGTTACTCTGTTTGCATATAGATGATAGCACTGGCATAGTGGCCATGACAAGGAGGGTGGCTTTTAAAACACAAACAAAATCCCCTAGCTGTCAGTAGTAGGGATGTTCCTCTAAGGTTTGCTTTTTTTGTGAGGTTTTTTGGTTGACTTGTTTTGGTTTTTAATTCTGAAAAACAATCTGAAAATATTTTTATTTAAAATAAACTTATTTTGAGACTTTATCCTCATAGCCTCCTCCTCCCTTTCCTCATGAGGAAATAGCTCACCTAATACTTCTCAGTCCTGTTTAAAGGCTGGCTGCAGGTGCAGGGTATGCCTGAACAGGACCACAGATTTGGAAAAAAATCTACTGTGCCCTGTGAGGTCTAAATACTTTAAGAAGCAGGACAATTCAAAGGTGCAGGTTCTGATATCATTTCTTAACCACACAGATATGATTCCACCACTGAGTCACAGACATGTGGGTAAAGTCTGCTGTCCTACTTTCAACTCTTGTACCACTTGGAGTTGCAGTGTCCTAAGGAAGAAGAGCAATTTTGTTGTGTTCCACATGGTGTAAGCATTGTCCTAAGCAACAACCATCACTGTATTCCAGCAGTAGGGAATAAAATAAGTGGAGAAGATGACTAGAAAATGTCAAACATAGAGAAAAATCTAAATGTTCTTATTGCAGGAATGAGCATATTTCTTCTGAGTTTATAAAATCAATGTATTTTTCACTTAAGAATTTCTGCTGAGCACTGAAGAAGGGAAAATCAGTATAAGAATGATGCATAACAGTTTTGATTTGGAGTCAAAATCTTGTATTTAATTATTTTGAAAGTTGGAATCCAGGTTTTAAGCAATGTGAAATTAGAAGGGTGTGAGCATGGGCTGAGTAGGCTGGCTGTGACCTAAGTTATGGAAAAAACAGGCAGCCACATTGTTCATTGCTTGGAATTTGAGTTGTGTTTTCATATGGAGTTCCAGATTCTGTCTATGACAGTAATCTTGCCTGGAAATAACAAATGTTTTGACCACAATCATTGTGGGAGACCAAAGATAAAAGGTTTTTTGCCTCTAGCTACAAGATGGATGTGATAGAAGGAGAGGCTAGAGAGAGAGGCATAGGCAAAGGGGGTAGCTTACTGTTGCCTTGATACTTACAGCAGCCTTTCCTTTTGCTGAATAGGATATATAATTTAATAATAATTGGTAACAGACTGTTGGTGTGCTTGATCTCAAACTCTTCGGAGTTGAATTTCTGCATCAGATGTATATGTTTATGTGCTTTTTCCACTGTAACATTTAGGTTTATAAGCCCAGCATGCTTTTATGTGCATATATAAATAATCTGTGTTGAGACACATATGCAGACACTATATGGGTAAAAATTATAAGCAGACTCTGTCTGGAGACAGCCAGAAGAGACAGTGGTAATGGGAAGTGTTTGAATTACTTGCTATGGTGATTTAAATTTCTGCTGACTCCAGAGACACAGTTGGGACAGGACAAGGGGTGACAGCTTCAAACTGAAAGAGGGTAGGTTTAGATTAGCTGTTAGGAAGAAATTCTTTCCTGTGAGGGTGGTGATACACTGGCACGGGTTGCCCAGAGAAGCTGTGGATGCCCCATCCCTGGCCATGTTCAAGGCCAGGCTGGATGAAGCTCTGAGCAATCTGGTTTAGTGAAAGGTCTCCCTGCCACTGGTGGGAGGGTTGGAACGAGGTGATCTTTAAGGTCCCTTCCAGCCCAACCCATTCTATGTTCTGTCATAATCTAGCCATTATTGTAGATAGGTGTTTCAGTGGGGTGTCAGATGGAATATGGATGGGGCTGTATATGAGATGCCAGACAGTTGTGTTGGTACATTTTGGCAAAAGTGTCCATTTGGATGTGTACATATGCCAAAGCCAAGCTTACCTTCCTGAAGGCATGAGGCGTGTCCCTTGCAGTACCTTTCTGATATTGGCTGTACCTAAGGCTGGGACCTGGTCTTGCTTCCCCTCTCTCTGAGGTGCAGGATCTCCTGGTCCCCCAGCACCCTCTCTATACTCACTGTCAGGCTGTGTCTTCACACATGCAGCCAATCCTCACCAGAGCACCCTGCTGGGGAAGGAAAGAGCGAGAATGGAGAGCAGGCAAGGTGGCACAAGAATTGCTTCTGTCACCAGCCAGAAGGCAGCCTTGCCCCTGAGAGCTGGCAGCACCACAGCAAAGCAAAGCTCAGCACACATCTCCAGTGAAATTGTTGAAAAGGCAGATGGTGACATCTTTTCTGCCATCTTCGCCTTGCTGCAAGCTGTGAATGGCACTGGTGCTCTAGCATGCTGAGCAGGCAATAGTGAAAATGCAGGCAAGGGGGAAGCATTTGGTTTCAGTATAAGTAGTGCATCTATGTTTTAAATTAAGGCTTATTTTTTTAAACTTTTGTTTTTGAAATTAAGCGAGTTCACATGCTGTGTTAAACATTTCCTTACCTTACATGCAGTATGATATAGGAGCTGCTCTCCCCAGCATGGGGACAGTGGCAGCGCAAATGTGCACGTTGTGAGAAAAGTCTTCAGGCACCATGGCAATGTGGTCTCCCAGACAGTGCTGTTGAAGCTGTCACACTGCTTTGCTGCTGGTCGCCTTTTCCTCATGTAACTGTTCTCTGGGTTGTTTCCCTGTCATCATTTTCTTGGTCTGCTGTAAAGCTAGAGACCGTCCTGTTTTGTATCCAGCTCCTCTTAGACAGGGTAAGGAGGGGCAGGCTGAAGAGCATTGAGATTATAGAATCAGGCATCCCAACCAAGCCTCTTATTCACAGTGACAGCTTTGACATCAGAAGAGAGGCACAGCCAGTGCCACCTTTGAAAAAGGATTAGACATGGCTTCTTAGTCTCTTGCCTTTTCTGATTTCTTTCGGAAATTTTTTTTTTTTCTACCAACACAGCTGTCCTTGATCACAGATGGGGCCCACATAGGGAGAAGAATGTCTGGTTTGTAATTGGGAGCTCTCTGCTGTAAGCCTGAAGTTGGGGGAAAAAGGGCATTTGTCTTCTGCAAACAAGTCCTCAGCATTTGCTGCCTTGCCAGGAGTGAATTCTGTCCTGAAGTGCTATCCTTTCGTTGCTATGCCTTTTTGATCATGGACAGCAGGAAGGTTGCCCGCTGCTCTGCCTGGGCTTTCTGAAGCAGCATGTTTTGTGATTCCTGGCTTCTGTTCAGTCATGTAGAAAAGAGCCTCAGTGCTGGCTGTGGAAAAGATACATGTTTTATTTGCAAGTGGAAGTGGAGTCATGTTTACAACCTGTGGAAGCTGGTGAGGTTGCTCTTGAACAAGGCTATGGTACTATATAATCTTTTTAACATTGTGTTATGTAGAACTGTCTGAATGCTAAAACAGGAGCATGTGGTTGGAGCAGAGGAGAAAGGTCAGGGAGGAATTACATTCTCCTAAATCACATTTATAAATGTGACAAGGTTGAAGTGGGCACCTGTTGCAGCTTGAGGCTTGCAGAGCTGTGGAAGCATGCTGCCTGGCCCATGGGCACACTAGCACAGGTAGGGTTCAAATGCTGACAGCTGTCCCACAGTCTGCCATTGACCAAGCAACAGAATTTGCCTTTCAAATCTTGATCATGCCATACCTTTCTCTTCTGCTACTAAATATAGGCAGTTGCTGCATGAGCTCTACCCACAGTTCTTCATCGGTGCTGTTGAGTGAAGGAAGGAGAGATGGGGCTTGCATGTCCTTCTCCACTGTTGCTAGCACCCTTCATAGTGTGCAATTGCTTGGTCTCTGCAGAAATACAAATCAGAAGGAGTAAAATTAATTACACAAGTAGAATATTGCTACCAGTATTACCAAAATCTAATATCTGATATTCTGCTAAAATTAGCTTTTAAGTGACTTTTTAATGACTAGTTCATACTTCAGGTTTTAAGTTATTTTAGACCTTTACATAGTCCTCCTCAAAATAACAATTAGCTCCTGACAAATTTTTGATCTGCCAGTCCATTACTCCCTTAGGGTTTCCTGAATGACCATGGGGGTTTTTTTGTTGGTTTTTTTTTTTTGCTGGGGTGTCACTGGGTTGAGATACTCATGCTGTGCTGCACAGCTGGGAAGGAGGTTATCCAGGGTGGCAGGGATGGGCTGTACAGTCTGCCTGTACAACCTGGAGCTGCTTATACAATCAGTGATGTGGAATGCAGAGCATCGTGGAGCTCTGTGAGCTCAATCTGCCTCAGGTCCAGGTACTGAACAGTGGTTCATTCCAGTACTCAAAGTGAAATACAGCTTGAGTAAGGCTACCAAAAGCCATTTTAAAATTTGAAATGTTATTATCATTTTGGCCATAGCTCTGGAAAATTAAGGGTTTTATACTGAAACAGAACATTGCACAGTGAGAGACAGCATTAACTGAACCTTGATGCCATGAGGGTCTCAGGAAGAAAGATTGCCTTAAAGATTAATGCTGCTGTGGTGCTGTATCTGGCCTTTAGTTTCTTTGGGCTCTGCAGTACTATCAGAGCAAGTGCTACAAGACCTGAGAGAAAACTTAGGCTATGAAAAGTCCAGTTTTGGGTCTAAAATAAAACTATTTTAAGCTGATAAACAGCTCCTTTACTCAGTCTCCTGACAAACCCTTGGCAAACACAATAATCACAATTACAGAATCCTTGTAAAAATGATGAATCCATTCTGTTTGCATCCAGTAGGTTTTTGGCTATTGAGTAGACTCTTTCACGTTGCCAAACGGATAGTCTGTCAACACAGTTGTAACACAAAAAGCTGTTTCATTGCTCCTGGTGAGCTGCCTCAGCATCCCTCACTTGTGCAAGTTTCAGTGAAATCAAATTCACCTTCTAAAGCCTGTGTTTACTGTGGCATAAAAGATAGGAGTGCCCACTTGAAATTCAGACTATATAGAATGAAAAGTCACTGGTGTATTAAAGAATAATTACTTCAGCTAAGATAAAAGGGGGAAAAAAGTCATTAAAGTCACTGTAAAATTGGCAATTCTTAAACCGTAAGTCTTCCATGCTAAACAACTGTAAAACTTGTTTTTTGGTTCAAATATTGTCTGGCAACATTTGTTCCTTAATTAGGTAGGCAAATGATCTAATATTTGAATCCGGTTTATCTCTAGATAGGAAAAGACTGGTGATAAATGCTTTCAGATGGAACAGAGCAGCATTTGGGTGCTCTGGAATGCTTCCTTATTGTTAATTAAAATTAATCTGTTGTAGTATAGCTTGGTTATTTGAAAAAAAAAGATCTCTATTTTTTTCTCTGTGAATTAGACTGGAGTCTGAGCTCTTTAATTAACATTTAAGAGTCAAGTTGTTAAAATAATTTTTTTCAATAGAGTCTGAATCTGCATTTGGTAAAAATCACAGATGTCCCATACCTTTAAAAAAGGTTCCATTTTGTTGGACAATAGCTCTTACTCTATTTCAAATTATCCCACTTTCTAAGATCTTTAAGTGTGTTGCTTTTGTTCAGTGATTTAGATTTTTTTGTCTTATGATGCCTTTTAAATTGGATCCAGCTATTAGCAAAATGTACTAATTTTCCCTGAAGCTAGACTCCCATTCTGCAGACCAAAAGCTTAGTAAAGTCTAACTTTTTTCCCCCTTCAATAAAGGCATGGTTTAAATTACTTGTTTTCTAAACCTTATGGGTAGACGTCAGAAGTAAAATGTTTTTTTTTTTGCTTGTATGCAACTCTGAGAATTGAACTCAGTTTATCCTTAAGGCTTCCTTCCAACTTCACTGTGATTCTGTGAGATCCTGTGATTCATGTGAGGAAAGGCCAAAGAACTGGGTTTGTTCAGCCTCGTGAAGAGAAGGAGTGACCTAATTGCAGCCTAATTGTACCTGAAGGGAGCCTGTAAGAAAGATGGAGCGGGACTATTTGGAAGAGCATATAGTGACAGGACAAGGGGGAATGGTTTGAAACTGAGAATAGCCTTAGATTAAATATTAGGAAAAAATTCTTTACTCTGAAAGTGGATAGACACTGGAACAGGTTTCCCAGAAAAATTTCCTCATCCCTGGAAAGTTGCTCCAAGACCAAGGCTTTGAGCAACCTGATCTAGTGGAAGGTATCCCTGCCATGGCAGGAGTATTGAAACTATATCATCCTTAAAATCCTTTTCAACACATTCCATTCTGGATTCTGTGATTGTATGGGCAAGGGAAGAATAACATGGATTAGGCAAAAGAATTTATCACCTGGGTCAGAAACAGTCAGTGTCTCTTTAATTTAAGACATGTTCAAAATATCTTAAAAAATATTTTTTCTCAGGTATGTGTTCCACTGAGAGCTTTTCTTTTGAAAGTCAAGCCATGTATTTGGTACCTTACATGGCTTTAGTCTGTCAGCTTCAAGCACCATTTCCCAAAAGGTCTTGGCCCAGGTTGTTAAAACAAAGGGACTGCCTTAGAGCTGGATTATTAGAGTATTTTTTGTAATTTTTTTTCCGCCTCAAATAATGTCATGCAGCAGGTTGCATCATCTGAAAACAGACCAAGCAAAATTTTGCTCTCAGTATCTTCCATTGAGCTGTCAAAATGCAGCTAATTTTTGAGTTACAAATAATATTGTGCAATACTGTGTATTTTTCTTAAAAATGAAATTAAAAAATATTATGAGACTCCTGAAATTATTTGTATAAGCTGCTGGCTCCTATATTTGGGACTCTACTGTCTGACAGTAGCAGGCCTTCATGATGTTCTGTGTAGGTACATACCAATAGTTAGATGTCAATGTTGTTGGTACTTAAAAAAACTAAATTTTGTACCTGAGACATTGAGTCTCTCTGTCTTCATGTTACTGGACTGTGCCTCAGAAATGCACTACTAATATGAGTATTGTGCTGCAAAACACACAGGTACAAACTTCATTTAGCTTAAAAACCTGGCAGTGGAGAGGCCCCCACCATCTCCAAAAGCAAGGTGGGAGGATGAAACAATTTCCAAGCAGTGAGGATCCATCCACAAGGAACCTGAGGCATCAGCAGGCCTCCATCACTCCGCTGCCCCACTTTTCCCCATCCTTGGGAGTGCCAGCCATCAATCCTGGACTTGGGAGGACAGCTCTCCCCCTGGTACTGCATTCTCCGAAAATAAGTTTCAATTCCAATTTCAGCATGTGGGTCCTTGCAGCTGCCAAACCAGTACGAGTGTGTGTGGGTGGGTGAGCAGTTAAAGGTGTTGCTTCAGATCCAGCAAAGTCCTGTGTGCTTTCTGCCAGGAATAACAGGATGGATTGCTGTAAATTACTTTTCAGGTTTAGTTTATATTGTTTATGGTATAACCAGCCAAAACGACATATGCTGTGAATCTCTGAACTGTAGAAGAGCACAGAGAAACGTGCAGAGAGAAAACTGTAAGGGGACTCATGAATTCTTATTTTCGCCACTGAGTATTTGCTCCTGGGAGGAAAAGAAAAGCCAAGAAGAGCATACACAGGATGCGGTATGGTTAGCCCAGTCCTACCACAAGCGACTTGGTTTTCAAAATTTCCTTTTGAAACTGTTTTGTTGGAAGTGCCTGTTCACATGACTCACTCATTAGGCTGTGGAGCTGTGGGGCCCATTTTGCTCTTGCCACTCTAAGCATTGGATGAGATGCTGGGAACTGATTTTTTTTTTTTTTTTGCACCCTACTCTTATGTGACTAAAATTCTTATGTTTGTGGAATCAGACTTAGGGCTATGAAGTAGCATAGAAAAATTACTTCTTTATAGTGCATGTGTCTGAGAAACGGTTCTAGCTGCAACACGGCTGTCTACACACCATATGGCGCAGGGGGCAGGAATGTAACCAAGATATTTCAGTCCTCGTTGTGCAAGGCCCCCCCTGCCCCTCGGAGCCAGCCTTGGTTTCTGTGCTCTGCTTGCTGGGGTCTTGTACAAGTCAGAGGGAGCCAGCAGGGCTGACTGAGCTGATGGTTTCACAGGCCCTTCAGCAGTCATTGGCTCTCCTGCAGTTTGCTCTGCCACGGGAACATTTGGGGCAGACGGGAGGCAAATGTGTAATCTGAGGATAAGAGGCATGCTGCTCCTGCCCCAGCTGGCAAAGTGCCAGTGTTTCAGGTCTGGGAATGTGCTGGGATTTATACTCACCCTGGGAAAGAAAGGGAAAAAGGCAAAAGAGAGAAAGAAAAGTGTGTGCTGTCTCAGATCTCACTCAACAAATAAATATTTTTCTTTTTAACTATTTGAATAAACGTTGGTTGCCAAGGACAGAAACCATATGGAGGAAGGAACAGTTAAAGAAACAGGCACAGCTTAGTTCTGTGTTTTCCAAAGCCTTTGGAAGTCAGATGCTCAGGCCATGATGCAGTGTCAGTCATAAATGACGTTAATATGTGAGGAAGTAAGACTATATGAACACCTTCACAGAGAGAACTTCTGTTCTCTGTGCAGCTACAATGGTTGCACCAAGAAAGGTGTTTTGGGGGAAAACTGGCTTCTGTGCTCTTTCAGCCAGGTCCCTACTTGTTATAAACAGTACTCAGAAATGTGGGCCCTTAAGTCTTGTTACTTTACATCTCCACCTTTACATCAATAAACATTTTAATAACTTGTTTGGAAATAACAATTCCACCAGGAGGTATGAAGAGAGAGCCCCATGCCAGAATACTTTATAATCTGCTGTTGAAATATTCTCACTGAAGGCACAGTTTGAGGTAATGAGCAGCCACAGAAGCTGCACTTGATTGCTTACCTCCTGGGTAAGTGCTGTAACTGCTGGATCATGAGATGTAGAAGAGCAGTGATCACAGGAGGGGGCTGTAGACCCTTTCTCCTCCTCATGTTTCTCCTTGTTGCTATCAGAATGCATTAGGAATTATGTTTGGATTTTCTGTTTGTTTGTTTGTTATATATGGAAGAATGTGCAGGGTAAAGTGTATCTACAGTCTTTTAAATGCGTTTATATTGTTTGGTTAACTCATCTTAGGAGAGGTATATGGTTAAGTTTTGAGTCTGGGTAGTTTCATCCAGGCATCCAGTTTCATCAAGGAGCTGCTTGGTGCTATGAGAAACACCCTGTAACAAAGCTGGATTGCCTGGGAAGATTTACTGGAGAAACATTTAGTGTCTCCTGAGAGAAGCAGCAGCTGGGTAGGGTTTTGAAGGTCTACATTATGAATATGGGCATCTACAGCAAAGTGAGTTGAATTTTGGAAAGCTATTTATTTGTAGATTTTGTCAGCAAAAAGCTGTGAGAGACAGCTATTATTCCCTACCATGCACAGCACTGTAGCTATTCAGTATCTTAAGTGCAGTGAGTCCAAAATCCACCCAGCCCCAAAACCTCACAGCCTTTTATTTTCATAAGGTGTATTTAAACTATTTTGTATAAGGGGTCAGCTGAAAAGAGGTATCAAGTACACAGGACCTGTGGGCATTTATCACTTGTTATTATGCTAATAGGATTGACATCTAATCTAATGTAATTCTCTGAAATTTTTTCCAGAGCCAGAAAGTTGGCAGGGACTAGGATGAAAAGGAAATTATTTTCAAAACCTTATTTCCAGAAGCAACAGTACCTCTTTCCCCATCTTCCTTCAGAAAAAGGTTCATATTCAGCTACTTGATATAAGCACAATTTGGACTCAGTTTTAAAAACTATTAAAACTGCTAACATTTCAGTCTTACATGAAAGGTGATTTTCATTAGGTGCCCTGTCTTTTGAAGGATTTTGAAGGATCTCTTTAAAGAGAAAAGGCTGAAACAGAAGCATTGCAAGTTATTCCATTTAACTGTTTTCCTTTACTATCAGTGCTGAATTTTTAATGAAATATAAAATGTTAGGCTGATCACTGCCTGCAATCAGACAAGCCTTGCTGGAGAGTAAGATGACACTTATGCCACAGGAGTCGCTAAGAACAAAGTCAAAAATGTAAAGACAACACATATGTAATTCGTGTTCATACTACTTAAATAAAAATATTTTTTCAGTTGGAATTTGCTTAAAAACTTTGTTACAGTGTGTCAATAACTTTTTATCAATGTGTATTGGTAGAACAGCATGACAGCTTTTTAAATGCAGGTGAATTTTAAATGCTTAACAATGTGCTTAAAATCTGTTAGTAGCAGAACTGATTCATTTAAGTGAAAGCTTCCTGTTTCATCTAACTTGATATCTAACTTTCTTGGTTGATACCTAACTTTTATCCTTTTGGCATGGATTTAATATTGGTACAGAATTACATTTAAGTCTTTTTATCACTTGTATGATACACAGTTAAGTAGGGGATATTATCAGTTATATTTCGTGGTTTCTCCAGACCTTTGCAGTGGTAATCTCTGTTTCCTGCCACCCCTCGTGCCCCACTTTTGACTGTATGAAAGAAGTAACCTCCAGCTTAACTTAAAAGAAAGAAAGTCAAGACTGGAAACAGTGGCAGTGAAGATGCTGCAGATGTGTGCCTGGATCTCGGTTAATTTCTAGCACAGAATCAGGAGTTTGTCTTTGGGCATCCTGGGTTTCTGGGCAGCCCAGGCTGAGTGGCACAGAGCTCTGGCTCGTCTGTCCAGCTGACTGATTTGCCAGGCTGCAACTTGCCAAAAGACATAAACCCAACAAAGATGAAAAAGCCAAAGTGGTACAAATACATTATCAACACTCAAACAGATAAAATACAGGGGTTTGTTTGTTGTTTGTTTGTTTGTTTGTTTGTTTTTTACCTAGTTTTATTTTTCTTCCCAAAGGTTCGTCATCGGTGGTGTGAACTTATCATTAAACACAAATATGAGCCTGGGTATGGAGACATTGAGAGATTCCTCAGAGAGGATCAGGTAAGTTACATTTAACTAGCATTTTGAAAACAATCAGCTTTTTAACACCCTTATGCTGAAATTAAAAAAAAATATTTTTGTGTATTATCTGGCTGCAGTTTGTCAATAACTTGGCTGTGTATTAATTTTTTTCTTATGTGGTTCCCTAAACATTGTATTTTAAGGAGGCCACCTAAGGTAGGGGTATTCAGCCCCACCTAAACCTAAGGACTGCTAATCTGTCAAGTGGTGAAATAGGATAAAATTCCTCCTCTCCTTGCATTTTATGCAAGCCAGAGGTATGAGTGATGCTAGGAAGATACTTCTCAGCAGGTTACTTTTGCAGTCTGAGGAAGGCAAGTGTGGCTGTGAATGTCAGTGCAGGTGTGAGGTAGGTGCAAAGCAGTCAGTGCTGTTGTAACCTCAGCTTTGAAGACGACAGCCAGAACTAGTATAGCACATCCAGGGAATGCTAGCCTCTCCATGGGTATGGGACATTGTGAGAGGATTGTGAAGGCATTAAAATGCTGGTTCCCATTGTGAACTTAGAATTCTAATTGTATCTCTGCCTTGTTCTTTTCTATTTCACTTTTATTTATCTTTATTCACTATGAACCCTATAAAATTGAGACATGCACTGCCTAGGATGAATTTTAAATATTTAAATGTATGTTAAAAATAGAAAATGGTGAAGATAGGTCAAAATCTAGGCAAGATATTAATGTCTTTACCTTTTATGCTGACAATACACAAAGCTGTTTACAGCCAATGAGGATTTTCTGCTTTCAGGCAGCACAACACAATTGAATTATTGCAGCTTGCGTTTTTCTAGCTTGGAAGTATACCTCCTATTTATATCTCAGCCAATAAACAAGCCCCAGAGCTCCTTGCAAGCTCTGTATTAAAACAAACAAACAAAAAAGACATAAAAGAACATTATTTCATAAGGAATTACATAGATTGTGCATATTTGTATGCTGTGAAAGGATGAAGATAACCACAAGCAGAACCTCCGGTTTCAGGGTTCGGGAAATACTTGATTTGATAAGACCATACAGAATTGCATTATGTTTCGAATAGCTATTATGCCAAATAAAGACATTTTCTGCAGTGTAGGGAAATAATTCTTGCAACTTTTTAATGTAGTCTTAATTTCATTTACTTCAGCAGTGCATACAGTAAATGGCACAACCAGCTTCTGGTGTGATTACTACTTAGAGCAGTTGCATGTCTGTACTGATCACGTAACATGGCTTTTTTTAAAGTCTGGGAAAAAATGCAAATGGACTTTTAAATCCTTTGAAGTTCTACAAAACACCAGTGTGTTTACTGCGTGTTAATGTTTAGACCTAGGGGAGAATTACTTATGCTAGGTAGAGATGGTAGTTCCTATAGTAAGAAAATTTCACCATTTAAAAAATTCTCAATGAGAGCAACTGGAGCCCAGCTCCAATGCCATTTGTGTGGCTCCCAGACCTTGGTGCAGCTGCAAACCTCAGAAATCTGAGGTTTAGGTTCTCTTGGGGTCAGAGCATGCTTAGGGAATTGGCAAGGAGTCTGGCAGGTTTCTGCCTCTCTGAGACTTCCTCTTTTTACTTCAATCGTTTTTAAAGTTTAAATTTCTCTTCTGGCTGAAGGGGTTTTTAAGGCTTACCAGCCATGTGAGGAATAGCATTAAAAAGTGTATTTTCTCAATGCTATCCAAATTTTTCCGCTCCTGCGAGTGTCCAAACAATAACTGTAAAAGCCAGCATGCTAAGCTGCTAATATTTTGTCACATGTGTAATCCTATTTCGGTGAGTGCAGTTTAACATTTACTGAATTCCTGTAATTAGCTGAAAAAAATGTGTAATCGGAAAAAAAAAAGACAATCTCCAATATGTTTCCTGTTAAGTTGGCCACAGCTTTGTTGGCAGTGGTCAAAGGGGCCCAGATTTCCCTACAGGAGCCCCATTACCTTTTTTTATAGCTGCTATGTCCAGAATAAATAGTTAGGAAAAGCCTGCCTTCATACCCAAGCAGAATTTATGCATGTTAAGCTGTATCTCTGATATAAAGGGAGTCAAACACAGATGTGACCATATTCAGTTGATGTCCAGTTACAGAATTGCCAAATGGGAATTTTAGAGTGGCGTACGTCAGTCTTTGTTCATGGATGTGTGAGTAAACATGACTATTGGAAAGAAAATGTGTATCCTGTTGAAGGAAGGAGAAGCTTTTTTCGTAAGGGACATTTGGAAAAAAATCAGGTAGTTGGTAAAAGAAAACAGTAATCAACTTGCAAAGTGGCAAGGGAACTGAAGTGAGGAATGATTTTCTTGCCATGCCATAACACAAAATTCTTACATTAATAATCTGGTTTTGCACAATCAAGACAGCATATAGACAACCATCCTTAGGCTGAAGAGACAGAGAAATTAAGTTCTTTTGTGGGGAAGAATAGGCATTAGAGAGTAAATGGTATTTTCTGTGTTTTGAATTGTCTATTTTGTTTCATTTCTAGTTTAAATGAATACTAGGGGGTCAATGGCAAAAAAGCAGCTAACTAGTTATTACTGGTGGTAGGATGCTTGTGTGTTATGTTCCTCTTCCAGGCTATGGGTGTGTATCTCTATGGTGAATTAATGGTGAATGAAGATGCAAAACAACAAGAACTTGCACGGAAATGCTTTGCTGCAGCACAAGAACATATGGATGCATCCTCAGCCAAAGTGGTGGCAGAGATGTTATTCTGAAAAGGTGATTTTTCATTTTAATCCTAACACCCTGATTTTGCTTCATAAAGAAAGAATATGCAGAGCTCACTGAACATGGTAAACTTTGGCATACCGTACAGCTTGTGGCTACTTAGGCTGAGAAATAACTCTTGTTATGTATCTTGTTGGCTTGTTTTTTTTCTTTTTCTTAAGCCCAGCTGCGGGAGCAGTGAGTTACATACATGTAGGCATAGCTGGAGAACGTGGAGAATGGCTTTGTTGTAATGGACTGTACAAGAGGCACCTGTAAGTCCAAATGGCCAAAGAAGGCCAGGCTCTGCCTGTTGTTGCCTGCCTGTTGTTTCCCATCCTGTATTCCTAACTCTGCTTACAAAAATTTCAATGGTGCAAGGAGCATTTCTGTTTAATAGAGCTGCATGTTTACTTGACAGGCAGCACAGTCTTTGAAACGAGCCTGATCCCACAGTGGAAGTATGAAACTGTGGACTTGGAAGCGAATAGCATGTGAGAACAGGCTGATAATTCAAAGGTTTTTGTGTTAAGGGTATTGAGCTTTTGAATATTGATTATGAGGTAAGAAAAGTAGCCTTAACATGAAGAAGCTAGCTTGTTAATTAAATTAAAGGAGAGGAATCACCACAGAAGAAGCAGAATTGCAAAAATATTTATGGAATGAAGATTGCCACAGGCTATAAATTTGCAAAGATACTTTCCAATTCTCTGTCTGAGTTGGAGGTAGCCTTACAGTGTCTGCACATGCATGTTTAACATATAACCCAGTAAGATTTGTATGAAAGCTTCTTCCAGTACAGCATACCTCAGATTTTTGGTTAGTCATATAACTCATCTGACAGACTGATTGCCTTGGTTGTTCACAAAACTTTACAGCTGATTTGTGGTATCAAACTTCAGGCTTCTAGTTTAGCAAAAACATTGTCACCTAATTGATACCAAGCAAAAATCTTAATTTTCTCCTGTTCTAGCAGTATTTAACTGTGAGTTCCACTTGGTTTTGTAGGGTTTTTTGCTATGTTTATATGAAATACAGCCAACAGCAGATACTATGAAAGCAAGTTTGATTATGAAAAACCATGTTGTTCTTGTGCATAGACAAGAACTGTGCCTGCCAAGAAAACTTTTTGGGAAAGATGGATCATACTGTAGAGTGACAGGATATATCAATTGTGGGGTAGGAGAGACACCTTTTAAAATAGTTAGGGCTAAAGAGACTCTCTTGTGTACTCCCAATTATCAAGGACTCACAGGCATTTGAGTTATGTTCAACAATTCTTAATCTGGTAGGTGTCTTCAAGTGTCTGAAGGCAAGGAACAATAAAATCAAAATTTCTACAAGTTTCTGATGGTAAGTATCTAGCACAGGAAAATTACATGGTATGTATTAGCATAGTCCAGAATTAGGTGTTAGCTATAGTCTAGGATTACCCCTTTGACTTTACAGACAGAGTGGAAGTGCATGGTGAGCTATAACATAAAATCTAAAGATACTGAGTACAATACTCTGTGTGACTGCACAGCTTTCTTTTAATGTTATGGCTGTTTGGGTTCCTGGCATGATGATTTGTGACTTAAAATTAAAATCACATTGCCAGGGATTACCACGCAGCCATGACCACAGCTGCTAGCATGAAACTCACCATTAATGGTCTGATGGGTGCACAGCGTGGAATCCTCTCCACCTATCAAACAAACAAACAAAAACCAGGGAAACAAACCCCCAAACCCACCAAAACCAGAGGAAAGCAGCAGAGCATCATGGAAGAACCTCCTCCGAAAACTATCTCTGCTGAGACCGAGATCTCTCTGGCGAGGTGCAGAGCTTAGCTGATTGGTGAACAGTGATTGTTTTCCTCTTTGTTCACAGTGGCTAAGTTCTGCACCTGAAGAGAAGGGAGAGGAGAGTCTGCAGGGCAGAGAGCATTTGCTGGCTGAGATCCCTTGCTGCTGAACGGGCAGATTTGTGATGAATGCATGTGTCCAAGGTTCTGTGTATGGAAGATAAGAGGCAGAGGCAACCTGGGAAGGACCAAATACTTTTAGTTTAGTTGAGAATAAACAGTGCTCCTCAGGTTCTCAGTCTGATTGCAAATGTAAGGCATTGCCTAGAGTAATTTGGTTACCATGCTTTACTGAAGGTCAGAGGAAATAATGTTTGTGACTTTAACCTGAAATTGTAAATAAAGCTTTTGTTTTATAGTCTTCTCTTTAATGGATTCTGTCATGATCTCTCTGCAGTTCTAGCTTAGCACTGTGTGTCGTTTGCAGGAAATGGAGGCAGCTCCAGTCGGAAACAACTTACGGCTGCTGCTGTTGTTCCAGGCTGTTGATGGACCCGTCCTCCGGTGCCTACTGAGCTGATATCAGTTCTGATTTTACACACTGGCTCAGTTCAGCAGGAACAGGAGTCGAGCCCTAGAGCAAAAAAAAAGATGTACCTTTCCTAAGAGCCTTTGAGAAATGTTGTTGCTGTTCTATCTCAAAATCTGAATCAGTACACATTATGATATCCTGATGTTAGACACTAAATGGCCTAAGGTGGAAAAGCTACCTCAGTAGTGTTTAAGAGGACTGTTGGCTAAAGATGAGAAGGTATGTGGATATGTAGCACATCACACAGTATTGCTCTGGTAACTTGCCTCCAACATTGTTTTCAGAGTAACCTGCTAATAACCAAGACTGTTAGTGCTTCCACCCTGTCTTCTCCAGACCTTGTTGTGGTAGCTCTAGGAAGCCAAGGAGATCATTGTTAATGCTGTAGCTACAGTTACACTCTACTGGTAACCTAAAATATAACTCAATTTGGAAAGCTGGGACAATCAAGAATGCACAGATATTCCTTCATTGTGACAGAGCAATAACTTTAAATGCTGTTTCCGTTGCAGGAAAGATCACAGACAACTCTTTTAATAGATCTTCTACTAAACCCTGATGGTACTAGGATTTCATTGACCCAGGACATCAAAGGAAGGATTATGTGACTGCTAAAACAATCAGCTGACAGAAATATTTACCTTTCTGTATTTCTGGAGGCTCACTGTAACTGAGAACACATGCACACAAAACAAACTACACAGATACACACACATGTGTTACTCTTGCTTTAGTAATTCTTTGATACAAGGATTTTGGGATTTATCCTCACGCTTTGGTAATACAATTTTTCTGGTTTGCAGATGGCAAAGATTCTTGATTTGAACAACTTTATTAATTTGGGCATTCTGAAAATGGATGAAACTGTATTGTGTACTTAAAATTTTGTTTGTAACTTCATTGTCATATTTAAAATACCTCAATATAAAATCAGCAGGGGCTGGAGTGGGACTTGTAAGATTAGATAGAAGCAGAAATACACTGTGAAAAGTTACCTGCCATTATCCTGGTGATGGGATGGGACTGAAGATAAAGATCATCATGCTCGCTCTGTCATGTTTAGGTTAAATTTTACCAGAAATGTCAGACCTCCCATTTTCTGAAAGAGTCTTTCATACCCTTGTGATGCTTATTTTGCAGTGATATGTCAAGTATATATCTTCTTTCCTGATCAATGAATCTCTAGATTTTTAGAAGACATCTTAATTGTTCCTTTCAGAGAGTAAAAATTTAAACCACAAAAATCTGTGACCTTATTTCCCTTGTACTCTATTGTTTTATATCAAATCCTCTTTGATAATAATAAAATTATCAAAATAATTTTTTTTTTCAAGTACATGTAGTCTTTCCATTGCACAGTGGTTCAACATTAATTTAAAAACATGGGAAGAAGAATGATTCCATTCCTGCTTTTGCAGCAGGAGAAAAGCACCTGGAACTCATTACTTAAGGGATGTTAATGAGAAAAAATAAATGGGGTATTCTTTTTTAAAGTTCTTAGGCTCAGAATCTTAAATAAAAGCCTGCCTCAACAGTGTCTTCAGTGCAAAGAGTACACTTCCTTTTCACATCACCACATTTTCTGACCTCCCCCTTTGCAGGCATACAGTGTGAAAACCTGAATTAAGGGACACTCAGCAAGTTCTTTCAAATGCAGCAGGAGTTAGGAAATTGTCCAAGAAAGCACTGAGATACCACAATGACTTCTAATGTAGTGACTCTCACAGACGTAGTTATTACAGGATCCCATTCATAACAGAGTTACACTTCATTTCACAGGTTTTTCTGCAAAGGCCAGCAAAGGAAACCAGCTTGCTTTTTGCCTTTTCCATTGTGTAAGGAATAAAATGAAGAGCTGGATAAGACGCACAAAATATGCAGAAATTAAATACATTGTAGGCCTCTTCATAGCCAGTACTGTTAAAGCTACAGTGCGAGTAAGGTATTACATGCTTTTTAAAATATTACCAGATTTTTCTTCTTTCAAAACAATCTACTTGCCTCTTTTTTTTTTAATATAGAGCACAGCAGTAGTTTGTTTTGTTTGCTACAGGTCTTACAGTCTGCTTCAGCAGTATTAACTTGAACATTTCCCCTCACTACAACTTCATGACCCATCATGCATGGTAGCAGCTCAGAAAATGAACAGAAAATAAAATACAAACACCAAAAAACCTAATATATGGCAAAGAGGTGGCAGTCCCGGCCCTTCATCAGGGTTTATAGGGTCTTTTGTTGCTAATCCAAGCATTATGATATAGAGCGAGGCTCCAGATTAGAGGAAAGCTGAAGGTGGCATTGAACAGTTACTGTCACCATAACTCATCAGAAAGCATAGGAGACTCGTGTATGTGTTGTTTAGTAGGGTCATTAACATGGTATAAACATTACCCTTAGTTTAAAATCCTTCTGAGTCATGTAGAAAGCACTGGAAGGGAGCCATATATTTATTTACAGAACTACAGAATTAAGATGAGTTGGAAGGGACCCACAAAAATCATTGAATTCAACTTCCGGCCCTGCACAGCACCAGCCCCAAGTGCTGTGTGCACAGCACCAACACCATGGGCTGAGAGCATTGTCCAAATGCTTCTTGAACTATGTCAGGCTGGTGCTGTGACCACTTTCCTGGGAGCCTGTTCCAGTGCCCAACCACTCTCTGGGTGAAGAACCTCTTTCTAACAGCTGATATAAACCTCCCCAGTGCCTGCCCCTCCTCTTCCCCTCCTGAGGAAGCTGTAACTGCAGTGAGGTCTGTCCTCAGTCTACTCCCGGCTGAACAGACCAAGTGACCTTGGCTGCTCCTGGTATAGCAAACCAGCCCCCAGCACTCGAGGTGAGGCTGCCCCAGCTCAGAGCAGAGCAGGACAATCCCCTCCCTTGCCAGGCTGGCCATGCTGTGCCTGATGCCCCCAGGACAGGGTTTGCTCTCCTGGCTGCCAGGGCACTGCTGACTCATCTTCAACTTGCCAGGTTCCCCAGGTCCCTTTCCATGGCACTGCTTTCCAGCATCTCATTTCCCAGTCTGTCCATACATCCAGGGTTGCCCCATCCCAGATGCAGAATCCAGCACCTTCCCCTGTTGAACTTCACATGGTTGGTGATTGCCCAGCCCCCTGATCTGTGGAGGTCTCTCTGCAGGGCCCCTCCCTCCCCTCCAGGGAGTCAACACCTCCTACCAGTTTTGTGTCATCTGCAAACTTGCTCATTATCCCTTCCAGTCCTGTGTCCAGGTCATTTATGAAGGTGTTGAAGAGCAGAGGGCCGAGGATGGGGCCCTGTGGAACCCCTCCAGTGACAGGTCCCCAGTCTGCTGTCACCCCATTCACTGTAACCCTTTGTGCCTGACCCATGACCCAGCTGCTCATCCATCCCATGATGTCTTTATCCAACTGTGAGCTGCACATTGGGTCCAGAAGGATCCTGTGAGAGACAGTATAAAAAACTTTACTGGCTTCCCTACCTAATCATGAAAGGAAACCAGGCTGATAAGGGGGACTTTCTTCTCATGAAGTTGTGCTGGCTGTGACCGATAACTGCATTGTCTTTCAGGTGTTTCTCAGTATCCCCAGAATAAACTTCTCCATAACTTTCTCAGGCACTGGAATGAGACTGACAGGCCTGTCATTTCCTGGGTCCTCCTTCCCTCCCTGAAAATCAGCTCAAGTATTTGTCAGCTTCTAGTCAGCTGGGACTTCTGTATTCCCAAGACCACTCAAAAGAGACATTTTGTGATTATATCAGCCAGCTCTGGAAGGATTCTTGGATAAATCTTATCAGGCCCCATAGGTTTGTAGGGATCCAGCTAGAGCAGTAGATCCTACACATTTAAGTTTTTAATACTCCCTATCAAAAGCCTAACAGAAAAAAAAGCAACAAACCACCTCTCTCAGGTGGGTGTTTCTATACTGAGTTCCTGACAGAAGGAAGTTGCAGAATCTAACTGTAGTAAATAAAAGTAAACAACAAAAAATCTATTTCCAAACTTCCTGTAATTAAATCATTACAGAAAGCCATGTCTTTTCAAATGATACCTCCGTCTAGCAGGTGGACTCAATGGTCCTTGTGGGTCACTTCCAATTCAGTGTATTCTGTGACTGTATGTGGCTATGACAACCAAGGCATCTATATAGGTATGCCTTTAGGTTTCATTTACTTGTTTCATAGGCAGCCCCCTCTGAAAAAAATACAGCATTTTTAGGGTTTTTCCCCCCTCCCATCTTTAATTCAGTCCTTTCCAAACACAGTGGTAATGTTATTCTGAATAGCATTAGAAAGCCCAGTGCTGCATTATCTCCCACTTAATCAATCAGGCCAGCATCTAGTTAGGATCTCAGTGATTCTTTTCTGAATGTACCTTTTAGCTCTGAAAATGAATTCTCAGATGAAAATTAAAACTGTATCTATATAGTTAGGCTAGGATCACCATCTACTTTCTTATGCTGCTTACTGGATTGCTTTTTCAGAGTAAAGGCAGACCCTAACAAGGGAGTGGCCCTGCGAGTCCCTTAGCCCCTCAGGGCTAAGTCCCTTGCCATACACCTTTTGTTGCAAGTACAAACACATCATTTTGCTGACAGCTGTTTTCTGTCTGCAGCTTTGCTGGGAGGTGTTTGCAGCTGCTGCTGTCTCTGTGACTTCTCCTTTAGGAGGGAATTAGCTGTACCCTATTGTCCATGCCTCACACAAAATAGGGAAGGAAAAATGTCTGGAAACAAAGGTCTGACCGGAAATGCAGCCTGAGCAAGTGGGCAGCTTGAGGAAACAAGTTGGAGCCTAAGGATTTAGCATAAAAAAAGCACCATGGAAAATGATACTACCGAAACAAATCAAAAATGTTATATGGAGCATTAAAATGTATCATGCAGAGCACTGCAGCCAGCCAGTTCATCTCCACAGCTGAGGAAAGTCTTGAGAAGTGGTATTTGTACTACAGAAAATTTTAGGTGTTAGTTTGCAGGCTCCTCTGCATACAGAGGTATGTGGGAGGAAACCATGGTGCTTTTGTAAGAATCAACAAGCAACTGAGTTACCATGAGCCATTGTGTTCCAGAGGCTCTGTTAGTTTGGGTTTGATTCTTTCCATGCAGAAACTGAACTGTAAATGTCTGGAAAATCCACACCTTCCAGCCCCCTGTACTGCAGGCATGTGCCAGGTTGCACATGTGCATGCTACAGCAGGTCTTGCTTTCACTACACATGATTTGAGAGTGAGAAGTAGTATATGAATATCTAAGGCCATTCAAATTTTTACCTATAACTTAATGGTATTTTATTTTGAAAAAAAAATTTCACATAATAATGTACTGAGATAAGAGTAATATTTGAAATACACCCATATACTATGCACAAAACCGTTAATTCACTGAAAACCCTATTCTACAACCCTAATTCTCAATATCTAAAAAAAAAAATTAATACATCTTTTGGTCTTTTTAATAATGTATCTTGTGTTTTTTTAAAGCTATAAAATATGTACCTTTGTGTATAAAATATCTACCTTTTGAATGTGTTCCCATTAATGAGTCATGTCTGATGTCTTCTATAACAGTCAAAGATTTCACCACACATGTAAGTGTATTTCTCTTCTTGGCCTCAACTGCTGATGCCCAGCAAGTCAGAAGAAAAAAAAATGCAAGAAAGGACAAGGAAGCAATCAAATAGAGGAGCTGATTAATCTAGAATTTTACAAGTATACTGAGTTTAGGCACATAAACAAAGTGTGAAGTGAACATATACACTGATATGGCTATGTTTTTTTGTTTCTGTGGACACAATATACTGGAAAATTCATTTTAAAATCTTACCCTGCTGCCAAGCTGACATTTTAGGTTGGTGAAATATGGCAGTGCTTAAAGAAATTGAGACATTTGCATGGTCCTTGGGAAACTAACTGCATTTGTCCATTTGCTGTGATTTAAATTAAGTGCATATTCTCCACACAAAATTAATATTTTGTAACATTAAAATATACCTGCTTTCCAGAAGAACAACAGGTACTTGCTCTGTTACCTGAAAGCATGCAGAAATTGCAGTTCTGTAAAATTTGCTTTTACATGATCATCTACACATCAGAAAGCAGAACTTTGTTTTCAACTGACACCACTTCCCATCAGCAGAGTACCCCAGTAGTAATGCTCACAGTGCAACCTGCAAAACCCTGTTTTTGCTCATTGCCCCACTGCAGAGATGATGGCTCTGCTGTCTGCTGACATGCCCCTGAGCAGCAGCTGGATGTTGCTGTGCCCTTTAGTTCATGTAGCTCACTTCAGTTATCTCTGAAAACTGCCTGTTTCTCCTACATCCAGGCTTCTCCTCTGGGCTTGCTGGGACTGGTGTCTGCTGAAACTCAATCTGAGACATTTTATTCATGGGCCACTGTTGGCTGCTTTGCCACTGGCATCATCCCCAGCCATCCTGACTGGATCTAAACAGGCTAGTTTGAGAAGCTGGTGCTTGGCACCAAAATGTGATTTACTTCATCTTTTATCCTGAAAGGACAGTGCTCATCATCTCCACAGAAAAAAACATGTTTTTTTTTAAACCTCAAGTTGTTTGTTCACTGTAACTTTGTCCCATAGTTGTTTTTACATTTGGTAGGAAAAGTTATTTGGTCTACAGCTGTACCTCCTTACAGTCAACTCTTGCGAGTACAATAGAACTAAAAATTAAAATATCTCAGCAGCCATCTTACTCCAGTCTGCATCTGTTCCTTGGTGTGCCTGAAACTCACCTATTTAACTGCCAAGCGTGACCAATTAAAGTTTCATTCTGATTTATTCAGTTTTACACCTGAAAAGAACTTTATTTTGTTCCCTAACGTAGGGAACCACACTGCCCCTTCTCCCTCATTCTGCCTTTCACATGTCCCTACAGCCACCATTTCCCTACATGCAGGCTCCATGTCCCTACAGCCATCTTTGGTCCCATCAGTAACATGGCAATATTACCCTGCAAAACTGATGTTAAGATTTTGTAATTGCCACCACTTGTGCTGAAACTGCCCATCATGCCCTGTTTGCATTATAATCTCCTGTTGCTTTTGACTATATATGAAAGCTTTTTAATAAGCTCCCAGTTTTAGCTGAGGGAAAATATTGTTGCTGTTTGCTTGAGTATTAAAAAAAATGCAATTATATGACATAAATGCTGAACTTTTTTTCTTTTTTTTTCTTGTCATGGTTTAACCCCAGCAGCCAATCCCCATGCAGATGCTTGCTCACTCCCCCACCAGCAGGATCAGGGAGAGAACTGGAAGGGTAAAAGTGAGAAAACTCATGGGTGGAAATAAAGACAGTTTAATGGGGAAAGCAAAAGCCACATACACAAGCAAAGCAAAACAAGGAATTTATTTCAATGCTTCCCAAGGGCAGGCCATCTCCAGGATGTGTGCAGCCATCTCCAGGAAAGCAGGGCCCCATCATGTGTCATGGTGACTTGGGAAGACAAACACTGCCACTTCAAGTGTTCCCCATTCCTCCATCTTCCCCCACTTTATGTACTGAGCATGATGTCATAAGGTCTGGAATATCCCTTTGGTCAGTTTGGCTCATCTGTCCTGGCTGTGTTCTGTCCCAGCCTCCCATGTACCCCCAGCTTCCTCCCCAGCATGGCTCTCTGAAAAGCAGGAAAGGCCTTGGCTCTGTGAAAGCCCTGCTCAGCAATAACAGAAACAGCTCTTGTATTATCAACCCTGAGTTTAACAAATCCAAAACTCAATCCCACACCAGCCTCTGAGAAGGAAATTAACTCTACCTAAGCCTAAACCAGCACACTTCTTTACACAGATGAAGAGTCAGATAAATAATCACAAGACTGTCAGTTTTATACAAGAACAGGGAAGCCCACCTACTGACATTTTACAGTTTCTGCACACACCTTCTCCCCAGCACTTGCCTCTCCTTTCTTCAAATCACAGGAATGTAAATTTCTTACTTGATAGCTGGAAGGAAGGAATGGGAAGTAGAAAGCATCCAGACTAAAAAAGTAGAAAGACCAGTCTTATTTATTTCTTAAGCTAGCTGATTCATTGTTACCAGTATGAAGTAATGCCAGCATCAGATGAACGGTAGATGTGACGCTGAGAAAAGTTCTACATCACAGAACGAAGGTCAATGCTAAAAGCTGGTGTAGCACTGCACTTTTGCATCAAGAGCATTCAGCATCAAAACCACAGATGTATAACATGCAAAAACCAAAAATTATTCCCTCCTTTGTCTTGAAATACAGCTATTAAAGACTGCTTTTTGGTTATGTTTTAGAGGTGGTAAGGACCCAGTGCAGTCAGGAAGTCCTCCTTCTGAATGGTTCTTCCTCCTGCTTACTCCCTGAATGTCTGAAAAATCATGAGCTAAACCGTCTTTCAAAGATTCACAAAAGAAAACTGAACTGATAGAAAATTATGAAAATGGCACCACAACAGGATGTCACAGTTCTTCTTATACTTACTTTAAATGCATGTGGATTGCCAGACTCTACAATGCATTTTGAAGAACTGTCCTGAAGTAGTGTTAACCGTTTAAGTGGTGCACCAACTGGGCTGTTCAAATGCGTGATTTTTGAGGCAGAGTGGGGACAGCATTGATGCCAAATTCCATTTTTTCATTCTTCTACAACACGTTTGCCAAATCTGAAGAAATCAGGGCAGGGAACAATTGACTTACACATTGCTGTGTGGTTAGACACAAGTCTGTGAGTGAAGGATCTCAGCAGAAAAACAGATATTCAGCCCATAGTTGATTTTATATGAAAGTTCTTAAACTTCATTCTACGATGTTTACATAGGCTTAGGGTATTCCATTTTAAAAATAAAAACAACAAAAGAAAAATAAGGAGACTGGATCTACCATTTGTACATTCATCTTGGATCCTGGCCAGAAAGGGGGAGAAGAAAAATGAAAGGCAATGCTTTTGCCTAAAGAGTAAGCGCATGTGAGAGCTCGCTCTGCCAATACAATGAGCAGAAGGAAAACCCGTGAAATCAAGATCAGAAGAACCAATATGAAAAACAGTCAACAGCTGTCATCTGAAGACTTTAAATCCCAATGAAATTATCTTTCCAAAACAGATGTTATTGCTTAATTGCAAGGTTTTGCCTTGACACTTGCTCAGTATCCACTCATGGCCTAGATCAAGCTAGTCAGAGAAAACAGCCACAGCAATTCAGTCTGGCCTGAAATTGTGCTGTGCAGCAAATTGCTCAGCACTGGCCATTTGTACTTCAGCAAAGAAGCAAACAGACAAGAAAAGAAAGCTGAAACATGAAGTGGCGTTTGTAATGAACTTGGAGAAATTTACTGGTCTATGGAAAAAACATGGGTACGTTTGTCATGTTTCTGGGAAAGATGCTATTGGTCCTCCCTAATAGAAACTCACAAAGCGCCTGAATTCACAGACACATATCACCCATTTCCATCTTATAAATTAATTCTGTGTCATATTTCAAGGCTTCTCTCCTCTTCCATGGAATCTGATACTTTCCCGCTCTATTCGCAGACATCTGAAGCTGATACGGAAGTGCACCACAGTCATGAGATTAAAAGCACTTAAACACTTGCTGGTAGTCTCTGCAGGGAACAGTGGTTCAGATAGGAAGTTTGTATCACCAGCTACCATTACAAGTTGCTTGGCAATAAAAAAACTGAAGTCCTGTTTTCAGAAAACCTATACATAGAAGTTATGGCATCATTAGTCAAAACAAACAGAAGCTGCCTTGTCATAGGTGAAATGTTAAGGACACAATTTTAACAGTAGCAGGCAAATGACATATTGCATGCACCTGTTTTGGAAGCCTCAAAATAAACCCACAAGCTAAGAAATAAAATGTTAAGGAGTGAACTGTACATGCAGGCTAACTGGCACATACACATGAGACATCTCAAAAGTGTAATTCACAACGTTGATCAAGAATATGTAAAAGCGCAATCTTTTCAAGATGGCATTTATGTGTTTGCTAAAGTTCATGGGCCTAACAGATATTTTTTTGGAAAGGATAGAAAAGAGAGGGTCATTGTTTCTGAGGGTCTGCTTTTTATTTAATGAGTCTATAATCTGATGTAGTACAGAACAGTTATGAAAGAGGCTTTTAAAGTAGTAAGAGATGTGAAGTTAGTTAAATATACAAGCCTACTAAAGACACTACTGCTGGATGTTTTTCAGCTACTTGTTGATATGCAGGTTAATGGAATGTCATGTATAGAACTGCTACTTCCTAATTCTATCAGCATTGAATATAAAAATCACAGCTAAGTTTCTACAGCTGAGTTTCAAACATGTTGGGTTTTATATTTTTTGTCACTCTCTCCCTTCACACGCATGCAAGAATACAGAATGCAAACTAAAGCACCATCTTTGCCTATGAACTCCATCACTAGAACTCAGCTAGTGCCAGCTGACATTTCAAGTTTTTGTTTCAGTGGCTGACAGCAGTCCAGTGCTTATCCCTAGCTGGCTCCTGGCAGCTCAGACAACAGTGAGCACACTCAAGCTATCAGAAGGATCTTGTGAGGTTTATTCCTTTCCAGCAACCAGACAGCTGGTTAAAGGAAGATGGCCAGTGCAAGCAAGGGAAACGTCTCCATGGCATTCACTAGTGAACAGACCACCTAACAGCAAATTCCCAGAATAAGCTACTCTTTGCTAGGGCAGCAAATGGAATGTCTACCATGAACATATCTTTTAAATCCAGGCAAGCATTTAAGAAAAAAATGTATCACAAGTAAGGAAAACTTGCCAGAGAAGTGGATTTAAGCAGCCCACATCTGAACACTGCAATGAATGAAGTGCTAGTGGGATGCCTCTAGCGCCAGAGCATTCAGCTACAGTGGTTTACCTACTGGTGTTGCCCAACAAAACATGCTGGTTGCTTAAGAAAGCCATTGCAGACTATCAGGAAAGCATAAAAAATTCAAACAAATACTCTGTGTGCTCGTGGAGGACTCCTCCCATAATATTCCAGGTTTTGACTTTTCAAACTTGAGTCTAGTAGAAATCTGCTTTTCCATGTCAGAAATTATCACCTTTCTATACCCTTCTTATATCACAGGGAAAACTGTGTTTTAATGGAGTAGGACATTACTCATTCACACAGAACATCAGGTACTTCATTCTGACATTAGAAAATACAGCAATGAAACGGTGTAAATCTGATTTAACAGTGTTTTGTTTAGTAACTGCAAGTAATTTGTGCTAGATGTTTTATCCTACACTTCTATAATGCTAATGCTTCAGAATTTTTTGAATTGCATCCCTGCCAAGCCAAGCATATACCACAGTTTTCAGCTCACCAAAACAAATATTAACTCACTGTGTATATTAATACCTCTTAGCACTTACAGTGCTGAGAGTACAGAAACTTAATCACAAATGCTAGAAGTAACACAATAAATGTTAATAACCAATAATAATGTTAATGACCAATAATGTTGGTCAGCTAAATAGCAGTATCTGACAACACATGGCAAAATAAAATACATTCTGCTTTGTATAGGCAGTGTCCTGAGATACTGATTAAATAAAAGCCACAGAAATGACCTTTCTTTTGATTAAAAATATTTTTAAATGAAAATTCGGAAAGAAATATGTAGCAATTCTTCTGTTGTTAAATAGCCACACATATTTTAAAAAGTACAATCAAGCAACCCAGTTTTCTGTTCCCTGAATACCATAACTGAAAAGCACAGAAACCACCCAGCACCATGCTGCAAAGCTTGCAGAATTCAAAAAAGCTCTAACTTAGCAGTCCTAGGCTGGAAAGAAGCATAATCAAGAAGTAGCATAATCAGAGAAGTAAAATTTACTGTCTGTGTTCTTATTCAAAAAATGCCTTGAAGCAGAACAGTTTTGAAAAGTTCTCTATGTTCAGTGTACTGTCCAGAACCAGGGTGTGTGCTGCAGACAGAACACAAGGGAACAACCTACTTGAAGTCTGATTTCAGGATTTGTTGGCTGGTTCAGCAAAAAAGTCCAGCCTTGAAGGCTCCAAAGAACATTTCCAGAAAGCAGCAATTATTGAGGAAAAGATGCACATTGGATGGATAATGCAGAAGCCACCATATGAGAAATCTTCCATTACTCAGATCTACCAAATTGCTCTGTAGCCTTCCACTGGCAAACTAACAAAAGTAGCTTCAACATCCCACAAAATCACAGCTTATATCAAAGTTAGATCCTAATTCAAACATAGTGACAGAGTAAGGAAAAAGGAATACCAACAATTTATAACCACTATGCTAAAAAGAGCAAAAAGAATGCCAGTACAGATGTATCTTTTTAAAGTTATAGACAGTATCAATTAGGTTTCTTCCTCAGAGCCTCCCGAAACAAGCAAACCCTCCTTAATATTTAAATCATTCCATTTTTCTTATTAAGCCAAACACAGGAAAACAAGAACGTATCAATTTCCTACTAATTTTGGGTTTTTACTGCCTTCACTGTACATTCCTTCCTGCTTGATTTATCCTTATTTATCAGCATATTGATTTCTTAAATGAAGTTAGAAGAATTTTCATGCATTTTGCCAATGGAAAAAGAAAAACACTGATAAAGAAAAGATACTTAAAAATACCTGTCCAAAAACTGCCATACACATCTAAATATAATACTCATATCATTCACCTAATTAATCTGCAAGAATTAGATACTGCAATTCTTTGCTCATTTTTCTTCTATGTAGTTAAAATTACATACAGGCACAATATGGACAAAACACAACCAAAGAGCCTCACATCCAACAACCAGATTGGACATTAAACTTAAAACAAACAAACAAACAAACAAACAAACAAATAATTCTTCCTTTGGGTTAAAATTTTAGATTATTTATCATTCTAAATAGAGCACTCCACATCTGTTTCCACTAGACGAATACCTCTGAGTTTGTGACCAAAAAATAATTTCATTTAATCCCATGCTTTTCAGTTATGGTATTCAGGGAACAGAAAACTGGGTTGCTTGATTGTACTTTTTAAAATATGTGTGGCTATTTAACAACAGAAAAATTGCTACATATTTCTTTCTGAATTTTCTTTTAAAAATATTTTTAATCAAAAAAGAGAAAAAAACCTTTTCTTTACAGTTACACGTTATGTGTTTGCTGTTTTTTTCACTAGCAAGCTGACTGAGAGGGCACGTAACTTCCATAATATGACTCACTGGGAACAAAATAGTAAGAAATCAGCTAACAGCATAAGAGAAAATATCTTTCCACTTCTTACAGCCAAGGGACACTGATAGGGTACTAAGTACACTTTTTCTTTCCCCTTGCTCAAAAACAAATGCTACATTCAGAAAGCTTTATTAATTCAAGATACATGTCTTGGATTTTATATGCAAGAATAGTATTCCAAGTAGCATCTTTGAGTAGCATAGCACAGGAGTTGGCTTTTTTGGTAAGTAATACAGGAGAACAAATTACTGAGGAAAGTTAGGATGCTCTGTCACTACTATTCTCCATGCTTATTTTTCTAGTTAAGCTAGAGACAGGTTCACAAAACTTTTAGGGAAAAATACTTTCCTAAGGGTAAAAAACATAAGCCATTGCTAACTGTCTATGCTCCTTGCAGGAGACAAAAAACCTAAGCAAAGAAGTAAGCAAATTACTGCTGGACACAAAAATGAAGGCAATGAATTTCAACCTTTATAGGAAATCTGTCCCTTTGAACTGGAAAATGTCCTTATGTCTCTGTTTTGCTTGCCCTCTTTTGTCTGAATAAAAGCCCCATATTTCTTAAATGAACAAATAATAGCATCAGTCATGGCACACTGTTAAGTGGGCTGTACTGCAAGCAATTTTATGCCTGCAGTACCTGTTGACAAAGACCAGCTCTTGGTATAGTACTTAGAGGAGAACACTGTCCTGTGAAAGCTACAGTATTGAAAAACCCCCACATTTAGCAAATCTGGGAAGAGTTTAATTTTGGAAACATTTTCAAAAAGAAGGAAGGAGTTCAGGAAATATCACTCACTGATTTCCTGAGAACACCATGAATCACTTGAGATCATCATTGGTTTCATAAAAGCAGAAGCACAAAACAAAACATTTTAGTAACAACTCAGTAATCAAGCAATTGGATATTACTTGCTTAAAAAACCCCAAATGTGTAATTTGGGAGAAAAACCGATCCTCAGCCAGATAAACAACAAGGAGATGAGTTAACTACTTTAAATGATGTAGGTCTCTTGTTACAGAAGATACAACAAAATTTTCAAGCATATTTAATATTTGCTACTATTTATGTTTCAAAAGATTAACGTTTCCAAACAACAGATTATTATTCAATATAGATGAGGGAATATAAATTAGCAGCTATAGGTTATATAGGTATCTTTCTGCCCTTGGTAACCTGCAGTGCCAGATGCTAATGGAAGTCTGACACCTGGATAAAACCTGATTTGTTGGTTTGATAAATAGATGCCACTAAAATTCTAAACTTTCAGTGTAAGTTTTTGAAGAAGTTCATTCAGCAGCTTCACAGTCCTTTGGTTTTCTTCTCCACTATGGTTAAATCTGTATGCAGTACGGATAAGAAGGTTGTAAACTTCTTTGCTTGTATCAGTTATCTTAGTAATCTGAAAGGAAACACAAAAAGTTTAATTAGGCAATTATGTTGCTAAATACTAAGAATTCTTCAAAATACTTGCAAGAAAACCAGATTTTTCCCTCACCACTGAACATGTGAGAACCAACTTCTACCCAAGGTATCTCTTTTCATACATACTAGTGAAGCTGAGCAACTTTGAGATTTCTGTTGTTGTCTCAAATTTAAGTGAAACAAATTTGAAGTGAACAAAAGAGGCCAGAAAGTTTCTAAAGGAAACACAAATGGATAGACAGTATAACCATTTGTAAGTCATTGCCATAGAAAAGAACTAAAAGCACATGAAGGTTCTCTGTGTATTTGGGGAGACAATTCAATTCTGTAAAGCTTTCAAAAGCGAAAATAAATACCTCCCCCAAAAGATGACAAAAACCAAGAAAATACCCTAAGCTGCAATTTTTGCAGATCAGGAGGGACTTGACTCCTCATTATCTGTGTTAAACCCAAAGTTTACTGTGCTAAAAAGAACCACAACCATGCATCCCAAATCAGTTCCACACCATTCTGCCTTTCATATGTTGTCTTTAGTCCCTTCCAAATCACATGGAGAACCTAGCTACACATAAGTGATTACACACATACAGTTAAAATTTATCAGACTGATAAACCAACAAACTGGCCTACAACAGCTCATGACCACTCTGCACTGGGAAATGTTCAGAGTTTTGAAAGTTAGTTATATTGCTATCTATAAAGAAGCAGAAGATTGCCTTTGATCCTCCTGGAGGGATTTAAAGTAGCAGGCTAGTACATTACAGCCTCACAGCTCAACAGCTGCACCCTCTTCATGAAGACAAACTAGAGATAGCAGTCTGTAAAAATATATACAACCCCTCCAAACTTTATCATTACATTCTTATGCTGAGAAGAAAACTAATCACTTGTGAACTTGCACTAGGATGTGAGAAATACCTTAGCCCTTCTTAAAGAGAAAAATGTTATGTCCTTTTAGTCAGCCAGCTGTGTCAGAAAGTCAGATGCCTTACACATGCCATATACCCTATACAGGTCTATATGTCAGAGCACACTGCTGCTGAATGGAAAAACTTTTGGAAGTATTAAAACTACACACTGGCCCTAGACCTGCTTGCATAGGGGGCATGCACTTTGTACAGGAATATGGTTTGATAGTAAGGAATTAATTTCTAATCCTACACTGAGATGGCACTGTTTATCTTAAGAGACACAAACACATTTTATAGTTTGCACCACTATACCTGAAGGCTGTCATCACCAACAGGAAGATACTGTGGCAAGCTTCCAGCCTTTTACTCCTCTTCATCTTTTTTTACACCTTAAGAGACACTGTCTTAGCTCTTCATTTTCTCCTTCTCTCTCAATTACCACACTGTTTTCCTCACTGGCTTTGCCAGTGCACCAAGCTTCTGCCACATCAATGCTAAGACCTAGTAACCAGCTGTTCCACCCAATGGAAAACAGCAAGAAGAGAGTTCCATCATTATCCAGCAGTAGCTGGATAATTTAGGGAGTGATTTTCTTGGGAAAATCAAAATGTTTGCACATACTATCTATACCATTGTAAATGAACTGTAGGTATCCCTTCACTGCAAGCTATTGCTTCAGCTGTTTCTGCATCTGTACAGTGACAACAGCAACCCTGTCAGTGAGATCAAGAAGTGAATGGAAAATATTTTGACTGTAGCTGAAATAGATATGTAGTAGGTTAGATATGGCTGTTGTAGTCACACTCTCCTTTAATTCTTTGTTACGTGGTTTCTTTATTAAGAGGTAGAAAATTAAATCAAAAATAGTGAAATAAGTATGTATTTAAGTTAACCCCAAAAAAAAGGAAGAAACACTTACGTGGTAAATACATTCCTGGGCAATCTTATGTCCACCAGGTGAAAAGAGCAAAAAGTTCATCAGAAGATGTGTTGTGAAACGCTGGTTACAACACTGCTCTATACCCATTACCCTGTGTACAGCAGCCTCCAGGTCTTTGAGAGAAAGGTCTTTGCAGCGAAACAGCATCATTAGATGATTGTAGACTGCTTGAGCTTCTACCTGTAGGAAACAATTTCAAAGGATGCAGGATCAGAGAAGAGTAAAGGTCAAATCTATGGTATTTTACGTTGGATTTATTCACTAAAAGAGTGAATCCTCAGAGAAACAACTCAAACGTGAAAAAAGTTTGAATTTAAACAGCAGGAAAACCAGGGAAGGAAGGGCTGTAGCACATTTTTTTTACAGTGATTCACACACACAAAGGTGGACAGAATGGATTTTTTTTTTCCTTTGGTCTTACAAATGAAGCAGACAGGGCATAAAGCCAGGATTTTACCTTTTAAAATAATATTAGGAAATGGAGAAAGTCCCTCCGAAGAACATGGTCTGATTTTTGCATTGTGGGAAAAAGAACAAAGGCTCCTCAAGGGCTCATTTCAGTATTGCTGCTGTAAATCAATTAAATCCCCATGCAGCCTGACCTCAGCTGATAAAATGTTCTGGTAAGAATGTGCGTTCTAACTTCTTCTGTGTTGTTCATAAGTTATGTTTTTATGCTGTGAATTAGACAATAAAACCTAACTTTTACTTGGGGTAGGAAACAGAAGATTTTGGCACCTCTAGAAAAAGAACTATAAGCAACTACTGCAAAAAAATCCTTACAATAATTCTGTTCACTGTATTAAAAATTAACTGAAAAAACTTGTAGATGGAATGCAAATGAGTATCAGCTAGAACAATAGAAAAACACACCACTGCAGACCCAAAGGAAAAGAACACCTGTTTCTCAAGGATATTCACTGGGACAATTTTTTTCAGACATTTGTCTGACATTGATCTATCCTTTTAACAATTTCATACAATATAGTCTGAAAAAGCTGCTATTCTTGCATTAAGTCCACAACTACATGTGAGGCACAAATGATACCAGGATCTACAGAAAGGTAACTGGAATTCCTCATGATTCTTTATTCCTCTGTGCATCATATGAGGCAGAGACTGCAGATGGAGAGTTGCTAGCCCTGCTCCAAGAGCTCATGTACCCTAGAAATCTCATTCTTAGTGGCAACCTCCAAGTTTTGCTCCTGCAATGTTTCACACCTTAAAGATATAAATGGAGTGCAACAAAAGAATAAATATTCAGGAGCAGAATATTTAGTCCTGCACATATGAATGAACTCTAGTGAACAGCAAAAATATCCCTTTTCTTCTTTAAATAATTTAAACCCTTTGTATTATACTCTGGCTGATATAAAGGTGTTACCTAAAGTACGGAGCAGGAGGACAAAATTCTAACTCACAAGTACACACCTTTCCACACAAAAATAATGCTGAATGAAAAGTACTAAAGATTGACATCTGCCAGAAGTTCCCATGCCATGTTAATCCTTAACTAGTGAAATGTGCTGGGTTTGAGGTGGAAACCACTTCATTTGAAACAGCTGAGAGCTAATCTGCCAAAGGACAAATTAAAAGAAAAAATACCCCAAACACCTAACTAAAGGCAGAAGCTTTGCATGAAGTGTGGGAATGCTTCTGAAGTAGCCTGACGGGGGCGGGGGGGATGGGAGAAGTCTCAGTTCAAATACCTAAGAAAAGGTTGATAATGAACTGAAATATTAGACCTCTGGGAGAAGATGAGTCACTGTGTGGGTTGTCAGTAGAAAATCTTTTGTTTCTGAAGTTTGTCTTATGACTGAATAACAAACTGATGGAAAAGGGGACACACAGGGAGATGGCTTCATATATGGGACAAAGTGATTTCACTCTGTGGAGTTAGAACAATATTCCATACATTGACCTGCACCTGTAGTGCAATAGTTTCATTCACTCTTGTTTATTGCTCTTATATTACCTACTTTCCCAAAACTACATTCTAAAATCAACCCTGATTTCTTTACTTCACCATAGCTCTAACCTAACTCTCCTCAGCCAACATCTCATCCCTTGCTCCTGGACTATGAGAAATTTAAGAGAAAAAAATTTTTGTAGGTGATTGGGATGTGATCTTGCATTTGTAGTGCTATCTGAAAAGCAGGTGGGGAAGAAAGGAAATAAAATATTGCATAATGCACCGTTGTACCTGGACCATTAGATGTAAGTTTAAAGCATGATTTTTACTACTGTGGTGTACTGGGCTGCATTTTTAAATCCAGCAGAATCCATTTTCAAATTAAGGAAAACTAGACAAGCTGCAGCCTTTTGAACTTGGGCCTTCATAGACCCAATTGCTTGGGCTAGTTCAGATTTGCATAATAGGTTTAAATTAAAGGCTTGCAAGGATTTGCTTGCATACCACAGACACACGGCACTCTTCATGCAATACAGTGTGTAAGGTCAGAACACTACTCCTTCTGTTACCAACACAGCATATGGTATTATCACATATTTATTACTGTATCACATGCCAAAAACTGGAGAAAAATCTGGAGAAAAAACTGGAGAATAGCTGGGCAAGGTTAGGATTAAAGGCTGTGTTTGATTAAGTATCTTCACGGTTTCAACTGCTGTGATTTCTCATTTCCTTCTCAGAAGATGCCATAACACAGGCATGCTGAATTCTGCCACACCGATTTTAAAAATAGCATCGCTACGGTATTTTTATTTATGATTAAAAACACCCTGGTTATCCAAAAGAAAGCCAAGAGGGTGCTAATCTATATCACATACTTAAAAAGGAGGAACAAGTTTTTCTAAATGTCAAAAATCAGAAAAAAACCCCCAACTTTCAAACTGTCCACTGCAACACGGTTCCCAGAGATTTTGTAAAGTCAGTACCTTTCATTTTTCTGGTGTGCACTATTTGTTTTACAGTAATAAGATATAATGAGACTACTGACTGCTTAGTGTCACTATCACTACATTACCCACCATTGTTTGAGTCCTTTGTTGATTTTCATTCTTAGGACAGTAGTAAAATGCCAGCAGCCACAGCACAGCATCTGGTTCTACAGCAGCCTTCATTAATTGTTCTGCTGCAATATCCAGCCATTCTCCAAAACAAGCAACCAAAAACCAGATTTCGAAGAGGTCAGTGAGAGAACTGGAAAACAATACAGATAAAATTAGGTATTTCTCATTATTTAACACTTTTAATTGCCTTACATTAACTAGAAAGGATGCTGACAGTTAACTTTGAAAAAAATCTTCAAACTATTCTTCAGCAGAGAATACCTTACCCGCTAATCATACAGCCATGTACTACTTAGTCCATTATCTGAAATCACAATCAAACGAGACCCACGCAGTGCTACTACAGATTAACTTTGACAGTACAACAGACTACCCTTAGCAGCAGCTTCTAATAAACTGTGACAAAATACTATGTATGAAAAGATACATAATAAAATTCATCCCTACTGTTTATACTCTTTCGCTGCAGGATTTCCAAAACTTTAAAATTGTATGTGTATTACACCCTAACATACTGTTGCCTTTCACCTTCTCTCTGTTGCTTTCCAGGGCTACTTTCTGCTTTTTGGTAATTCATGAAGTGCATCTTTTTTGGTAATTACATTTAGATGGACTAAATATAAAGTTTTAAAGTATATTTTAAAGTGTATCTCCTGACTATTAAAGTTCATGTCTTTTTAAATGAAAATTTTGATGGTGTTTACAAAAGGATTATTCCTGTAAGAAAGGACAACCACTCATCTCCATACTCTCTCATGTGCATTCCTCTGAAGCCAGGGAAGACTAAAGAAAAGAGATGCAAACTAATGGTAGGTGTCTCAGAAGCAAAAGGTTAAACTAAGCGTGGAAGGACAAACAGAATGACAGCTAGATTATGATTAACAACCAGGAAAAATTATTTCTAATAAATTTGGCAAAATTTGAAAGAATTAGATGGTTTTCTTATGTTTTATTCCTGGGGACTCAAAAAGCTGCTGTGCCACCTTTGTAAGTAAACTACAAGAGACCTTAGAAATTCCAGGAGTTAATGTTACCATTATCTTGAAGACATTCTTCCATCACAGTGCCTGTTTTGGAGTCAGGTACCCTCCACTTCCATCCCCACTGCTGTTTTTCCCTGCTCTGTAGTGGCACCTATGCTCCACTGTCATTGACAAAAGTGGCCCTTCACTTTTTTTGAGACTTTCTCCCACAAAATGTCTGTAAGTTCATCAACTGATCAACTGATTTTTGGTTTAAAATGTCATGTAACATTCACTGCTCACTGAGAGTACTACTATTTACTGAGATTTATTATTATGTAATAATAAAAATCAGCACAGAAGCAATCTGTTGATTAGAAGGACACAGAAAGCACTTTGCTGTAAGATTCGCATTTGGTATAAAATAAAACCCCTGAAAACCAACCTATATAAAAAGAGAGCACTGAGAAGCAACAGGACATGCTGTGTAACAGTATTCTTTTCTCCTCTGTAGATCTTATTAAGTCAAAAGAATACAGAATCAGGAATAAAGCAGCAAAAGAAAACTGAATATGGTTTCTTCGTGGACATTAGTATTTAAAACATGTTAGATCCATTTTCTTTCTAAATGGGAGGGGTTTGGTAGAAAATACAAATGTTGTAGGAGTTCTAAAGGAAGTAAGAGTGTATTCTGGCAAGTACAATACTGTTCAAACTAGAGTACTGTTCAAAATAAAGGGAGGAAAAGACTATATATAAACCACGAAAGGGCTGGGCAACAAAAGGAGAACAGACATAGTTATATTACTGTAATGCATTATGATGGATGATATTTATTTATTTATTTTTTCTAAGCTCAAGTTATGTGTTTCTTTAAGAAGTCAGGGTCAGCTATGGGTCACGTTCCAAGGACAGAAAGGTTTGACACACTTCAGGGATGAACTGCAGCTCATACAGAAAGTGAGAAGCTACCACCAGACAGCTTCGCCTCAGAGGGAACAACAAAAAGCTTTTTTCTGCCACTCAGCAACAAAAAAAAGGCCCCCATGAGTTAACTGAAACCAAGCACGGTTGCAAGTATCTTTGTTCCAGTACCCAGGGGGAAAACTGGGACAGACTGACTGGACAGCAGCCAGGCAGAAAGGGACCTGGGGGTACTGATTAAAGGCAGACTGAACACAAGCCACTGTGGGCCCAGGTGGCCAAGAAGGCCAATGGCATTCTGGCCTGTATCAGGAATAGGACCAAGGCAGTGACTGTCCTCCTGTACTGAGCACTGGTGAGGCCACACCTTGAGTGCTGTGTCTAGTTCTTCCCTCAGTTTAGGAAGGATATCGAGATGCTGAAGTGAGTCCAGAGAAGCTGTTCAACTAAGCTGCTGAAGGATCTGGAGCACAAACCCTATGAGGAGCAGCTGAGGGAGCTGGGGTTGTTTGACCTGGAGAAAAGGAGGCTCAGGGGAGACCTTATTGCTCTTTGCAATGACCAGAAAGGAGGGTGCAGCCAGGTGGAAGCTGCTCTCTTCTCACAGGCACCAGTGACAGGACAAGAGGACAGTCTTAAGCTGCACCAGGGAAGGTTTACGTTGGACATTTGGAAGAAGTTCTTCACAGAAGGAGTAATCAGACATTGGAATGGGCTGCCCAGGGAGATGGTGGAGTCACTGTCCCTGGAGATGTTTAAAAAAGTCTGGATGTGGCACTTGGTATTGACAAGGTGGTGTTAGGTCATAGGTTGGACTTGATGATCTCAAAGGTTTTTTCCAGCCTAGGTGATTCTGTGATTCTATGATCTTGTTTTGCAAGTCTGGCTGGCCTTGGTGTTCTTTCTTTCTTTTCATATATTTCAAGTTTAAAATCAAAATTAATTTGGTTTTTTGAATCTAAAAGCTGTTCAACATTCTTCAGACAGCTAACTCTCAGAGCAGACCTAAGCAAACTTGTATTCAACGTCTATACAAGTCAGGTCTCATCACACTCCTTATAAGAAAGAACTACAAGGCAGCAGCAGATAGAGATGTATGATTTTTCATTATTTTCATATCGTCCGAGAACATCCCCTACCAAAGCATAACTCATGTAGACAAGCAAACCCCAAGGGCAGCAGGTCATAAACATGGAGTGACATCCCAAAGATTAATGCAACAAAAATTATACTGCAGTCTGGCAGGCATATTTATGAAAATAAAAAAGTTTGCAGTTTGGATGTTTGTACATGCCTGTAGAAAGCCAAGCTCCTTCATTAAACAGGGTTGAAAGTTTTGAGGGAGAAAGGGGAGAATAGACAAGTAAATAAGTAAATAAGACAAGTAAGACTCTAGATATTTGTTGGACATAGTGACAAGATTTTTCCTCAGAGACATACTGGCCAAGTAAATAGATGCTATAAAGCTCAGGTTCGGTAAGTAATCCAAGTCCAGTTCTTAAAAATAAAGCCCAACTTAGAGAATAATAAGAAAATTATGAAATGCAGCCACTAAAGACTTCAAATGACATGGCCTTCCACAAACTAAAATGCAAAGGACAAAAAGTTTCAAGATCTTATACTGCTTACCTAACGTTTGTATCTTCTACTAATGCTTTGAGCATATCAGAAATGTGTTTCACGTGTTGAGACCAGTATGCAGTTGGGAGTTCTGAGGATGAAGGATGAAAACAAAACACTTAAAATGTCCACTAGAATGTCACACTGAAGCATTAAGGTAGCTCTAAGATTTCTGCAAATTGATTCAGTTATCAGTATTTAAAAATTAATTTTAAAATTTCCCAATTTTAAACAATACCTACTACTGTGTTTCATACAACAATTCATTGATAAAGCCATGGAAGGAAGTACAGCTAGGAATATTGAAATGAAGCTGATGTTCCTTTGCTACTTCAATATTAATATATAATCAGTGCAGTAGCATTTTGAGACGCTCTTGTACTGAGCCTTAATTATTGTTCATAAAAAATCGTACCAAATTGAACAGTGGTTTCTTGATCTGTATGAATAGGAAGCCTGAAAAAAAATTTGGTTTGCTATCTAAAATACCAGAATTCAAGCCTCAGAGAGAAACAGAAAGCCTGCTTCTTGTGAAATACATATGAATTTTTCCATAATGACAATTACTGATATTATAACATAAGAAGATTGCAGTATTTTTACAATCTCTGTAACGTGGCTTAATTCCTACATAATTATGCATTCTTTGTTATTCACTTCTGATTTAGTTTTCATCAATGTTACGTCTGTAGTATTGCTACATAAGAATCAGATATTCCTGCAGAAAAACACATTAAAAGAATATTATTAATATTGCTAAATCAAACACACCCTATTAAGGAAATGGCAAAAAGTTATCACTATTCCTTTTAAAGTTATTTTAAGACATATACAGACCATGCAGATTCATAATGCTGTAAATACTTTATGAAAAAACTTACCAAAAGGACGTCTGACTAAACTTCTAACAAGAGGCTGGTGATGGTACGGGAAGTAGGCCTTCAGTGGAAATTTATGCTAAGACACAAAATCATTATTTTGAGAGGTTTCTGTTCAGTTTTCAAAACAAATCCACAGTGAATAATCTCATCTAAGGCAGTAATTAACAATACAGACTGAAGCAAGTAAATAGAAAATTAACTCTTTAGTTAATTTTAGGATTTTGCATTAAAAAGGGGGATATTTAGCAAATGTATGCTTATAAAAAGTATAGATTTTAAAAGTATATACATAAAAAAAAATTCAGAGCATGAAGAAAATTACATGTTACTAGTCTTGGTCTTTTTCCCTGTAATCACATAAGTTTTCACTCCTAATATGCAGAGCTTAAAAGAGACACTAGTTTAATTTCATTTTCCAGTGTAAAAAGATTCACAGATGATATTAAACTAAGAACTAATAACATCTACAGAATCTGAGGGCGTTGTGTAGATTATTGCCATCTGTTCAAAAGTGGAAACATAAAATTCTGAGGACCTGATCCAGCAGCAGGTAGGGCAGTCACAGATAACAGACTTGCCCTGTTTATGTGAGAACATGTGACTTGTATACTGTGAGCACTGCTTGTGTAACTGAGACTAGCAGTAGCACACCTTTAATCTGTTTATTCTGCAAACATGTGCTGCAGGCACGTCTAACATGGGGCATGTATGTGCAAGTGCAACACCAACTCCCTTTGAGACAGACAGAAAGCCAGCCAGGCCCACATGGTAATCACTGACACAAAATCTAATTGGAGTCCAGAAACCACCAGGGCACACCAGGGTCAGCACTGGGTCCAGTCCTATTTAACATTTTCATTAATGAACTGGATGAAGGGGCAGCGAGTTCTCTTGGCAAGTTTGGTGATGACACAAAACTGGGAGGAGTGGCTGATACACGAAAGGGTTGTGCTGCCCTCCAGAGGGACCTCAACAGAGGTTGGAGAAATGGGTTGACAGAAGCCAAATAAATGTCAACAAGGAGAAAGCATGAAGTCCAGCACTTGGGGAGGAATAACTCCAGGTACGTCCTGGCAGCCACCCATCTGGAAAGCAGTTTGCAGAGAACGATACGGGGACCAAGTGGACACCAAGGTGAGTGTGAGTCAGCAGTGTGCCCTGCAACAGAGCAGCAAGTGATACCTTGAGCTGCACTAGGCAAAGGATTGCCAGCATGTCCAGGGAGATGCTCCTTCCCCTCCCCTCAGCACTGTAAGTAGCCATTCCAGCAGCCTAAACTGAAATACTATGCCCAGTTAATGCCCAGTTAAATACAGGGCCACAAGCATCATTAAAGGAGTGGAGAACTTCTATGAGGAAAGGCTGAGAGAGCCTGGAGAACAAAAGGCTCCAGGGGGATCTTACCAATCTATATAAACACCTAAAAGGAGGGTGCGGAACAACAGAACTAGGGTTTTTGTAGTGGTGCACAGTGACAGGATCAGAGGTAATGGCACAAGCTCAAGCACAGGAGGTTCTGTCTGTATATCAGAAAACACTTCTGTAGTTTATTTTTTCACTATCTTTTTACTGTGAGGGGGCCAAGAACTACCACAGTTTGCCCAGAAGAGTTGTAGAGTCCCCTCTGGACATAGTCCTGGACAACTGGTTCTAAGTAGCTATGATCTGGAGCTGGGGACTTGGACAAGATGATAGCCAGAGGTCCCTTACAATTCTCAAGCAATCTATGATTCTCTCATTTGCAAATTTGAATATCCATAGCATTAATCTTAGAACTCTTCTGTCTTCTTTTTTAGGAGTAAGAAGGCATTTAGCTAACAGATCATCTCTTGAAACACAGACTGTGAATATGAACTCTATAAAAATGTGATACAGCTGTAAATCCAGTGAAGACTGTATTTAATAATTTTCTAGCGGCATATATATGCATGCATCCTATAAACAAACATAAAGCCACTTTCTCTCTACTGCTTCTTTTTGTTCTGTCAACAACACTTAAGCAAAATTACAGCACATGAATATATACACTCTTCTTAGACACTCTATATATCACTGGTGTAGTAAGACTCTAAAAGTCTTCTTGTCAGGAGGAATTAGGCTAATTAGAAAAAGAAATAATCCCTATAATAAAGTATGCATATAGCCCATTAACTTGCACCAAAAATTCCCGTGAAAAAGCAGCCCTTTGATACAGTTAGTAGTAACCAAGACAAACTACAGCACACGCTACATACAAAAACAGTATTGTGAAGTAAGTGAAATACAATTTTCAGTATACTGTCTAGGCAAAGCCAAAAAGGCTTGTCATATAAACACAGTATTTTAGTCCTTTCCTCACATATGCCATCACAAAATGCAAAACAAGGTACTATCAGACAGAACAAGTTTGGATGTGGCTGGTTATAATAACTGCCATGATGTATAACTGGAAATAAACACTGAACACTGGTTTAAAATATTCATATAGCTATTTAAATCAAAATTCCCAGGTGAAAACCAATGATAATTCAGAAATGATCAAGGGAAAATAATTCATGAGGAAATTATAATTTACCATCCAATAGAAATATGAATTTTAGCTCCATAAATTTACAAGCAACATGACCCAACTATCCTCAGGTCAGCTTTCACTAGCATCACAAACGTAAAGAAAATCTGCTAATGCAAAACATATCCCAACAGTGATCTCATTTTTAAATTTCCAGTATACTCATTTTTAAATTCTTCTTCAATGACTACAGAAATGGGACTTTTTCCTAAGTAGGTTTAAACCCCGTGTTCCATTTATACTGTTTTCAGTCTTCAAAAACATGGAAGAAAAAAGACTATCCTAAACCCAGTAACACTGCCTTTTCCCACTCTTCAGCCTTTTTTCTGCCAAACCTTGTTCTCTTTAAATGTCTACAAAGTTACTAAAAAAGACAGCTGCCACACTGCAACAGAGAATCACTCTCCTCCTATCCCACAAACCTGTGAACTGCCGGACACGAGCCAGTTCTTTTGCAAGTTTCATGGATGCATGTTTGCCTAGAGTTTTTTCAGTTAACTGTCCTTAAATTCCGAAGGTCTCAGTGACCAGGCAGAACCCACTTCATCTTCTGTCATTAATGTTTTCACCATTCTTCTGCTAAATGCTAACGGAGCACATTATGTCCTGTCAAGGGCAATCAGGACAAAGACAGATGTCTTATGAATATATATAATGATGGTATGACCAAAGGAAAAAGAAAAGGGATCTGATTGACTTAAAGTTTAGGAAGCAATTTGTACCTGCCTTTTTGCAAGTAAACTGTTAGCTAAAATTACAGTTGATTAATAAACTGTGAGACAAGGGACTTTTAATTTTATCATTGAAGATAATACCTTAATTAGAACTCCATGACTTAAACAGTATACTAGTTAAATGAAGGAAACTCAATATTTAAAACCACTTAGAAAAACGGGCAGTAGTCCATGTTGCAATGCCAGCAGGTGAAAGAACTTTCACCTTGAAGAAAACATTTATCACATTTATCACTTGGCACAGCAGGATTAGCTCTAGGGTGTCTGATGGGTGTGGAGTCCTTACTTTCATTCTCATCCACTCATCCCCACCTGGGGCTACACAGTGTGCTGTTGCCATGCAGTCAGGGTGGCACAAGATTATCATGCACAGCACTAAATGTATTAAGCAAGACAGCTGCCTGAAGCTAGAAGACAGATTCAATCACACTGCTAATTAAAAGCCAGTATGCCACAAGTTTCAAGCAATCCCAGCATTTTCTTAATTACCATCTCCCTCATAAAGATGCAAAAAATCAAAGGCACTGGAAATTTTCTCAAGTTTAAAGTAGAAGGTTTTAAATTACAGGGTCCTTCCAAACTTGCATTATATTAGTTTGATTTTAAAAAACAAACAAGATGGTCAGGATGTGACCATGTGATCTGGGAATCTAAAGTCAAGTTTGCAACCCATGCAGGTAAGATTTTTCATATCTGTATTTCGAAATTTTAAGATAAGAAACTGATCTCGCTCTTGTTTAAATTAACACAAAAGTAATTCCACTTAATTCAGTTCAGTAAGACCTGTATAAAAATCTGTGCAGAAGAAAAGAGACTAAGCTGTGAAATTTGAAAATTTAGACCAGAGAAAATTTCAGAGAGACCACTGTTGAGGATCAGGAATTGAAACCAGTATGTATTCTGTATCTTTTACCTTCTGAACAGAAAAATATGACTATTCAATATCCTACTTATAATTATTTAGGGGACAGAGAATGGAGTTGTTATCTCTACTGCATTTATTATCAGAGACCCTACTGCTGCAAAAGAAAAATCCATCTAGCATTCTTCCCTCCTTTTTATGAAAGATGAATGTTCATGCTCACTCTACAGGCAGAAACTGGAGCATCAGGGGAACTGAGCCAGTGAAAAGCACTTTAGCCAACCTACTTGAGGGTTAAGTTAGGTAAATTGCTCTTACATATTGGTTTCATGCTATAATTTTATGCACAGATGATGTTTGAACTGAACTTTGGCATATCTATGCAGCTACAGAGAGATGCTATTATTTACCTCATTATATTCAGTCACTTTTCCTAAGAGTAGAAAGGGGTGTTTTCCTTGCAAAATTTTGCATTTTCTCACTGGAGAAAAGTGAGAAAGAGATCTTGACTAAGATCTTTCACTAAGAAAGAGATCTTGACTAACCTGTTTGTCTTCATTTTGATGAGCCTGAAGGAAGAGCTGCGTAAACACCTGTACTACTGTCATAACTTCTGAAGCTCCATCAGTTTCCATCAGTGCATTCCTACACATTGAAAAGTTAGATATGACAGATCAGATAATTAGTCTGCCCACCATACCACTGTTAACTGAATCAAAGAAAAACATATATTCTTTGTATGCTGTAGATTCAAACTGTGTCTGAGTTCATTACACCACTAACAGAAATACTAACTTTGCAGGCTTTTTAGATTTTATTTTTAATTTTAAAAACCCCAAAACCTCATACACAACTCCTACAAATAATCTGAATAGTAAACTAATTCGAAAATATGTTCAATATGCATGCAGACACGTAATTTATCCTACCTAAGTAAGTATACAATTAAAAGGACTAGCACAACTTTAGTAGCCGAGTTTGGCATCTGATCAGTTTATTGTATTCAGAGCAACTACTCCTATGACTGAGTTAAGCATACTTCATAGTGTTTTGTGGAACTGCATCCCATAGGCCACTCTAGAAGTTTACAAAGGCGAGTGCTTCAACTTGCCTTCCATAGAGCAAAATAATCTTGAACAAATGAAGCAAGTGGAGAAAAACAGATAGCAATTTTGATTCTCTTATTTGAAAGACATATAGTAGAAAGGAGAAAAAATGTTCAGAGTAAGCTGTCAGTGAGATACAAGTATACTAGAATTGTTTCATTCCTTCCAAAACATATGAAGAGCACATTACTGTAACATAGAAATGTCCCAAAACTATAGCCAAATATAATCACTGATACAAAAAGAAGAACTAGTACATGGAAACTCAAGACAGTCTAAGTGTATGGACTTCTGTATAGCAAGAAAATATTGGGAAATAAAAGCAGTAAGTAATATAACTGTGATAATTTAGAACAATCAATCTCAATATGCATGCAAATAGCAGGAAAAGTTATAACAGAAAGAGTCACAATGCTTAGATCCATACTTCTAACAGAACACTAACCCCAAATATAAAAGAGGTTTTGTGTCAGCTATAGAAACCTAACACAGTTTCCAAGCAAGGAAGTACATTTTCTTTATCAGAAGTTCTCTAAAATCTCACATGTGATTACAACTGGAATAGTATCTTAACATCTGCACACCACTTGATAATAGTTGTAAGGATGTCAGAGAAATACAACAAAAATAAAGAGAAGGCTGCATAAACCTATTGGTCCGCAAAAAACTGCTAAGATACACAGCTTCATGTAAGTATCAAGAGGAGGTGAGACACAGTATTCTTAAAATACACCAAGGTTTTAATACCAAAAATGTAGAGGAACAAGCACACTAAGCAGAAACAATTCAAAGTAAAGAAAGGGAGCAGAAATGTAGGCTTAGAAACAGGAAAACATCATTTTTTAAGACAACTTGAAACATTAATAGAAGTGCAAAGTTTTACCAGGAAATACTGTGTTGGACAAAGTCCTGCATTAGCTGAGAAACATCATTTTATCCATTTCTACTGTCTACCAAAGGGGAAGGATGCAAAAGAGTAGTGAGGTCATGTGGTTTTTTAAAAAAAAATTATATATATCATGACCTTAAGTAAGCCAAGAAGCTTGGACAAATTTTGTCTCCCTGTACCATCACAATATACAGCCTCCAGCCTAAGACATCAGTACACATCTGCTGAAGTCACATCAATTTTTAAATGAATCTTGCTTTGGGAAAGTGATTAATCTCAACTCTTCAGAAAATGCTATCTATGTGCAGACACGGGACCACAGCAACAAAGGGCTGCCAGAGCAGTGGCTCCCAAGTGGCTCCACTCCCACAACATAGTGGTCTACAGTTTTTTCTAAAGCCAAGCCTCGGCTGTTAGTGCCTGCACAAACCTGAACATGCACACAGACACACAAATGCCCCAAACGCATGTACCTGGGAGCCCTGTTTTCCTCAGAAGGGAAATACTTGATAAGCAAAAGATGTCAGTCACTAAATACATTATTGTTGTATTGGAATTGTTAATACTGATAAGCCCAGCAGTAGATCTACTTGAAATTACTAAGTATTAAGTCAAGTGAAAAGAAGACAAAAGCCACTGAAAACTGAGTATCAAGGATCTGAAGCCCTCATGTGGTAACCAATGTATTGGTTGCTTCAAAATAATTTTAATGCATTCAAAACCAACCTCATTATTAATAGGCGGATCAATAATTTAAGGCCATTAAGAGCATGTCTAACATAAATCCTGAAAAGCATACACAATATGTAAAAGAGGCTACGTAAGTGCAAAAGTTTTTGCTAAATGCTACCTTCATGTTGGCATGGGCCAAGCCATTTCAGTATTTATAATTTTCACCTCAAAACTGTATTTCAACCACAAATCTCTACTGAAGTACGAAATAAATTACAAATTTTAAAGGCTAAAATACAATGTAGTCAACTGTACCAGTGATTATTATGATGTGACTTTTATTTAGAGTTCATAAGATTTTTAACATTTTTCATTATTTGCAGTGTATTACACAGAAAGGACTTTAAAGCATACAAGTAAAGAAAAAGATATACTGAAATTATATGTTGCAGATTATAATACTGCTTCTGCTCTTGAAGAAAACCTTAATGTTTAAATGAGTCATTTAAAGCCCTTCCCACAGTAATTTCAAAACTTACTTGAAAATTTCATTTATAATTCTGAAAATAGCAGGATGGCTTGCTGCTTCCGGCTGTTGATCAACAAATGAAAGAAAATTAGGTATTAATAAGAAACAACTCACACAACTGTCATTGCACAATTTACAGCTTAACTCATGGATGCTATTACATAGCCATTATTAAACTGGAACTCTAAGATCAACTCTCATGAAACTCTCAGATTTTCTCAGGATTAGAATTCTCAGGATTCTCCATAGCGAGACCATAGCGAGACCAAGAGCTGACAAATGCAAACACCTGGGAACCCAAACTGTTTATGACAACAATCACTACAAATACTAAAGGTGGCGGACAGAAAGAACAAGTTGTTGCATGCAATTGCTAGAGGCCAGACACAGGGAGTAGATTTTCAAAAAGCTTTTCTTTCTTCTCTGCAGACAATCCTCTCTGGATGTGCTTTGAGACTCTTGCTGTATCTTCAAAAATAAATTCCAGAAATTAAATTGATTTTATCACCTTTGTCTTTAATAGTTTTGCATGCATTTCCATCCAAGACATTTTTTTCACAGTATTATCTTCTTTTGTGAACTTCGGAGTTCTAGTACAAGCTAAATGTCTCAGTGCATCAAAATTCTTTTTTTTAAACTAGTGAAGCCTTCTACCATGCTACCACACAAAAGACTGTTTTGAGAAAGTTGTTATATTAAACACGCACCAGTAAACACACTGCTTTCTAATTCCATATTCTTAGGCTTTTATAGAACACCTAGGAAAAACTTTAACTTAGTACTTTGTACTTTAACTTAGTACTTTAACTTAGTACTTTGGGGAATGCATAAGTGATGCATTCCCCAAAGTACTAAGTTAAAGTCTAAGCTGAAAAGCAAATCCTCACTTAGTGTCTCTGTTGTTAGTGCCTGAAGATTTAGTAAGAATATAGTTTCTGAACAGCCTAAAGCATGTTTAATAAAATGCATTACATAAACTTTAGGAAGCATCATATTTATAAAACGGCATTTATTAATACAGCTTAAAGTGCATAACACACTACTGAAAACTTGTAGACATTTGTTTCAAGCTAAAAAAGTACCAAGTAGAAAACTAATATAATACTGTAATAATATATATAAATTATGTTTACTAAAATAAGTTATAATGATTATAATAACAGTAATAACAATTAAAAGAATATATTTTTAATTGTACACAGGGAGAACAAGGACTTTGCTTACTACGATCCGTACATGATACTATTAGAAAACAAACAACCCTTATTAAAAACTGTTTAGAAAAGCTCTTCCTCTCCCCCAGCTGTGGCTGCCATAATGTAAACAGGAGGCGGCACCTCATCTTGCTGTTCTGCCCCAATTCCTTCGCGCCGTGGCTGCTGCCAAGCTGTGCTACGGAATGTGCGCCACCTCCCGTTCCAGAGCAGCAGCAGCTGCGCCCCAAATCCCACTGCCGCCGGTGCAGGGAAGGAACCCCCTGCATCAGACTTACAGCAGGCATGGGCCTCTCCTTCTTTTGGGGTTTGCTTTGGCTTGGGCTTTTTGTTTGGGCATTGTTTGTTTTGTTTGTTTCTTTCTTTGTGCAAAGATTGGACTGTAATTCCAGAGCTGTCTGCCCGACCCAACCATTCTGAGGTTCTGGAGAGCAGTGTAAAGTGGGAGTATGTTTTCAGTCCTGTGGGCTGAACAGTAGATTCTGTAATTCCTCCCGTCTTTCAGACACTGTACACACCTTTGCACACACCGTTCGCTGATGACGAACACGACACACTGTTGCTTAAGACAGGCAGGATACAAACCAGAAAGGGTCAACCAGCACATCAGCTCACAGACGAAGATACAATCCTAGTTCTTTTGAACAAGTCCAAAATAAATGTGCTGGGTACAACAATGAAAAACTCTCCACTTCTTCCTGGCAGACAGCACAATCTAACAGCACTCACTACAAGAAATCATATAATAGCCCCTAGGATTTTATCTAAACTACTGAGAGCAATATGAATTTCATCACTGGTAGCCAAAAGGGGAAAAAAAAAAAAAAACAAACCCAAGCCCAAACCACTCTGTTACCTAATTTCACAAGATTTTGATCAATGGTCTATATGGAATTAATTTGCAAGAATGCTGTGATAGTACAAAAGTCTGCCCTGCAATTTGAATATGCCTGTTGTGTAGCAGGACAAGAGCAGGCAGCACAATTCTGCTACTGCCAGGAGCAGTTCTGGAATTTGGGAGGGATTATCATTTTCAGGAGGGATTTTCATAAAATTTTCTTCTTGTTGACATTATTTCCTTATATTTTCAAAAGAAAAAGGCATTTTACATTTCAATAATCTTGTCTGCAACTATTCAATGCTTTTCACAGAAATCAAACCCTATATATTGTTCAATCACTTCTAAAACACGTACCATACAGACAACACAATACACACTAAACAAAAAGATTCAAACACAGAGAACTGGAGCTGCATGTGTGGTATTATGATAGAAAAAATATACTTTTAACATAATATTTTCCAGACACAAGTCTTAAAGAACTATACTACTTATGTATCTGTATTATTAGAAAGCAGAATCTGAAACAGATTATTTATAACACAAAGCCAGAACTGAATAAAAAATAAGAAAAATACATCTGTATCTACAGTAAGCAAGTAAATGGGAAAAGAGACAGAATAATCTGAATCTGCATTTTCTTCACCTCACAGAATGCTCTGTAACAACCACAAGTAAGAATAAGCAAGGGGAAGTAAACATGCCCAAGGTCACACAGATTTGAGGTGGTAACTCCTGATTTCCAGACTCCCATGCAATTAATTGGATACGACACTTCTAGAAGTTAAGCACATCTAACTTTAGGAAACTACTGCGGTGCTGTATTTCAAACATTGTCTGTATCTTCCAACTGTATATTCGTATTTCTGAATTTTATGTTTACCAGTTTAAAATAGGAAATGTTGCTTTTTTCTCATATGAAATGCCAAATGTGTTTTTATTTTGAAGAACACATTTATTTTTAAAGCACAAGTACATTTTTACAGAAGATTTAAAAGCGCCTGAATCTATCAACATTAGGAGTAATTTTCTGTATCCTTCCTCTTTTCTTCCTCATTAATGCTTCTTTCATTGGCTCTGTACATTGGGGAGTATTTTGACTGTAGAGCTCAGGGACAGTGGGGATAAGGCTGAGTGCCTGTGGGTGACAGTCAGAGGGAGGGACAACAAGGCCAGATCCTGCCGGGAGTCTGTCACAGACCACCCAGCCAGGATGAAGTGAAATATCCTATCAGTGGATGTTTCATGATCACTAGCCCTTGTTCTTGTGGGAGACTTCAATATTCTAAATGTCTGCTGGAAACAGCACAGTGGAGAGGAGACAAGTCCAGGAGGTTCCTGGAGAGAGTGGAAGGTAACTTCCAGACACAGCTGGTAGGGGAACCTACCAGGGCATGTCCTGCCAGATCTGCTGTTCACAAACAGAGAAGGGCTGTGGGACACGTGGTGGTCAGAGACCATCTCGGGCACACTGACCATGGAATGATCGAATTACTCTGTTCTTGGTGAAGTAAGGAAGGGATCAACAGAACCTCTACCTTGGACTTCCTGAGGACTTTGGCCTGTTCAGGACACTGGTTCAGCGTCCCTCAGGAAACTGCTCTTAAAAAACAAAGGGGCTCAGGAAGGCTGGACATGCTTTAAGAAGGAAATTTTAAAGGCACAGGAGTAGGCCATCTCCATATGCCAATAGAAGAGCTGGCAGAGAAGACAACTGCCCTGGCTGAGCAGGGAGCTTTCATGGGAACTCAGGGAAAAGCTCAGGGACAGCTTTGGAAGAAGGGGCAGGAACTCTGCCTTCAGTCAGATGTCATTAGGTCATACAGAGAGAAAACTCGAAAGGCAAAACCTCAACTAGAACTCAATCTGGCCACTGCTGTGGAAGATTATAGGAAGTGTTTTTATAAATACTTTAACTACAAAAGGAGGGCCAAGAAAAATCTCCATACTTTACTAGACATGGAAGGGAACAAAGTCTCCTGCTGGGGATGAGGAAAAGGCTAGGTACCTAATGCTTTCCTTACCACAGTTATAAACAGAAAGCTCCATTATCCTCAGGGCAGCCAGCCCCCTAAGCAGGTAGACAGGGATGGGGAGCAGAACAGACTCCCTGCAATCCAGGAGGAAGTTGTGAGTGACCTGCTGTGCCACTTAGGCAATCAAAAGTCTGTGGGGTCAGATGGGATCCACCCAAGGGTACTGAAGGAGCTGGTAGAAGTGCTCATTAAGCTCATTAAGCATCATTTATCATCAGTCCTGGCTAACTGAGGTCTCAGATGTCTGAAGGTTGGCCAGTGTGACACCCATCTACAAGAATGGTAGAAGGGAGGATCCAGGGAACTACAGGTCTGTCAGCCTGACCCTCGTGGCAGGGAAGGTTATAGAACAGACTATCTTGAGTGCCATCACACTGCACATACAGGACAACCAGGGAATCGGGTCCAGCCAGCAGGGTCCAGGTCCAGCCTGACCAACCTTACTGCCTTTTATGACCAGGTGACCCGCTCCACTGGATAAGAGAAAGACTGTGGATATTGTCTACCTGGACTTCAGCAAAGCACCTCATTGCAAGGACATTGAGGGACTGGAGTGAGTCCAGGGAAGGGCAACGGAGCTGGTGAAGGGTCTGGAGTGTTCTGTGAAGAGCGACTGAGGGAGCTGGGGTTGTTTAGCCTGGAGAAAAGGAGACTCAGGGGTGACCTCATTGCTCTCTATAACTGCCTGAGAGGAGGGTGCAGCCAGGGGAGGATCAGCCTCTTCTCCCAGGCAACCAGTGACAGGACAAGAGGACAGAGTGTCAACCTGTATGTACATCAGGAAGAATTTTGTCAGTGAAAGGGTGGTTAAACATTGAAACAGGCTGCCCAGGGAGATGTTGGAGTCACCATCCCTGGAAATGTTCAAAAAACAACTGGATGTAGCACTTAGAGTCATGATTTAGTTGACATAGTGGTTTTCGGTCAAAGGTTGGACTCTATGATCTTGGAGGCCTTTTCCAACCCTAATGATTCTATGACTCTATGCTGACAAGGTGGAAAACAAAATGCAGCAAGAACACATGGTTTATAAAGAAGAAGCCAACAAATTTTAAGCTCTCTCAACCCATTGCACTTTTCTTGCAACACACCTTTGAAACAAATAGAACTACTTTGGAAAGCTATCTCAGAACCAAATGAAACTATAAATGACACCAATTCAATCACATATCTTTTTACATACACAGGCTTTAAAAATCTGTGTATATACATATCTACAGATTCCTGTAGTATACGTGTATTTACTGGTATGGTATATGTGTATTTACTGCACGTTTAGTTGTCAATGCACACATACAAATCCTGAAGTTACTTCAGAAAGGAAGACATCCACTCACCCACTCAATTCCAAAGAAGCTAAGAGACCATCTGTGATGGTCAATCCACTTGGTTTTTATTACTTCTGAGTAACTACAGAATTTCCAATATTAATTTCAGTTTAGCCACAAACTCACAAACATAATAGCGTGCCATGTAAACATAAGTTAGTGGACCATCACACAACAACTACTCTTGGAATTAAAATACAGTAGTAGTATATATCAAGTTTATTTCATAAGAGAAGTACAGTAGTTTACAACTCTCTGGGTACCTTAGATCTCTATGAGGTTTATGCACAGTATGATTACTGTATCAAGACACTTGATTTAGATAAGTTACTCTGATAATGCAATTACAAAAGAGCTTACTGGAATTTCCTTCTTATAATGTACTATAATCAAATCACATAACATATTTATGACTATTTGTCCTCTAAAGGTTTTCTTCCAAGTAGGAAAGAAGAAATCTAGTTTTGTCTCATGATTCCACTATTACCATATCCATAAGGTAAACAGAGATTACATCGTAAAACACCATAACTCAACTGCCAAAAATGCATATCCACATTCCTAAATAAATATTTAAATATCCTTTAGGCAGGCTAAATTAATATACTGTTGTATTCAAAGTGCTGACTAATTTAATGTCATGCAAGTATCTTTATAGTACCATGTACATGTTGTACAAAATATTATGCATCCAGACCACAATTTCTGGATCACATTATTTTCTTTCTATACTGCCTCTCTGAAGCTTCTCATCCCGCTGTTTTTTCCTGTTATGCCATCTCCCATATATGCACCCTCCCTCTTATCAATGCCTATCAATCCAGTTGCCTACTGCTCTCCTCTTTATGGCTCCATTCATTCCATTCTTTGTCCACAGGATGTCCTCTCAAAACCAGCTTTCAAAGCTGCTACACTGGTCTTGTGACTATCTTGTTTTGCAAGCACAAAGTCTTTGGAGCAGAGGCAAGTAAAGTCAACCTAAGTGTGCTAGCACAGTAAGGTTCCATTCTTTTCACGATCAGGATGTGAAGGAAACTGAAGTATGAACATTTTTAATAAATAACAAAACCAACACCTGAAACAAGTATTTTACTTCTTTTTATATATTTATAACCTAGATTTATATATCTTTCTTTTCCTCAGCTGGTACATGGCATAGTACCAGACACTATATACAATTTACAATATAACTAACATAGAAAAATTAGGCATAGACATTGTATATAGCTTTGTTTCCTGTAATACCTAAATCCCCAGATGGCATATGAAGAACTGCTGACACCAAGCCATTTATGAGATTTAAAACTATCATAATGGATCCCTAAAATAAGAGATTTACAGGTTCAATTAAAAAGGAAGAATATTTAAAGGTAGGATTCTTTTCCTGACTAGAATATGTACTCTGTAAGCAGTTTCTTAGGCTGAAAATAAAATATCATATGCCATTCCTTAGTTCTGTCCTTTTATGAAATGTATCATTTCAGTGCATAGCACACATGCTATTTCACACTGCAATTAACAATTAAATTTACATTTAGTGCTGCAAACTAGCTCATTATTCTGGAAAAAGTACTGTGCCAGGTTTTCTCATAGGAAAGATTTTTGGAGCTCTGCATAAGACAGCATTTGAAATCAAATTTTAATTACAGTTTAGCAAATGTTTTGCATTAAGAATTTTGTTCAGGTTTACAAACAAAACCAGGTAACAGAGTAGTCCATAATAAAGTAATCTACATGGGATTTGTATTGTTCAGACTGCTGAACTCTAAGGGCACAGAGATCAAAGTAAAAACAGATTCAAATCCTTCCTGGCCTGAGTTTATAATTTTTTAAGACAGAGGAAGGTATTCAGCACACTCACCACTGGGATCCTTGTTTCTTTACCCATTCTTCATCACTGGATGAAATCTTTTTTTCTCTTCTACCAGTTCAGTGTAAAAACTAAAAAATTAGTGATGTTTGTAAGACTCAAGATTTGGCATTAACAAGTCATATGTGCCAAAATGGCCATTTATGCTGACATATTTGGTCCCTATGCTGACAAACTTGAAAACTGTCACTCCTGAAGCGCGAAAGAGCAGTATCAAACGTACTATATGTTGCACATACCAGCAATGAGTCTTTCATGACGCGAGCCACTTCTTCCAGTGAATTCAACGGAATGGAAAACAACTGGTCTAGAAGATGTAAGGTAGCTTTTTCAAGGCTTGGTAAGTGACGAAGCCAAAGGCTGAAGACAGCAGATTCAGCAAGGGAGATCTTCTTCCTGGTTTAGAGAGGAAAATACTGTTTTACCTGAGTAACTAGAAGGAAGACAAAAAACATGTACGTTTTTTTTTAAACACATTAGAGAAAAAGGAGGCACACAGATCAACCTGAAGCAAGAGAGAAATCTTGTTTACAGTAGCCTGTTCAATAGCAAGTCATAATAGCAAAGAATGACAGGAAATCACTGTCATATACAAATGCAGCTTTACCACATGTGCTTAAAACCTAGAAATTTGGTCACAATGGGTCCCATTAAATGGGAACAGAAGGTTAAAGTCTGGAGTTCCCTTCCTCTCTCGAGAAAGGTCCTGTCCCAGGACCTTGCAGTCTCTCAAACCCAGACTAGTTCCTGCAGACAGCTACTGACAGATGAGCAGGAAGGTCCTGCACAATATTTCTGCTGTGTAACCAAAGCATTACCCATCTTTGCAGAGAAATAAGAAAAAAACCCTAAAACCAACAACAACAAAAAGGAAAAAAGAGATAACAAAAAAAGAAAAAAAATTACTTAGAGGTAGCTAAGTCTTCAGCACACCAGCACTGACCAGAGCTATTTAACAGACAAATAGCTAAGAAGACAAGTTATCTCTTCACCTAAAGACTTCAGCTATTGGTGTTATATCACTACAAAAGAAAAGGTACAGTGTGGACTGGCATGAATCAAAATATACTAAAACTAACCACCCAAGAAGAGATATCACAAACATCCTAGAATATTTTTGTAGCTATTGCGATAGTTGCAAACTAAAAGGTTCAAACCAAAACAATACATAAATAACAAATATTTGCCTTGGTCTTAAATCAAATTAAGAGTAAAAAACCTAAAATTAGGCTGGAGAGTACATGCAAACTAAAGCTACTGATTAAAGAGAAAAATACCAGCAGAAGGAATACTAAAGCCACTTTAGGATCTATTTTCGATGTATTTATTTTGCCATACATTTGTTTAATTAGCAGCTGTCCGAATTCTGGATTTCATTAAAAAACCTGTATTTTTTCCACTCAGTATTATGTAATGACCTTAAAGTATATATAAGGAGATAAGAAATACATTGAAGTATCCAGAATTTCAAAACTGTAAAGCAATGCTCAATTTCAGGAGGCTGTTTTATTCAGTATTACTACTAAAGCAAATACACACATGACAGTAAATTAAGAATGACAAGAGATTAGCTGATTTTGCCACTATCAACCTCCTTGTTGTTTTTGTGGTAGCATGTAATGTAACATTACAGACATTATGGCAGGAAAAGAAAGCTAATAAGCTTACATAGAGGTGCTGCAACTCTAAGATATAAAAACGATATAGGAAGTTAAGTGTAGTGATTATACTCCCACAGCTGCACTTGCAGATGGTCCCACCAGGACAATTTTGAGTTCTTTGGAGCCCTGAAAGTGTCCTATTTTCTGGGGCAGATTTCACCCACGTTCAGAAAGAAGGCATGTTCAGAACTCAACAAAGTTAGGAAAAACAGAAGTCAGTTGTCAGAAAAAAATAAAATACAAGCACATTCACATTAAGACCACATGAGTTCAGTGATAGTCCAGGAATATATCATGCAAAGCACGTGTGAGCCTGCATCTGCTCTCAGGGAAAACATGCACTTTTGCTGGGGACCCTGCAAGAGTCACTTAGTCAAAAGCCATGTGAAATCAGGTATTTTTGTTCACTGCGATAACTAGCTCAACAGTTAAGAAAAGAGACATTTATTTCAGTCAGAAGAACCCCTTATGACCATCCAAAGAATGGCCTTAACTCACAACATGAAGTGGCTGAAGTCCATCATGATGGATTGCCTATCAGCTTACTGATATGAGAACAAAGCATCTGTACAGAACCTCTGAACTTGCTCTCAAAGTCTTTCAAACTTGTGGAACATGAACAGTCAGAAGCCACAAAAGATGGACAAGTGAAAGAGTGAAAGATAGCTTTGTCTTTTTGGGCGCATCTTTCACTACAAACCTCCACATTCACATTCCTTTTTCATTCCTTTTCCTCAGCTTCTACTAACATGCATGGATTAGTTATTGTACTTTTGAATTAATTATCTGTTTTTGGCTGGAGCCCTCAATGGATCACCACAAAAATCTTCAATGGAACATCTCAGAAATGATGATGACTACAGAGGAAGCAATTTAAACTGATTAAAAAAGGAGAGAAATGGATAATTGACATAAAGTGTCCAAAAGGGACATTTTCTAGCATAAAAAAAAATTATTTATAATACAGTGCCTCAGCTACAATTTGAATAAAGCAATTCTCAAGCAAATGTAGGCTGTGCTTTCCCTGACATCTTCCCTTTCCTCGCATAGCCAACCAACCTTGCTGATGTTCAGCTTCACTCAGGTGGTTTTTATCCATAGACAGATTTTATCAGAATGGTGGGTTTAGTGGTAGCAAAACAAGCAGAGCTGTATTTCACAAATTGCTCCTCTCTCAGACTCATTAAAACTAATCTACTGAAAACCAGAATTTAAAATCTGGAGAACCAATTCCACAAAAAACAAAACAAAACAAAACAAAACAAAAACAAACAAACAAAAAAAACCCCCACCCACAAAAGCCAAAAGAATTATGAAAACATCAAACATAAGGATCTATCTTACACACATAAAAATTAAAACGGCTCCCAGAATGTCAACTTAGGAATAGTAATATACTTATATGACACATAAATGACATTTCTATTAAAAATTATCACAATTTCCACAAAATTCCTAAAATCTATTGAAGGTTTTAACCTCCTCTTTAGGGAATAGATGAGACAAAGTCCCAGTCAATATTTAAAGCTGTTATGCCACAGTTTGTGCATTACAGCAATGTAAAATTCTGCTTTGGCCCACAACCTCAGCTCTGCTATTCAACTGCAAAGGCAGTACTTTACTAGAAAGGTGTACAGTGCATTCAGCATACAAACCTAAAAAAAAGACATTGAACTGAATTTATAGTCTTTATGAAAAAGCAAAACAATAATACAAACCCTGCTACTTACTTTAAAAAGGCCTCATTCACAGCCTCTAGAAACTCTGAACTGAGAATTTCTTTTGATGAACCTCCATGGTAAAGAAGGAGAGTTTCCAGCAATGGAGTTAGATCAGGCAAAGTAATGAGAGGCACACAGAAAATGGACACAGCACTCACATGGCTGGCTAAAATGCTGGGACAAAAAATAAACACAGTTCATATTTCAGGAAAGTTATACATTCTAAACTGCTAAGCAAAAAAAAGGACATTACTTAATTACAGAAGATTAAATGTAAGACATGCATACCTAACTGCTGAAAAATTATTTATTAGAATGACTGTTGACATATCATTCCATATTGTGTGCAGAATGTTAAGACGTCAGATAAAATTTTGAAATTTAAGTGCTCAAAGCAAAACATGTGAGGGTTATCAACACAATTCTGAACTGAACCCAGTTGTGTTGGTTCCATCACCACATCCTTCCTAGCAGGCACTTCTCTGTCTTTCCCAGGGTCAGTGAAGGAAGACTAGAGGGTCATAGCTCCCAGGTAAATCTCCTAGAGCCCTAGAAGAGATAATCTAGCCTGTTGCTTTTTAAACCTCTCCTTCCTCTTAACAGAAACAATTTATGAATCCTACTGTCTTCAGCTGGAAAATTTTTGTCTTACAGATCTACAGCTGAAGGAATATGTAGCACCTTTGGATCTTAATACACAAACCACTTGCTGGATCTTCTCACTAAAACTACATGGTTGAAAATTATTAAAGACAGTGGAATCTGGAACATAAAGAAAATACAAAAACTTTAGAACTTTAAGAAAATTAAAATGCCAGAGACTAAACTTGCAAAAAGAAATCACAACTTTCCCAAAGAATATATATTGTTTCTAGCACATGAAACTGTAGCACTGACAGGAAGACACTTATAAAGACCAGTAACTATGAAATACTGAATTCTAGCAAATTAAAATTTTGTCCTATATTGTTTGTAAACGGCCTCCCTGAGTTCCTGCAAGTTTCTACTGATTCACTAAAAGTGCATTCTCTGCAAGAATCTGAAAGCATTTTCTTTGAGGCATCACCAATACTACTCCTGAAGACCTGGGATGGGAATTAAGAGGCTGCTCAGCAGTATTGACATGAGGTACTAATCATTACCATTTAAACAGAAAGAGAAATAAATCATGACACATTTTTGAAGATGCACATTGCTGAGTAATTATCTGGTTAAATATGTGTTTAAGGTTTCTTATACTGAAATACTTCAAAATGCACTTTTGTTACAAGTGTTTTCATAGGAATGGTAATTATTGGGATGAACTTATCATGCAGCAGTCTTTTCCAGGATACACAGACCTGAAATTCCAAATCAGTTCCCTTTGCAAAATTATGTTTCTAATTCCTTATCCAGGATTAGCAAAATTTTGCAGACTAATTTACTCTTACTTAACTTCAGAAGAAAAATTCTGTCATTTTCTTCTATATAATCTTCAAAATATGTTCTTGGAGAATAGTGTACAATGCACTCCACTGTGTACAAGGAATTTGCAACGATATTATCATCTGAATTTTTAAAATATCACTAAATGGAGGAAGGGAAAAATGTTCACCTCTAAAAGCAAATTACTTTTGTCTCTGGAATTTGAATAAACATCCGTATCATAATTTCTACACTAAAAAAATCAACCTAAGTTCAAAGTTTTCCCTTTCTCCCAGCAAAAATCAGGTATTTCTCTTCCCAACAATTTCAACCAGCTTTTTCTGTTTCACCCTACTTTTTATAATGTGGACATTTATCTCCTAAATGGAAAGAATCATTGTGATACTCCTCCTCAACTGTGTCCATGATTTTAATACTAAAATCAGTTCTAAACAAATTCAGCTCATTCAATCTTCTTTACCAAATATCTAGGTGCAAAGAGAAGGGGAAAAGAATAGCCAAGTTAAGCCAAAAAAGGCACAAATCAGACAGCAAAAGGGCATAATCATGTGAAAAATAGTGAAAACAGCACCATTAGGCAAATGATCTTTGAAGGTCCCTTCCAACAGCTCTATGACTCCTAGGTTAAGTACAAACTCTTATGTGAAGCCAAACTTACCAAGTTTGTCCACACCTTAAATTATCTAATATATATATCCAAAACTTTTCAATTGAAGCCTAAGTTGTCCAAGACTGTAAAATGATCCTCACTGAACTGTAATGACCCAAACCAAAACATATCAAACCTATGTTTAGATAACACCTACCTCTCTTGAATGTTAAGTCCATTGAACTGGTTTTCTCTCAGTTCTGTTACTAATGAAACGACCATCTGTTAAATAAAATAAAAATAAATAAAATACATTACATTTACTGCCAATAAGCAGACATTAGTTGCATGGTTCTCTGTATGACTGATGTACTGTAAAGGTTAATAACTTCCTCTGTTCATCTATTTTGATTTTTTAATTTTTAAACTATTGATGTAAAATTAAAGCTCTCCAAATCACTGAACAAACTGTACTGCAAAATGTTATTTTACACATTATATACTTTACACATTTTAAAACAAAGAAGATATTCATTTTGGCTCTGCTTCCCTAAGAGTTAAGGCATAACTTTCAGAAGAGCATTACTAATAATTTTACGTGCTTTGTCTAATTCAAGTCAATATATTCTGAAACATTATTCCCACTATTTTTATATATCTTAAATATAAAAGTGACTTTAGCTAACATTTAGGGCTCATCTCCCATTTTAAATGCAGCAGATATAGTAAAAAAATATTCAGAAGTGACATTCTAATACATAAAGTAATAAATATAATTTTAACTTCATGGGGAAAAATAATGATAGAATAGGATTTTTCTTTTGTTATAGAACAACAGCAATGGGAATTTTGGTTTTATGAACATCTATTACAGTGTAATCTAATAAAAATTTCTCATTTGTCCAGGGATCTCCCACTTCATTTTTTCCCTTAAAAGGTTGTAAAAGTAACTGAGGTAAGAAAAGATAAACAAAGTTCAGTTCATGTTCCTTATCACAATGACAGCTCCATGTACGTGCTTATAAACTGGTGATTTATTATTGTCAAGATCTCAATTACACAAAATACTTACATTTTTAACCAACTGACAGTAATAATCTGCTGACGTGTAGCCCAAAGCTGATATGAATGTACTGGTTTCCGCTTCATTACTTTCCCACTTAGAAGAAGAAAGGAGATGGCACAGCAAACTCTGAGAAAACACAGAATGGCAATAAAGTTCCAGGCTACCACAAGCTGTGTAAAGGGATAGGACAGCTATTGAACTCTGTCTGGAGTAAGGCCTTTTGATCAGCTATGGCCATTTTACACCATTGATACAGAAGAGTAGACAGCCCCCACCAATCATAAGGAAAATGCTGCAGCTGCTACAAACAAATGTGAGTTCACACACACCACACGATTTCAGCAGCTGTCCAGTGGCAATGGAGACCATTCACATCAAAACTACAGACCGTGGTTAGGTTTCAGTTCTCTGAGAGCCATTTCAATCCTCTGTAGTCTTGATCAGTACCATGATCACGAAGGTAAAGTACAAAATTAACATCTACTTTTCCATATTACTTTGTCAAGATGTTCTGGGATTCAGGATCTGGTCTCACACTGTAATTTGCTTAATTTCCTCATTATTTTGAGACGATGATGATAAAAATCTTATCTTGACATTTAATTCTCTACCAATTTCACTACGAAATGCTTTACATTTCATTAAAACCTTTTAAAAACATCATATGATAATCTCAGCAATCCTTTGATGATAGATTCTAAGTCAGAATAACAGATTTGGTACACTGGTTCTGCAGGTGTGTACAGAGGACTCTGAGCATAGTACTCATGTTTTCCTAGTTCTTCAGCACTGTACTACAGCTCTGCTGTCATGTGGACAGATCTTACACCCCAGCACCTTCCCTAGCAAACTCAGTATGAAAATTAGAAGTGCGAAATCTTGAGCAGGTTTTTGCATCCTGGTGTCACAAATGAGCTCAGATAGTTCTGTGTTGATTACCCAACTATCTGCTCTGCATTTTTTACAGCTTTCACTTCTTCCTGTTCTTGACTGCTACATGCTGATATAACAACAGTTATGCTCCCTTTCCTGGGTTCATTTCAGGGCTTTATGTATCACTGACACTTAAAGTATAAACTTAATATGGCACTAAGTATACAAAATTCTTTGTAACAGAGGGTCAGGATTAGCATACACTGAAAAAGGCCTTTGTTTAAAAAACATATGATTAAAGGAAAGTTCAGATGAAACCTCTGTGACTTCCATGGGTTTAGGCTGCTTCATTCTGTGCATTCTTATTAATAAAAAGAGGAATCTGATGAAAGATTTTTGAGACAAAAAAAAAAAATAGAAATCTCATTAAGCCATTTTCTCCTTTCAGAAACTCAAGTATTTATACATGCTTTTGTTGAACATCCCTACACAACTGCTTCAGAAGTCCTGGAAGATATATTAAATCCATGAGTTCCAAGTTTGGTTGACGTGAGAGAGAAGAATCAGTGGAAGAACACCAGAGGTCTAAGAAAATTCACTGTTATCAAAGTAAGTAACAAGCATTTGGGATACCTTATTTATTGTACTTCAGGATTCTTTTACTACCTTGAAGCGTTATGTTAAATGCCTAGATACCCTTTTCCTTCATTGTACAACTTTTTTCCTAGATAGCCATCAACAGAAGCAACTGCTGTTCTGTTGCCATTTCCACAAACGAAAGAGGAGGAAAAAAGCTGTGGCAAAACAGTTTCAAAGTAGTAACTTCCATTCAATTTTTGCATTCATACGAAAAAGACAGAAAAGAGCAGATTTTAAAGCGTAAAAGCCTCTAAATGTGTTAAAAGCAAAAGCTAAAATCTATTAAAATGTACAATCTCCCAACAGGCTTTAATCAATTTATTAGTGAGAAATAATAACCTTTATATATTTTTATTGTCTTTTGCAACTATTACGAAAGTTAGATTTTCTTTTCAGAACACTATCAAGGGTACCTACAAAATAGGCTAGTTTGCCAAGTAGAAAATGCAATAAGGGACCAAAGTGCAAATCAAAAACAAAACAAAGGAGGTGTTACAACAGCAAACCTGGAATGCCACTTTCTCTAGAGGCAAGGAAGGGGCTTGAAAAGTACAAAGTCTGTTGCCCTGCCTAGTGAAAGACTTACAAAAAGCTTGACCAGTGACAATAAACATAAAAATCTCTGAAAAGGATCTGACAGGCTGACATGGCAGCAAATGACAGCTAAATGAGGAAGTGGCTTAAAACCTCACACATTCACATGTAACACTACAAAATTTATTATCTAGTGATCCCTTCTGTAATCAGAATTTTCCTAAGGGTAAAATTAATTGAACACTCTCTTTGTGAAGAGTACTTTTGAAATTCCTTCCCACCCTACCCTTGTGTAACACCCAGTGTTAACCAAGCAGTAGGCGAAAAGAGAAGACAAAATGACTATACACCACCAGAGTCTGCATATGTCCTGCAACATTTTCCTGCGTCGGTTTTTGGTTTGATATTGTTTTGGGGTTTTGCTTGCTTATTTACTTGCTTGGGGTTTTTTGTTGTTTCACTTTCAATTTACTAGATCCGTGCAAGGAATTTGCAGATTTTTTTCCTTGAAATATACAAAATCTCTGAACAGCCAGAAGGGGGCAAGGGAAACACAGCCAAGGAGATATTGTAGTCAAGATGAATGGAGCTATTAGGTAAATATTTCTATATTTAAATAGATTATATAAATTTATATAAGACAAATTAGGTATTAAAGATGGAAAACATTTACAATTCAGCTCTATGTCTTACGTATTTCATTTTACTGACAATGTTGCAGTGGAAAGCCTGAGACATCCCTACATGCAACAAAGATATTTGTTAATGGTAAGTTAAAGCATTTGTCCTTTTCAGTTTAAAAGCTTTCTTACTCTTCTAGAACATACACAGAAAGTTCTCCTTCTCTCTAGAAGAAGTAGCTTATTTACTTCTTATATAATTCTGGTTGTAAGTGATCATTCTTTTACTACTCTATATTAGCAGAGAGCTGTCAGGAAGAAAAATTAGTACCGATGCTTCACTCATACTTGACGAATGAGTTGTTAGGATGAGGAATATTTAATGTCTTCATCAATGGGATGGGATTGAGTGGGACAGTAGGATCAAGTGCACCTCCAGCAAGTTTGTAGATGACACCAAGATATGTGGTCCAGTTGATTCCCTGTGGGAATCCAAAGGAAGGAGGGGAGGGCCTGTGTGAACTTCATTAAGTTCAACAAGGCCAAGCGAAAAGTCCAGCACCTCAGCTGGGGCAATCTCCAATATTGATTGTCAGGGATGAATGGATTGAGAGCAGCCCTGCAGAGAAGGGCTTGGGAATATTTGAAATTAACCCTTTCAGGAAGTACTATAGAGAAATACAAAAGATTTCAGATTTTCTCACATATACAGGAAGTAATACAAATATTTAAACTTTATGACAGGTTCAACACCAAACCAATATTACATTATGATTCCTCCAAGCATTTTGGAAAATCAAAAAACATGACATATTGCAGAGCCACAGTATCAATCAGTTATTTGCTACTGATGACTTTTAAGGAATCATTTCAAGATCAATACCTACAAGGTATTCAAGTACATAATGAGAAAATTCTCAGTACTAAATGCACTCCTGTACTGATGGTATCAGTCATGGGTCCTACACTACCATGGCAAAATTAACAACTGGAGATCTACATAATCATCAGTTATTCCTGGGAGTGAATCAATTACCAGTCACTGTCTAATATGCTAACACCACATTCTCCAAGACAGGAAGTGGATCTGTAGCAGAAATGCTGCATTCAAAAGGAAAAATAACAAGGTGTCTTTTATTTTTGCATTTCCAGAATCAAGATGGCTGATTTTGGTAAACAAGCAGCAGTCAGGCATACTGTAATATTTCTTGATTTTTCTCACCACTGAGTAAGTAAGAAGGAAACCACCTTGGCTGTAATTGCAAGAGAAGAAATCCATCCCCATGGCCTAGGATTAAAGGCATCCTATTCAAAATCCCATTCAACCCGAAACTGAATTAACAAAATTTTATAAAGTCCATACTTTACTAGTGACCAACTTCTTTGAATAACCTTGCAAGTAACTTTGTTTTACTGAAGCAATTTATACTGAGTAATACTACAGATTCAATTCAAAATCCACTGCTGCAGAGAGATTCCTAATATCTTTAACAGGCAGATAATCCTATGAGCATTACCGCAAAGACATAAATTCATAAACTTTCTTTATCAGTGTAAGCACACTGTTTCATATCTACATGATCCTATAGCATACCTCCACGACCTCCCCACTCCTACAACAAAATTCAGTATGGAGTATGGAATAGAATATGATTTGCTGAGGCAAAGCAAGGGAAGAAAACAAGTCTCCAGTTCTTAGACCTCACAGTAGTCCTTGTCCTGTGGATGGTGCAGAGCTGGATATCGAGACAAAGAAAACAGAAGACAAAGAAAGGATAAAGAGAGAAAAAAGAAAGAAAGCCAGAGAAAAGAGAGAAAGAGAGAAAAAAAGAAACAAGGGACCTGATTAATTCCCTTTTATAGTTCACCTGGTGCATGCCTCTTACATAAACCAGACTCATCACACAGTTTTGTTCACTCCTGCACAGCCAGCCCTTCTCCAGGTAGTGAGATGGAGGTGGGGGACTAAGCATGAGTCTCAAGGCAGAGCAGGAACTTGGCTCAGCACAGTTCTGCCCCGGCTCCACAGGACTCTCTCCTCCAATCACACCTTTCCTGTAGCAATACTCAGAATGTTTGAGACAAAACATGCTTAGGTCTAATCCTCTACAGTGCCCCCTCAGTCAGTTTGCAGATGAAACCAAGTTAGGTGGGAGATCTGATCTGCTGAAGTGTAGGAAGGCTTTACTGTCCAGAGGGATCTGGACAGGCTGGATCAATGGGATGAGGCCAGTGGTGTGAAGTTTGATACGGTGAAGTGCTGGGTCCAGCCCAGCACTGGGTCCAGTCACAACCCCAGGCAGCACTATAGTCTCGGGCACTTGGCCTCTATCATCAATAGTGTGGCCAGCAGGACAGGACAGAGACGGTACCTCTGTACTCAGCACTGGTGAGGCCATCCCTTGAATCCCGAGTCCAGTTCTGGGCCACTCACTGCATGAGGGCCATTGAGGGGCTGGTGCAAGTCCAAAGAAGGGCAACACAGCTGGTGAAAGGTCTGAAGCACAGGACCTATGAGGGGCAGCTGTGGGAGCTGGGGATGTTTGGCCTGGAGAAAAGAAGAGGAGAGTGTATTTTTCTTTATGACTGCCTGAAAGGAGAGTGTAGCCAGGTGGGGCTACACTTGGTCTCTTCCCTTACAATCTCAGTAACAAGTGACAGAAGACATGGTCTCAAGTTGCACCAGGGGAGGTTTAGACTGGATATTAGGAAAAATTTCTTCATTGACAGGGTTGTGAGGCACTGAAATAGACTGCCCTATTGGTGGTGGCATCACCACTCCTGGAATTGTTCAAAACGTGTGTAGATGTGGCACTAGGGGACACACTTTTCACATAAGCTAAGGCGACTCTTTTGATACTCCTCTTCAAGTAATGAAGGCTGATTTCCATGTGCTATAAGGGATTTGTTGACTTACTCCATAACTTTGTTTGTAACAACCATCTCATGAGGCACATGACTCTATGAAAGCCTTTTCTGGAGGAGAAATCGTCCCTCCACTGACTTAAGTAACAGCCCCAGGCAAGCACCGACTCCACTAGTGTCCACAAATCCAGCAAGGCAAGCGGTGCTTTAGACTCTGATACTGTATTTACCAAGCAGGGATCCAAGACCTCTGAACCCTTTTACCCATTTTCCTTCTGAAACAGCCAATATTTTCCTGCACATGTCAATGGGGAAAAATATAGAAGTTTGAATTAAAGGCACAATTACTTCTGAAATTAGACATCAACACATAAACAGAACTTGATTTTTATTACAAGATGGCAAGTTTTATGCTAGTAACTGTATTTGTGTAGCCACTGTACTGGAATTTATGACACAGTTTCAAAGTCACTCCAGGGGAGCCAGATAAACTAATTTATTTCTCTATACTTCTCAACACACTCTTTCCAAAATATCTACAGTTCTGAATGTTCCTCAGAAGTAGATGTGAAAATCAATAGCTCCAATGTATTGTGAACAGTGGAGATGGATGGTTTCACTGGTCAAACCTGACACTAATTAAGACTTCTCAGTGATGATACTGAGCTCTTTTTTGCCACCTTGGATGAGTCTATCAAAGCAAAAGTAGAACAGGATGAAACTCAATAATCTATCATTTATTCTAAAGAAATACTTAGGTATATTCTGGTTGAAAACACAACGTGTAGTTATTTTTTGAGAGGAGACCATTAATGACATTTTGCAGAAAATTATGATTTGTGTAAATCTGTTGGAGTAAGTACAGCATGGATACCCAAGGGGAAATTTCTGAAATCTCATCAAGTAACGGGTTTATTTCTGACCTTTCTATCTGCATCAATGGGAACCAGATTTCCTCAGCTCTGCTAAAAGAAAGCAGGTATAATATGAAAAACTATATCTTACTCAGAGGAAGCTTTAGAAGTAAGTGCTATTTCTTATTTGCATTTAATCAGACTTTGGAATGAGAATTTCTTGTATGTCAATGACTTCAAGAGTCTGTACATCAGTGCTGCTCTCAGGTGTTTCCTCTACAGCCAGATGGCCCATGGCTTTCAACACAAGTCTAGAAGACAGGAAGTCAAATTCTATCTCCAATCTGGCTTAAAAAGTAATCCAAAGATGTATTATCGATTACAACATTACAGATAAATCAGACAGTATGATTTCAACTCATAATTTAAAAAATAAAAATACTACATAATAGGGTTTTTCTTTAAATGTAGGATCCTAACAGCCCACATCACTTCCTAAATCATTTAAACAGGGTCCTCAGTAAACAAGATCTACACATTGCTCTGATTTGTTTTGTAAATATAACTTAATTTTTTGTTTGCTAGCTTTCAGCAGCTCAGACCAAAACAAATTCCTGTAAGTATTTTTTAGTAATGTTTTCTTAAAAATCCTGCCTAAAGGCCTATGAGTTTTATCGTGTCCCATATCCTCTAGATTAAATGATTGACAATAAAACACAAACAGAGTTGGTACTTTAAAACCTTCTTACTATGAAATAAGCAGCCAGTTCTGAAGACTCATAGTGGCTAAGTCTGGAAATAGCAAAGCAGTATGTTCATTTAGAGACCATTTCACCAACTGTTTATGAAATGGGACTGGGACGCTGACATAACACAATTCATTCTGGGACTGGGATGCTGACATAACACAATTCATATTATTTCCACACACTTATCCATTAATAACAAAGTCTGTGACTTTTAATTTTGCTTTTAAGACCTCTTGCTCACTTGCTCCATGGCTCCAGGAGAAGACAGAAAAATAGTTTTCCGCAAACAAAAATCAAAATGTAAAAGGATATAAGGTATCAAACACCATACAGATTTAAATATCATCTACCTTTTAAAGTACTATTTTACTCAAAATTATTCCATTTTCTCAACATTTTATAAAATTCTCAGTGTAACAATTAGCTGAAATTACATGGCATATATATGTGAACAATTATTATCAGTATGTGAGAGCACATTACGCTAAAAAAATAGTAAAAAATCGTTTAAAAAATCTTTAAATATACTATTGATAAGCTAACAAAAAAGTCCAGTTTCTCCTTTAAAATTAAAACTGGTTAAAACACATTTCAGACAAACAAAGTGTTAAATTACACATACACATACATTTCAATTATTAGCTAGTTAACACAACCTCTCACTTTACCAAATTGAGTCTATTCCAGCAATCACTCAGAGGTTCTGCAAAAAAGAAACCACTTCTGTTTCAAATAACATTAAGAAAGCTTGGAATATTCTTCAGCAATTTAGTTAATTAGGGTCAAAGTGTCTAAATACAAGGCTAGGAGAGGTTTGCTTCCTACATTTCTTTCTGACATTTACTGTCAGGGACTTTTCTCATTTCAGCACAGTTTATAGATACATGCATATACAGGATGGTTTTCATTAGCTAAATTCTGTGCCAGCACACTAAATAAAACTGCTGGCCATGTTTAGGATTTACTGGAGCTTCTCATTTTAGTCCTTCTCCGCTTGGAACATAAGTCTGCTATCTGCCTACATCAAAATCTCCGTGATAATCATGACAGACTAGTTGATCATGAACAAATTTTTCTGCTAAACACTCCTACAAAGACAAGGATCTTGTCACTGAAGCATGTGATCAAGTTACAGAAAATCTACAGATAAACAACTAGACTGAATTACTTTTAAGCTAATAATAAAACAAAAAAAAACCTACAGGAGTAGAACTACTCCTTCAGAAAATTAATACACAGACTTCATTGCTTTTCACATATTCCCAGACATGAAAACATGGATTCTGTAAAGTTCTTCACACTCTACCTGATGATGACCCTTAACCCTGTCCTGTCCCTGAAGAATTAAGTTCTTTCAGTCACTTTCAGAAAGTGAGCACTTAAGCTCACTTTCAGTCAGTGTTTTCAGTAAAACTGCTCTAGGTGCTCTTATATTAGGCCAATTTCCTTAACTTTGTTTCAACATTCAACAATCACAACTACATTTTTCTCTTTGAAAAGATTTTAAAGTATGGCAAAAATACACTAAAGCATCATGAAAACCCACTAGAAAAACTTAACTGATAAAAATTGGAAAACCCATTGAGACAAATACACTTTTTCTTTAGAAATTAAAGTATGCTATGAATTGTATTACTCTTGCTGATACATGTAGCTTAGTAAAAAGACTAGGCTCATATTCTACCTCTGTTTCCTAAAATGGATTAAAAACGTTACATGATCCTAAATTCCAAATGAAATGTGGAAAAGAAAATTATGGGGAGAGGAAGGGAAGGCTGCATTGTTCTTCCCTCACCAATTCAACCTCAGTTACCTTCTGTGACACTGGTACAGTAAAAACACATTGCACTACTACTGTGGCTAAGACCATGAAACCTTTTAATGGATGAGCTCCTAAGCCTAAGCTCCATCTGCAAGTGACTAACAAACCCCTCAGAAATCATAAGAAAGAAGCAGTAGAACTGTTGGGCTGGCAAGCTTTGAGTCTACTCTTGGCCTCAGACAGGAAAAGCAGTTTCAAATCTCCTTCCCTTTACTCTCTCCTTTCTCTTTAAGAAACACCCACCTAGAAAGCGCTATTACTCTTTGTATTAAAAAAGGGGAGATTTTTGATGCTGAAATAAAATACACATTTACACTAACTTACAAAAGGAAATTCAATAGCTCTACCAGAGTAAACCGTAAATCTTTTTTTCTTTTTTTTTAAAGCTCTCTGGTTTAACTAGCCAGTGATTTAGAATTAATTTCCTTCTTCCCTCCACAATTTTCAAAAGCCAAAATGCAAGAATTCCTTAAATCCACACAAAAATGATGTGGAAAAGAGGGATGAATAAGTTTAGAAAGAATGCATGGATTGTAAGATTGTTTCACTTTTACTTTAAATCTGTGAGCTACATAATTTCTAGAAAAATTATAATCTCAAATTTATGCTTTTTTTCAATGAATGTATGTACCCATTTTTATACTTCCAATAAGTACACATTGCAAATACTGCACCTAATTTACAATGATATTCAGGAAAAATTACTTTAATCACTTTGGGGTTGGACTTCCTAATACCATGCTGTTAAAATCTAAGGGGAGAAAATTGTCCACTGAACTTCTTAGGAAAAAAAAGCACAAAATACACCTATAATGGTGATACAACAACTGCTGGTCACAGTTATATTAGATAGAGCAAAAATATCTAATGGCAGTAGAATGTCTTCAAATAGACCTCATTTTGTGTCTCAGTAACAAATCATTACTTTTTACTAGAGCCACCTGGCACAATGTAAGTGCTCTGAGAAATGTCAGCTGGCAAGCAATTTGTGACACTTGCTGTTAAAGCTCAAGCAGCCTTGCAGGAAGGCAGAATTTTTGGTTTCTCATTTTCTTCTTTGACATACTTAGCCTTTGTTTATTTTGGCCCAGAAGCTAAGAAATCGTTTATAATCATGTTAGCTTGGCATTGTTAAAGAATTATATTTGAAGAAGAGAGGTCTGTTTTTTCCCCAGCCCATTCATAACACCATTCTATTTTCAACCAGAAGACTATGGTAATGCTTGCAAATTTGAAAACATTGCAAACTCTCTTACATCCTACCAATGTAACTATCTACAGGTGACCAGAGAAGGTCCAACTCAGCTTAAAATGCTGATTCTCAGAAGAGCTAGTGAGAAGACTATTTAGATATACAATCCTCAAAATGTTCAAAATTACCAAGACCTCCCATTGGCTGACTTTACGAAAGTGAAAGAACAACAGAAAAAAGAAGACAATAAGCATTAGAAATAGTTTATGTGCTGTATGTGAAGACATCTTCATTCTAAAATGTTTTCTATGTTAAAAAGATCCAGCCTGTCTCTTCTTGTACAAATAAGTTTAACATCTTTTATCACCCTCCTGTCCTTTATGAATTAAATCGTTTTAGAACATATTCTACTACAAATCTTGAATATATACTATCATTTTATCTTGAATATATATTATCATTATATCAATTACTCATCTTTGATTCATCAGTCAATTCCCACTTTCACTGCAATATTTCCCTTCACCCATACCTAATCATACCTAAGAACACTGGGGTCTTTAACCTTTAACAGAACTGCACATTAGCAAGTTTAAGAGGCAGACATGTCAAATTTCTAGCAAATACTGTATGAGATGTGGGTTTCCTAAGGTGCGTACACCTTAGGAAGTGAGCTGACTTCAACAGGATAAAGTCTTTGGTATCTGGGAGACAAATTAATCACATGAAGGACAGAAAAAAATGTCCGAATCACTCTTTGCTCCCTTGGAACACATTGCAAAGCAAGCCAACTTGATCCTTAAAATTAAATTTTAACTAGTAATTTAAAATTTGAAAAGTCTCTTATCACATTAATAGTTCATTAAGTCATTAGGCTTTAATAAATTATGTTAGATCTTAAACATGTACCTATGTTTCACATAAGTCTTTTGTCCTCCGTTTTGATTCAAAAGAAAATTCACTTTTAACTGTTACCCACTGACACTTAAGACATTTCTCTCAAGCTCATTTACATACCTGATTCCAATAGGGCTAATTACAATGTAAAAACTCATCAATCAAAACATATCTTTTCATGCACATGCACTTTTAAAATAAAATTAAACTATCTGTCCTCAACTGCATACTCAATTACATACTCAAAAAAAGGCCTGTAAGTGCTAACTATTTTCATGACACCAAGTTTAGCTGCTTAAATCTATTCCATGAAACTCAGATTCTAGATGACTAAACGGCAAACATCAAAGAGGTGAAATCAACTTCCAAAGGAGTAAACTGGCCACAAGGTTAAAAAACATCAGAAAGTTCCCCTTCATTTTGGTTGGAGAAAAGGTATTGTGCTAATGGCTAGAGAGACAATAAAGCACTTTACAGAAACAGCAAAATCGCATTAGGCATTGAAGGAAAAAAAAAATTGGGAGAATGAAAATAAGATGAAAGGCTTTTAAATTAAATACAGCAAAATTAATACAGCATTTAATGTAAGGCCAGAGATTATTTATTGCTGTAAAAACCAACAAAACATTCAGGTTTTAAAGTAATACATATTTTAATAACAAAAGCCACAATGGAGCACAACAAACTTTTCAAAGAGCTTATAGATAGTACATTATATACTATTTAGCTCGGGCAGAACTGATTTGGTAGGCAACAACTGACAGAAGCAAGCAGCCAAAAGGAAGGGTGAAGGGAAGCTATATTTTTTCAGAATTAAAACCCCTTAATGGTCTGTGGAATGCTGTTTACTTCAGCTCTGTTTTACAACCACTGCTGCATGGAGAAGGGATTGACTGAAACGTTTGCAGCCTATGGCCACCCACACTATGGGAAGCACTATGATTAAAGAGAATGCTACGTCGTTGTATCTGCCAGCAGTCTGTTCCATGCTGTAATTATTATACTTGCCGTCTTCTTATAATCCATTGCATCTGTTGTGGCAAGACCCCAGTGTAAGCACTGTCCAACAAGAAAACCATCAAACCTGAATAGCAAGTTACTTTTAATGTGCACAAATGGTCTGAAAACTGGATACTTTAAATACTTCTCTTTTAAGTTTATGAAAACATTTTTCCTCATAGGATAGCCAGTGACATAGAGAAAGCAGATGTACCACTGAAATACTCACTTTAACCTAACTACCTAAAGATATAGTCTGACACACCACCCACTCACTCCACATCGTTACAATGAGCTAAGTTGTTGCTTTAGATCTGTGAAGCACAAAAATGGTGCGAATTCTAGATAAGACGTGTATCTACAGAACACTAACATATCAGAATGTATCTGTCACTTTGTTATTACAAACACTGAGCTTTTCTGATGACCCTATAACTGCTTCCTTCCTCTATAAGAATATTTAATAGCATTTAATATTTTACAGCAACTTTGAAAAAAAACCAAAAAAAGCCCTAAACACCAAAATAAGTAGCAGTTCTCTAAGCAGAAATTTGATTTTGAATTCTGATCTCTGCATTAAGTGGCAAAGGAGTTCGAAACTTATACTACCTGCATTGTCTTGATTTTGTTTGGTGTTTTATCACACAAAATTAAGCAGTATAACACTACCGTGCACAACATGTAGCTGTTATTGCACTCTTCTCTAACAAATGCTACAGCCAGCCTGTACCATTTCAACGATTCTGCCAGGAGTTGGCTGCAAATGCTCCAGTGAAAAGCACAGATTGTCTACTGGCTGTAACTATGAGGTATTACACTGACCAGTGTGCCACCACCTAGCAAAAGAGGGGAAAAGGATATATCATAAGCAAGGCTGAATGAAAACAATCAAGGACTGAGTAAAAGCCCATTTATCTCCAAGCACTCCAGAGCATTTTGAGGAAATATCTTTAGACTCTCTTACATATAAGCCGTTGATGGAAGGCAAGGGTAAATTCCATATATAGTGACTGAGGAAAACTGCTACAAAGACTCCTGAAGGACCAGTGAAAAACACAGAAAAAATTAATAGAAAAAGTATAAACAAGATACATACTTTAATCACCATCAGATGTCTTTCATCTGAAGGAACATACTATGATCTCTGCAGTGATCAAAGCTCCTGATGATTATTTGCACAGGTTAGAGGAGGAATGACAACGTTTTCCAAACATACCAAAAAAGCCGTAAGATCCATAAAACCACAAAAGTGAGTCTCAGAAAGTGATTAAGTAACTTTGAACTACTTTGGCCTCCAGGAGACTTAACATTTTCCATTTGTCTCTTGGATGCATGCCTCCTGGAACACAGATGTCCCTCTCCCCACAACTGCTAGGGAAAACCAGATCCCTTGGTTCACGCCTTCCCATCTCTCTTACACTGACATTCCCTTCTGATTATTTTGTGTTTTATCAAGTTAAAATATTGCAGTGATATTATCACAAAGGTAAGAAATAGTCCAAACAACTAGTTATTTATCTTAGTCCAAATACTACTAAAATTGTTTTGCCTTTAAAGAGGGGAAATGACAACAAAATAGTTTGAAAATGCTTTATTGTAATAGAACCCTGCTAAAACCTATGCTCTATGACACAGATTCTTTCTCCTTTAACTTTCTCAATAATAAATAGCAGGTGAAATATGTTCATAATTTTAACTCAGATATCTCTGTTCAGCTCTTAATCTCCTTCTTTCAAAGTTGTCTAGATAAGAAGGAAAAAAATATGTTTCTCAGTATGTCCTCTAGCAACTCATAATCCTTTTAATGGACACATTACCCGTATATGTCATTAAAGTAGTATTCTTATCTCATAGAGACAGCCTTTATTTTAAATCCAACATTATTTTAATACTTCTTCCATAAAATGGTCATTCCATTTCCCCCGTGGAATGACAATTCACAAGTGATTTAGGCTCTTCCTAACATAAAAAACCAAACTAAAGAACAGATATTGAGGTTCACTCTAATTTGAGCACTACATGTTTTCTTCATGTTACCTTAAATTCCTGTCTCCTAGAAAAATGTGAACTTGAAGATTTTCTTCTATAAAGAATTAATAATTAAAATAATACCTTTTAGGAAAAGAAGAGAAAAGCTCTTTATATTATGTTTGGATTACTTTTAACGTATGTCCTTTCCTAACTATTTCTAATGTTTTCCTAACCATCTGACAAAGCGTGCATACAAACAAAAATAGTAGGTAATGAGTTTGAAAGATGGCAAGTATATTGTAAGAAGAGAATATTGTAATTCCAATTCTGTGTACATCCTACACAGAATCACAGAATGCTTTGGGTTGGAAGGGGACCTCGAAGATAATCTAATTCCAACCCACCCACCATGGGCAGGGACACTTTCAAGGCATTTGGTCCTTGCCTGAGCTATGCTGCAGCCATGCCTCTGCTGGCCATACACCTTGCTGCCCTGGAGCCTGACCCCTGGCCATGACTTCACAGCTAAACTGTGGTAATTATGATTTTGGGTTTTATGAATTCCTAGCAGCAAGCCTGCTAGGTTTCATTCCCAAGGGAAATAAGAGAGATTTGTAAACAATCTCTAAGCTGTGTTCTGCTCTCAAGGACATAGCTCGTGTTTTCTGTTCTGTTCCCATGGTATGGCAGAGAAGTTGGTCCTAGTTATCAGCCTCTGATTTTTAGTATCACACAGGCAGAGCAGAGACACAAAAGCATTCTGGACACAGAAGCATCCTGGCAAGACACAGGGCATTCTTGCAGGCAGAGGACATTCTTGTACCAAGGCACTGATGGAAGAAAGCAAAGGTACAAGAAGAGCCATGTAAGGAAGCACTGTACTGGAGCCATCATAAATAAACTATCTTAAGCCTTCTGATACCTGGAGTCAGAGTCTTTAGGGGAGAAAGAATCAAGACAGCTGGTAAACCCCTCATGCCAGCAGCAACAACACCACCACTAAACCTTGGGCCTGCCTCGTCACTGTGGGCCTGGTGTGGCAGTCACTGGACTCATGGCTGACCTTGGTGATTGTCACCAGACTTGCTCTGCTCTTCCTGTCCAACTGTGCCATTTCTGTGTCAAGGCACAGCTGCACCTGCCTTCTCCTCACCTACAGCTCCTGGCTCACCTTCCCCTGTGGAGCAGCCTATCTTCACACCAGCTGTGGGAGTCACTGAGCTACTCTCAACTGCCCCTGAAATACAATGGTCTCAATGCTCAATTTCACTAGGTGTCAGTAGTAAGTCTTTTCAATTAGCCTCTCTACTGAATATCCTCTGATCTTACATGGATTAAGAGTTGATCTACATCTACATTTTGCTCACTGTATTTTTTCCAAACGCTTAATGAATTTTCCAGCCAACAATTCTGCTGGGGGTCTGAATTTACCTTTGCAAATGAGAGAATTAAGAGGTGAAAAGTGTTTAACTTCTGAATTTATTCTCAGACCTTTTGGCCACAACTGGTTTATTATTATTTAAGACAAAGCTCTATTTTCACATAAAACAAAACAAAACAAAACAAACAAAAAAAACCCCACAAGCATTTTACTGCACGAACTGAGGTCAGTAGATGACTAGGATTTCTTACTCTTGCTTTAGTTAGGCCCATGGCACAAACAGCAGCATTTTCCTGTTTTAACTGACATGACTGCAGTGATACCATCTCTGGGTTTTTTTGCAGAGATGGTCACAAAAACTGAGGATTCTTTTTCATAAATTATTTATTCCATTCTGTTTTGAAAACCTTTTAAGATCTGCACAGATTGATTCTTGAAGAGTTTTGCACAATAGTACGCTTAACATAAGGATGGTTCAGGCTACTTGATGAAGGATATTCAGAAGAGTTTTTATACAGTGCATCCACATGCATGATATTCATAGTACAATCTCTCTAGCTCTACTCTTCTCCACAGGTGTGTTACATCTGTGCAAAACCCTTTGTGCTTGTTTCACTTAGCTCAGGAATTCTGCTGCTTTCAAAAATGACTTGGAGCTTCTGACTATATTCACTTATTGCTGGATTTGGGTATTACTGTTTTCTTCAAGAATCAGAGAACTTCTTAGCTTTTAAAAATATGTTCCTGCCATCTGGTGGATGGTGACAAAAAGCAGCTGCTGTACCCAGCCCAAATGGCAACCACGTAAACTCAGCTTTCCCTACGGCGAGGGCTGAACTGGAACTGTTTTTCTAAAAGCAAGCCTGATGTTATGGAATGCTTAATATCTGGCACCAGCCAGAAACGTCCCTTTTTGTGTTGTTATCACATATTCTCTTCCTATATATTTAAATGAGTAATCTTTCACTGGTGTTGGGTTGGCTTTGTATATTGCCAAAAAAAATACCAGTTATTCTTCAGAACAGATGGCCTTCAGGAAAGAGTCATCGAATACCTGGGCCTCTTCTGGTTTGTTCTGCACTTTGAGAATCTACTGAACTAGAAGACTGGTTTTTTTAGTCCACTGTCCCACCTTCTGGCAAAAGTTATTCAGTTCCACCAAGTATTTTTAGATCTGCACGCCCTTTCAGCTCACCTTTTTTCCTCTCTCTCTGTCAGATTGGCTTTGATAAGCGGCCCTGACAAAATGAGTATTCCATTTTCTCATGCTTTAGCCTTGACTGACATAACCTTTTTTGTTTTCTTTGGGCTTTAATTGTCCAACTGGTTCTTGATGAATACAGCCAATCACAATTTAGGTCTATATCTGCTAACATGTAGCTCACCACTTGTTCCAAATTCTAGTTTATACTATTATCTCTTGGCTGTGAGTCAGCCTTTAAGTTTAAAAGACTAGGGTTTGTTGGATCCAATTCTGATGGCTTATCAACTTAGAAATGACATTAAAATCTGCATTTCTCATGCTCTCCATGGGACATAAGCCTATGTAGGATTAAAAATTGGATTAAAAATTTTGGGAATGTTAAGAACATTAGTAATTGCATAGCATAACAATAAAATGTACATTGTTCCAGTGCTTCAAGGCTTTAACTGATCAGAAATTATAGGAATAACCTAAAGAAGCTCCAAACATAAACAATGCAATATGCCAAAAGGGATCATTAGCCTGTAATTATTCAGAATCTCTTGTGTGTTCAGAAAAGCCTCCAGAACAGGTAACTATTGGCAGCAGGAAATATGGAAACTGTTCTTGCTTCCTTTTTTATGAGACATATTTATTTAATGATTGCTCTTAGTTTTAACTAAGAAAGGAAAACTTTTGAAACACAGAAGCTGAAGATAAAGTATATGTACAAGAGCTAATTCCCAGTTTTTATTTTCACCCTCTGCTTTGGTGAGACCCCACCTGGAACACTGCATTCAGCCCTGCAGTCCCCAGCACAGGAAGGAAACGGACCTGCTGGAGAGAGCCCAGGCAAGGTCACCAAGATGATCAGAGGGATGGAGCGCCTCTCCTGTGAGGAAAGGATGAGACAATTGCGATCAGCCTGGAGAAAAGAATGCTTTGGGGTGAAATAATTGCAGCCTTCCAGCACCTGAAGGGAGCCTCCAAGAAAGATGGAGAGACTATTTATAAGAGCATGTGGTGACAGGAAAAAGGGAAGTGGCTTTAAACTTAAAAAGACTAGGCTTAGATTTGATATTAAGAAGAAATTCTTTACTGTGAGGGTAGTAAAGCATTGGCACAGGTTTAGCAGACAAGCTGTGGATGCCCTAACCCTGGAAGTTTTCAAGCTGGATGGAGCTCTGAGCAACACGGTCTAGTGGGACCTTTCCAACCCAGGCCATTCTACGGCAAGTTTAACAAATTATTGGCAACCCACTGTACAATTCTGCCTTTTTTATCAAAACACATGCAGGGAACACCTGGGAAGGGCCACAACAATATTACATTAATGTATATAAATGTTTAACACCTAAAACATCTAAGTTACACCGGTGAGCAGCCAGGGCAGAGATGGCCACCTCCTGGCTCCGAGCAGCGCCAGCTCTGGCAGCTGACCGTGCCTGTGCTGAAGCACTGAGGGAGGCTGCCTCCCAACCAGAGACTGCACACAGACCCGACATCGTGGGGAAAGTCTCGTGCCTACAGAAAATACACTCGTGAAAGCAGCAGCAGTAAAAAAAAGGTAACAGAATGAATTAAAACATGGGAGCAGCAAACCAAGAAATACGATGAGAGATGTACTATGAACATTCAAAATAGATAGATTAGTTCGTCCTGTAATAATACAAAGCATGACCATAGATAAATGGGTTACTAGGAAACTGTGTCATAAGGAAAAACAAAGGAGCGGAAATACAAAATTACCTGCACTGCTCAGAATACTGCTTGTAATTTTATAACAGTGAGAGAAAGAGGAAGCGGGAGAAAAGCTGTTTCTTTATGCTTCTTTTTACTCAAGCTATTTGCATGGTGAGTTTTTCATTGTAAGTACTTCAGAACCAAGGTTTGAAGTGTTCACACATAAACTGTTCACACATACTCTTTAATATAACAGATATTTGGATAGAAAGCCCTAAGTGCTAAAAACCCCCTTAAATATCAAGAAGCAGTCACCACCAAAACAAGTGATGTTTTGATAGGCAGAACAGACAGAATTCTTCCACATCTGTGGAAAAATTATGGGCAGAAAAATAAAAAACTCAGTTCAACTGAATGCACTGTGAATACAGCGAAGAAGATAATGAAATTAATTTTCTTATTAGTGAGGATCCTGAGCTGTTGCCAAAAATGTCAGGAATCTTAACACAGAATTCTCACTAATGCAACAAACATTAGAAACTAAGAGTCTAAACAATGCCACACAAAAAGGGCAGCAGGGAAGCTGGCTTCTAAACTTGAGACTACTATTAAAATAAACATTCAGCTTTCCTAGGAAGCGTATTTATTAGCATGCTGTGAAACAGAAAACTGTGTACATATTAATATAAAATGAATATATGTGTACCTGTATTGTAACAGGAAGAATGCCATCTACTGGTACATAAAAATACACACCACTAAGTTAGTAAACAGTTATCATAATAGGCAACAATGTTGTCATTACTATGTTCTACAAACAACAGTGTCCAGTTTCGAACTTTGCCTCACATATTCAGTACACTATATTTCAGCAAATACATATAAGCCATATATCCTACAACATAAGCTTCTACCCATAAAACAGGCAAAGAAGCAAATACAATTGTCTTATTTTACGGTCCTAAGACTTCACGGCAGTCTACCAGTACTTAAAGGGATATTTAAAGTATTATAAGAAAGATGGGGATAGACATGGCCATGCATAGGATACAGATTTGCAAAAGAACTCTACATTTTCAGAAAGGAAAATTTGGCCAAGCCAAAAAAAACCACCTCTAAAAACATAGGGCAAATCTTAGAGGTCTTCCACGCCTATGTTTATGCTATTATGTATATACTGTCTTGCTCTTTTGTATTCGTTTGAGAGATAGTAAAGCACTGAAAAAATAAATCTGGAAAAAAAAAAGACGACAAAAATCTAGGAAAGGATATTCACTTTCTGTTTTACCCCATGTGAAAAGAGATGGGCTGTAACACTCTCATAAGCATGTACGGCCTTCCAACACAATACACTAAAAATAGTATTGGAAATAAATTCCAGAGATATAAACAATTCATAAACATAGCTTATAAACTGAGAGCAAAGAAGAAGGTGTGGCCAAAGGAAACTTGCTTCAGAAAAGCTATTTGCAGCAATTTGATTGCAAGAGTAATGTGCAGTGAAAGGAAGCTGTTTTAGCCACATCACAGAGAAGTCTATCTTAAAACCATACATACTTCACAGTTCCAAAAATCTCTCCTCAGAGAAGGCCAGCTGGAGAAACTAAATAACTTTCTTAGAGACTGGTTTCACCAGGTCATGATTGTTTTTATTAGTGAGAAATCTGTGGCAGCATGTATCTTGGCTTCCTGTGCTATGCTTGGCTTTATAAAAGACCTACATTACCTGGATTCCAACACTAAGGGTCAGAGTCATAAACAAAACAAAATATATACACCATTTTAAGTAGCATCTAATCCTAGAAACACTGCAGTCTACATTGCACACTTAAATTAAACGTCAATGAATTTATTGACGTTTTTTTCTTTTAAAGGACTTACTGACTTGCAAAATACTAGTTTCAGAAATATAGTAATAATGCTTTTCAAGTGGGTAGCTACTCTTCTTGCCATTAAAAACAATACAGCTTTTCTATGACAATGGCAGGAAAGTTAAAAAGTAAGCTAGCATTAGATACATACAACATTAAATACATTTTTTGCAACTTTGAAAATGCAACTTAGTAGCAAGAAACAAAAGCCTTAAGATCAGCCTTCCTATCAATTACCTTAGCCAAAGATGCACGAAAGGCCCCAGTACCCCTCAGGAACTCAGGACAAAAAAAAAAACAAGATGTAATTTCATACGTGTACACAGCAATAAAAGCAAAGGGAAGAAGAGATTCGACACTCACTTGAGCAAATAACGTAATTTTCTAATCAGATACAACTTTGCATTTTGCTTTTTTAAATATAAATCATTATCACAGACAGCAAAAGAAAACCCTCAAGAGTAGCAAAACATTTAGTTTAGGTTCTTCTGTAAAAACAAGCATCATAGTCCTTATTGTATCCCGATTGCTAGTGACTAGAACGACAGTGACGATCAGGAAAGGGAAATAACCCACTTTCTTCAAACGTTTTGTGATGATGCCAACTGGGCAGTAAAAAACTGAGAAGAAATTCTACTAATTATATAAAAAATTTAGTAATACCTCTTCTTTTAATCCCAACTGCCGTATTCTCATGTGGTGCTACACCCACTTCAGGCAATCGGGTAAGTGCCAAATGATAAAAATAGCTAGTAAGGTATGTTTGTGGTCTGAATTCTTCCATGCTCTCTTTCCCTAACCTTAGGTTAACTCTTGACCCATCAAGTCACAATGGCTATTATGGGTGATTGAAACACACAGAATAGGTGGAAAAATTTCTGCAGATTACAGGGCAATTTGAATCAAATACTTGACATGTTAGTTTCAATATAAGACAAAAGTAGCAGTCCCACCTTCATCCATCTCCAACTGTTTGTTCCTGCTTACCTGATACTTTTTCTTGTATCAGTAACATCATCAATTCAGTTACATGAATCAGATGAGTCAAATGTTGTAGATTAAGACAACTGGGTTTTTTTTGATGTCTGTAGTAGACTCTCTGGGTACAACTCTCCCTCACCACTCAACGTCATTAACACATATGTTATTAACATGCATCATTAATTCATGTGTATATGTTATGCTACTAAAAAGCAAAATGGACAAATTTTGCTCTGTTTAGTAACTAACTGCATACTACTATGCCTCTCATATTTCATTACAAAGAATACAAGGAATCAGCAAGGCTATATTAGAAAAGGCAGAGGGGTTTTTTTGTGTCATTTTACTTTGGCATTCAAGCATTGCCACATTTTGAATTAAAAGTATACTAACCTCAGTAAAAGCCTCCTGATAAACATTAAAGACAGGAAAAAAACAAAAGGGTGATTTTACTTAGTATTAAATTGTTCGAATTTTCATGGTAGATGGTACAGCCCACTAAAGAGGTTTATACAGGCACCCACGGCCACCCAAAAGACTGTGAGAACGTATTTCCAAGACTACTGCTTTTAAATCAGTAATAGTTGTTTACTAACATAAAAATGTGCATTGTCATCATCAATTATTTTATAGCAATTTGTACATCCTAGTATTACATGCATACCTAGATAATCTGACATACAAAATAAACTGGTAAGTAAGAAACTATCTACCTAGAGAAATCTAGAAGTATCTTCAGCTTTAGCAGAGCTGTACATAAATACTGATGAGGCTGCTACATTCTCACAAGTTGTGAGGACTAAAAGACTAAAAAAAAAAATATTAACAATTCCATTTGTATTTCCTACCATATTTTTATAAGGACCATATTTTATAAGGAAAAAGGAAGGACACAAAAAGGAAGGTGCAGAACTGCACCTTCAAACTGTTAGTTAGAAATGTAAAATATTAAGCATCAATGTGCTGCAACCTATTTACATGCTGATGTACTTTCTTAATTCAGTGTGGAAATATGTAAAGATGTGCCATGCAAAACCCTAGTTTTGGGATTAAAGTTAGATATTCATTATGCTTTAAGTCACTAAATATGAATCCACACACAAGCACTGCCTCTTCCCTCTCTGACTGTCTTTGAAGAAAGTTGGGATACAACTAAATTCTTCAATGGCAGGAGATTAAACAAAACCAAAAAAGAATTAAAAATACAGAACAAGTATAAGTTGCTTTCAAAACAAACCATGACATTTTTCCAGGTTATTTATTTCATCCTAATTGAAAGGTCCTTTATTTTTAATAGCAACACTTGCTCCCCTTCTGATTTGAGGCTGCTGCTCATTATTCAAGGATACTAGACCTGGTGAATCTAGGAGGTTAGGAGTATCAAAACTATCAAATGTGAAATGCCTCATCCTTCTAAGATTTAAAACGAGACTAGCACTGACTGTGTTATAATTAGAATCATATACTCTTCAACACAATATGTATGCAAGTTGTGTTTGGAGCAGTTTCTTAAATGACAGAATGACTGTGTGTCTATGCTATAGATGTAGCACTTTTAAATCATGAATTTAATTCAAAGCAGTCCTGGGAAGGATTCACTCACTTACCCGTATCCAGCTGTTGGCCTTCAGCTCCACAGCATTCTGTGGCTCACTGCTGTACAGACAACATAAGCACCACATCAGAGTCTTCTGGCTTTCATCTGTAGGGAAAAAAGCAAATAAAGATACACTTAGAGGGAAAAGAAAAACCCAAACAAAATACAGATGGAATTACACACAACAATCCCTATTCATCCACAAAATTGGGGCCCTGAATATCAGCCTCAACTCATGCTGCTTCTATTCATACCTATTCATATCCATATTCAGATTCATACCACACATTTAACGTTAATCACTATATACATCTTGTGTAATCATTTTCTTCAACAGCAGTTTAAAAGGTACCAAAGTGTTCAGAATCTATACAAGTTAGATGATCCTAAGAAACTTGAAGGACCTAGTAAATCATTCACCTAAATAATACCTGAAGCTACCTTCAAGGAACTTTCAACTCAGTATCTAAAAAATATAATTATTTAGAGTTATATTATTAATATAATTAATAATAGACAATAGTCAACAGTCAACAGTAATAAAATAGTTTATTACATTGTGTCCAAAGCTTGCACAACTCAAGTATGCTCACTTACGAAAAACTAAAGTTTGAGAAGTATGAAATCATTCATAACTAGAACATAAAATACCAAGTTCTCTGTAAAAATATAGGAAGAGTCTCCATGCCTCAGGAACATGACATTTCTACAGACAGCAGAATAGCTAAATCATGATGCAAAAAAATCCTATTCTGATTTTCTGTTCAGGATCAGACTGGGTTTTACTTAATTCTAACCCACTGTTTGAAATTAGTTCTCTTCTTTAAGAATCAACTATAAAATGAGCCTAACTCTCACTGCTCAGATGAACAGACATTATACAGAGGAGCTGATTATCTGAAGTAAGCAGCTGAAGAGCCATTTAACTCACTATTATTTCCAACAACTTTATTTTCAATAGGCTTTTTATCCTAATGTTATTTGGCACATATTAAGGTGTTCTACAGTGAATTTAATGCCAGAACTAAACTGTGTGATTGAAATGAAAATTCTGAAAACCAGATGCAGTTCAGATATAATATTAACTTAGTAAGCAATAAGCTTCTTGTTAAAAATAATATAAATGAGTGATACCAGCCGTTTTAGAAATTATATTATGAGACAATTTGATTATCAAGCTGAACAAGTAATTTCTTTTGTTTTCTGTGTATTTGTTATCCAGGATGTAATAAACAGTATTGTTTAGAAGTGTTTTGTTGGGAAAGCCTGAGGAAGAAATAAATGGTCCATTAAGTAATGCCTGTATTTTCACCAGGTGACCAGAGACGTTAACACTGATCTAAACCAGTATTCCTCAATAAATGTCCAACAAGCCTGGAGGCCATTACTGACCTCCCACTGACTAACATATCTGCAGCAGAAATGGGGTTTCCCAAGAATACACTTTTAACCCACCACAGTCCGGGGTATTCTGCCATTGTGTGTTTGGGGACTTATTTTATCATGGATTTTTACAAGGCTAATAATTTCCTATGTTTTGTAATTCTGAAGTTAAAGGACACATCTTGCATACTGCTCGGCAGAAGTTCTTAAGTTCTGATTATATCCAACTGGCATTCAGGTATCAGCACTAATAGACAACTATCACCTTCAAAAGCACCTTCCACCTAAACTCTACTATGACAATATCTGGGAGGCAAAAATAAAGAGTGGTTTATTTCCTAAATGACTAAATCACAGCAAATTCCTTCTTGGAAAATAAAGGTTTTAAGCCTTATTAATTACTATTACTAAATATTGCCTGATTGCAAAGTCTGGCTTTTGACATACCCTTCAATTATATAAATTACACAAAAAAAGGGAAGAAGATACCAACTCCAAACCTCTTATCTTAAACAACATATACATAGTTCAAGTATTTCTTCTTCTGACTCACACAGTTTATAGCATACGTCTACAATACATCAATAAATCATTTTATTTAAATTTTCATTTTCTTTTGACTTAAAAAAATTAAGAAAAGAGGTAAAGAAAATACATGTAACTGCTTAAATAGATTTCTGGATGAGCAGATTTTTTGTTACACATGATGACTTTCTGCATACTATAAAATAATTTGCATGTATTGTTGCCTGTCAGAAATGCAAATCAGTATGATGAAAGCTAAAATGATAAAAACAAAGCCTATATAAGTTGCATTGGCACACTTTGCCAGCGTAATAAATTTACACAGATTAACATAGATAGTTTCAAACTTCATCCCCAGTAAAACCAACTTATACTGGTCTCATAGATGAGCCAAAAGTTTCCAAAAAATAAGGAACTGGTACAACTTCCTAATTCAAAAAAAATTCAGATCTTCCTAATCCAAAAAATTATTTTTTGACCAAAACTGAGGTAGCCTTCCATAGATCTGTGAAAAACAGGAAGAGGGCCCATACAATCCTCTTGCTGGTATACCCCATGACACACTCTGAGGGAAACTCTTGGTTCACTGTTTTCACAGCTGCCCTGGAACAGGGGATGAAAGATGGGAAGATTAAGACAGATCTTAAAATAATGACAGCAGCTGCAAAAGATAATCGTATCAAAAGACCAAACACAGAGCCATAGAAAACCTAGTGGTAGATTTTTTCCTCACAGTTTTCTAGCAACTGTGATCTCCATGAAAAACCAATCATCATGATACCCACTGAAAAGCATTTTCAGGATACAAACAAAGGCATTTGATCTTACTATGGCATGAAAGGCTGCCTAACACCCAAATAACCAATTAGTACATCCACAGAAATAAAATTAAAAACTCAAAGGTGGAAATTACACCTCTAAAAAGGTTACTACCTATTTACAGGACCCCTTTAGGGAGGTTAATGTTGTATTCCAACAAAGGGGATAAAAAATTTCTGTAGGATATTTTAGACAGCTTGGAAGCTGCTTTGGGAAAAAAAAAGGAAAAAAGAAAAACAAAACACCATCCAAAAAAGGGAAAAGAACCCCAATGAAACAAACAAATGAACAAATGAAAGAACTGAAACACCTCAAACCAACCAACCAGTCAAAAGTCCAAACCTTTATGATCATATTGTACTCCTTTCCTGCCGTTCTCACAACAAAAAAATTATAAAAAAGCAGAGACAAAGAACAAAAAGGTATGTTTTTCTCATAACACAATGTAGTCTCAATCATACAAGCACATTCAGTTTATAAATATCCTGCAGCCAGATAGAAGAAAGAAAACCCTAATCTTACAGCCAGAAATATTATTTTTAGAGCTTGTTGTAAAATTTTATTGCAACGTATCAGAAAATGTGGATTAGCTAAAACTGAACCTTCTGTTGAAATGAGTCCATTCCCAAGCTTGCATGCTCACACACATATACTGACATATAGAGCCACCAAAAAATCTCCCAGCATTTATAGTATTAGTTTGGGACATTTGGGCTCAAAACTAAAACCAGAAGTGTTCCATTGAGAAGATAATCACACAGCCCACCAAAACAAACAAAACAAAACTAAAACCAAAAACACAAACAAACAAACAAAACCACAAAAACCAACCAAACAAAACAAAAAACCAAACAAAAAACCAAATGAAGAAACAAACACAAAACCAAAAAACAAACAAACAAAAACCCACCAACCAAACAGAAAAAACACCACCACTGGAATTCCTAACCAAAACTCAATTCCTCATTTATCCCTTGTGGTTCAGGACCACAAGTACAGCCATCTTCTTCAGTCATGCTTCCCTCACATTAGCATTTTAAATAAGGCTAACTTGGTCACCTCCTCCTCAGGAGTGTTTATGAGAAGATTATTTTCCCTCAGAGACTATGCTTCCTGCATGGGGTGGTCAGCCATGTCAGCTTCCAGCACCAACAGACATTCATCTAAGGTGATAGGTATTGTGGTTTGGACACGATGCAAAAGTATAATGTTTTTCCTGCTCCATTTTTTAGTATGAAAGACTGAATTAAACAAAATTAGTTCCTTCTTCTGTGAGGGTGGCCTGGTCTTGACACATGCCTGAATGAGCTATTTAGCCAAATGAGAAATTACATGAAACCCACTTGAGAGTCAGCATCTGCTATAGCCAGCACTATCTTAAAGAATATCTTCAGAACCAGTGCCAAACAAAACAAGAAACTGCTGAATCTAAAGTGCCACCAGTCCAAAGAGTGCTCAGGTGGCTCTAAGAAGAGGAAGTGGTGGGAATATATAAGCAGTCATCTTCAGGTCTACTGATGTCAGAAAATCTTTAAGCATTGAAGTGAAGGATTCCATTTTGAGCAAGTAAAGTTCTCTGGCTTGCTTGCCACTTGGAGACAAAAAAAAAAACCCCTGTGGTTAGACTTCATTGCCAAGCAAACTTCAGAGGTAACAATCAACTTGCAGAAGTGCTTTTGTAGCTTCAGAAAATGCTGAAGGAACACAAAAAAGAGGAAAGAAATAGAGGAAACCAAGAATGTTCTGCTGGGATTTTTGTGAAAAGGACCAAAAGCAGACCCAGATGGCTCTCAACTATGATGAGAAATATAGGTAAAGCTACTTTCCATAACACAATATACTGTCAGCTCAGAAAAACTGATCATCTGAAGACTTGCATATTCCAAAAAAAAAACAGAAGCAAAGTGTACAAACATCAATGATTACCAACATACTCAAAAACTATGATTAAAAGGGAAACCTCTCCACAGTAAAAATACATCTGTAAAGTATGAAAAGACTTTTCAGAAAGCATATATCTGCTGCTCTGCAAAAGTGGTCTACATTTAAACCTATAGTTCCCTCCCAAATTTTCTTTTCAGAGGTGAAATGCTGACATTACACTATGTGTTTTACAGACACAAGTTCATTTTGCTTGTGCTTAGAGCTGTCTAGAAGACAAAAGCCAAAACAAAAGATGTATTGCTGTGCTTGACTTAATAAGCCCTTCTAGCTGAAAAAAAATTTGCCCTTTTCTGTATTTCCCCAAAAGGGAGCATAAAGCAAAGAGACATAATGTTATTTGTTTTTCCTTTTCCTTTGTTAAATTTGTAGTTGTAATAAGAGCAAAATACTGACAAAAAGTTATTTTAAGGGGCTCACAGAAAAGCTCAGAATCAGTTTTCTGCTTAAATGAGATCCCAAATAATTTATCAAAATATTAACGTCTCAGTTCCTGAAAAATGTATCAGAACTGTTGATGACATAGCACAAGGAGTGTCTCCTCCCTCCCAAGTTCTCCTGTGCCAAATTTATTTCTTCTCCTATATTCTCACCTACACACACATTCACCACCAGTAAGAGCATTTCATTTTTTCATATGCCTTTTTCCTATGTTACTACTTTACTGTTTTGATTGAGATTCTATGTGCATTTTCACTAGTTAAGGATGAGATGGGAGAGATGGGGAAAATACATCGTAAGGACTTAATGAAAACAAACACAAGCATAATATAGACTAATTACAAAACACACATATCAGAAAAGTTATTTCTTCTATTTTAGCATATACGAATATTCTGATACATATGGAAAGAAACTTCTGCTGAAAGTAATTTGAAGCACTAGATTTTGTACATTTTGAGACTCCAGCAAAATTTAATCAATACAACAAAAAATGAGAATGGAAATCATGATACACATAAACACTCACTGGGTTTAAAACCTACTGGTCCCAAGCCAAGATTCCAAACTAAACCATAAAATTAATTAGATCCAAGTGAATTTAACATTTCTGAAAGCCATATATTTTAAATAACACGGATAACCTTTTCATCTTAAAATTTTACTTCAGTGAAAAAGAATGCTGTGTTTTTATGGAAAAAAAATCACAGTATGTAACGACTCATATTTTCCTAATTTCTACAGAATAAAGTTTATGGAACTGCTGCAGAAATATCTTTACACATTCTTACCATATCCTATAACAAAAGGATTCCAACAGAGCCTTCCTAGAAGCTGTCCAATTAAAGGGAACTGCTGGATTGCTACAGTGGAACCCTGCTAAAACATAAAAAAACCCAAAAAGATAGTAAATGTGCTGCACATCAAAAGTAGGTGAAGAGAACTGTTAATGATACACATTGTTGTAAATTACAATCCCAGTGATTTTACTGTGAAATGCTCTGAAAGCAAAACACCTGCAGGCATGTGAATTTTCTATAATGTCATCATGCAAGTAGGTTAAAACTTATGTAATTTCCTTACCTAATACTTAATTATGTTAGAAAATTTGTTCATTTGCCTCACACCCAGCAAGCAGATCAGTACTAGTAACTGGCAAGTATACTATCTCATTGTATCAAAAGCTTAATTAACACACATTTTTCTTGATCATCATTGTTATAATACACTGTCTCACAGCTTCTGAAGAAATTAAGAACCTACTATGGCATAAAATTATCTTTGTTACTTTTGTTTGCTTTCTTTAAATTAAATTATTTAATGACTAGCCAGTAACAAACTGACATTTAACTTCTAACCAAATAGAAAGCTGTTTCACTGTAAAAGTAATAGACAATGTAGTTTATATATAATCCTGTGTAATCAGTCTTATTTTTCCATTTTTGTTGCTTTACTATCTAATAAATGAAGGCTTTGAAAAATAGTGCTGTGCTGAGATAACATGCAAGTAAAATGGGTTGATAACCATCCCCTGCTACTACAATAAATTCCTTGCATTGTCTCATGTTTGGGGCTAGGCCAAGACTTTCTGGGGCCATATTCACAAAATCCATTTCAGGCCATGCCTTGGATTACATGAAGTAGCAACATTTTTTTTTTCCCCCTTAAGGAAAAAGAAATACAAATATAGGAAGAAACTCAACGCCCCAAAAACTTTTTACTTAAAATTTTACATTTTAAGGCAGTTCAGAAACAAACCTCACTCTGTAGTCTACAGGTAAGAATATTTAATACGGCTTCCATAAGGAGCAAGCCTTACGCCATAATGCAGTATTTCTAAAGCTAATTACACTGAATATATACAATGAAAAGGCAGTATTAGCAACATATTAAAAAAAATACCACCAACTGAACACGAACAACTACTTTTACTCAACTGAGTGCAGACAATAACTAAATTAATCAATAGAACAGGCAGCAGCTTATGCCAGTGATCTGACCATGCTGCTAGAAATTCACTGTGTGTGCCCTAACACTGGGGTTAACGTGTCAGCAGACACTCTAAGATTTAAAGGATCAGTCACAGTTTTGCATGTTAAGGCCTTTAAATTATCCAATTTATGACCTGACAACCAGAATCAAATTCTTGTTTACTTAAAGAGTTTTTTTAAGAGGCTAGAACATTGGCTGGGAAATTTCACGTGACATCAACCAATCAAGAAGAAAAAGCCCCTTTCACAATAAATCAGGCAAACAAGAAGCACACTCCTGTTTGCATTACCTGTGACTTTCCCCAGTTTGCCCCTCTGATCCAGCAGTACCTTAGGTCAACAAGACAAACGTTTTTGCTACTGTTAGCTTCTGGTTTTGTCAAAACATGGTGCAGATTGTTTCGGAGGACCTCTGCAAAACAGGTCACTCTTCCTTCTAAAGTCACTTACCAAATGTTTTATTGTTTCATAAAGCTGATGCAGAAATTCCTGGAGCTGGGGCAAGTGAAGGCACACATCTTTCTGGGATTCCAACGTAGTGGCTTGATCCCACTCAATAGCTTTATCCAACCAATATTCAAAGTTCAGTTTGGGCACTGTAGTGTTCTGAGCCATTCCACAATCCTGAAAAAAATACGTTTAATCTACATCAGGCAGCACTGAACACTGGCTTCAAACCAAGAATGAATATACAAATATCTGCTACCTTTTTTGCGTGCACATGAGAACAGGGTGCAGGGAGTGTCTGTGTCTAATCTCATAAGGCTGGCAATTTTATTTGTAATATTAAGAAGTTAAACTAATAACCCCATCATGACAAAGTAGCAAAGGGGACACAGTAATCAGTAAATTGTCTCAGAATAAATGTAACACCCAGATGTGTTTCAACCTTTTCTTATCTAAATTTGTCATCACCAATATTTCACTCAGAATTTTATCTGAGCGTGCATTTGTTTCAAATGCTATGCATGATGAAAAACTAAAAATGCTTGTTCCAAGATAAATGAAAGTATTAAAATAAGACTCAATCAAAACAAACAGCACTAGGAGGCCTTCACTCATTGTAATTTCTATATTTGATCATTAGCTTTATGTGAAAAAAGAGTATTCCCCTTAATAGAAACTAATAAATGTAATATTTCAGTTCTGCTTCTCCTTGTATACCATACAAATAAGAGGGAAACAATATAACCATATGCAACTTTACATATAACCCAGTTCTGAATGAAAGCTGTACCATAACTGATCTACATCCTATGGCACACTCCACTCTAAAAAATCAGTCTTTGCAGGATAAACACTATCACAAAGCCAGAACATTAAAACCTAACCAAACTGCCCCAAAAAACAGCATACACTTTCTTCTGCTTTACTATTGTAGTTTTCTTTGACAGAAGGACAGAGAATAGCACAGCAGGTAGTACAACAACCTTTAAATCTCTCTGAAAGAAATATCTCTTAGGCTGAAAGACCAAACGAGCTCTTGCAGCCTTTCAATCATTGTTCTTTCTGCCAAAACTGTAAAGACAACTGTCAATTAACAGAATGTGGTAGCACTTGTCAGAAATGAATTGCTGCCCACTTGGAAACAAATTCAGACACTCAGAGATGCCACAGAAATGAATGAATATGTATCTTTGCAAGCTATAAACCAAAAAAATAAACCAGAACCTCCACAGCAGTCCTGCAAACCAAGCTTGCTTTATACAACTAACCCTTACAAACACAGGATTTGTACAGCATGCTAATCTGAGCCAGATAAAAATTTGAAGATAATTAATAAATTAAATTCCAATGATAAATAAATAAATAAATAAACCCTAGTAAATCACAACTATCATTTGAGTTTGGATCCTGTCCAGGAAAAAAAAAAAAAAAAAGAAAGAAAAAAAAATTTGAGGTTAAGCTGTTGGATTGCTAGTGTTCAATGTGTATTTGCCCCAAATTTTTTCAAAGACAAATAAGCAAAGCCACTGCCCTTGTGTTCTTTACTACACTCCCATTTCTATTTGCAAGTGTTGCTGTCAGCAGAGCTCTTAAGGGATCTGTGCAGTGCCAAGATCTTACCGACCTTCTCTGAGTATCAAAACACGCTATGAGACCCTCCATCACAGTAGCTGGCTGAAGCGACAGGGGTCCCACTGGCAATCAGCCATCAAACACTTTTATCACCACAGCGATGTAAGAAAGACTTTCAGAACAAGTTGAAGCCAGGAAGTGAACTAACACATTTGATTAAATTAATGAGCATACTTGATGTTCCCAGACAAGATCAATCCTACCAAATAACTGAAAAATAAATCCCCTTATAAAATGGCTCCTAAAACTTTTAGGAAAGGACATAAAAAGGAAGAAAAAAACAATCCAAAAACAAGGAAGCACAAAAATTCCAGCATTTTGGGGCCAATCATGGATTAAGTATTAATTGAAAATCCAAGTAAAGCAAATCAAGCAGGCTAATCTAATATAGTAAGTACCTATTTCTACTACTTCAGTATGCAGAATGGCACAGCCATCACTCTTCTTTGTCCAGAAGTTCGAGATCCCAGCTCTCCAATAAGGAAGATGTTTTATCTCCCCGGTTATTACAGCTAAATAAACTGGATTGTATATTCATTTTTTTTTCCTAAGTACTGCTACTATTAAAAAAAAGCAAAAATAAAGGAAAAACCAAACAAACAACAGCACAAATCATAAGTAAAAGAAATCTTAGAAGTGTAGCTCTCCTCTATGCTGATAATTGCACGTGTGCATTTTTTACTGTTTCTGGTAGCTAATTCCCTTAAAATATCTGAATATTTTGGAGCTGAGAAAAGTATTCTCTCATCAACAGACTTGAAATAATCATACACAAGACAAAGCAGCTCTATGTTCGGTGCTATTCAAAACCCTCACCTTGTTGCATGAAAGCACAAACAAAGGACCTGGACCAAAACAACTCCAACTATACAATCTAGGGTTCAGAACCCATTCTCAGAAGAATCAGTTCTGGCCTTGATCCTTTTGCACAATTTTCTGATGAATATGAAACACCATTCTGTTTCTAAAGCAGAGTTCAGAAATTTTAGCTGCAGTTTAATGCTCAATTCATTGATACATTCATGGGCAAAAAATAGAGGAGTCAGTTTTATATGTACTTCCAAAGTGGATTAAAGGACAAATATATGTGTTTTTCTGTGCAATTTATTTCCTGAAACTGCTAAAAATTCTAATATATCAGCAATAAGGAACAAATGATCCCTATGATTAAGAGAAGATGTAATCTTCAGTGCATGTTTGGAACAAACCATTTAGAGTGACATATAAAGACCTTTGCACTTTTTTTGGGGGTGGGGGGGAGGAGGAAGGGTTGTTACTTCTGTGAAGCTTTAGACAAGAACTATTTTTGTAGATTCAATGGCAACAGAATCCCTTACAGCAACTATTACACAGTGACAGAATCCTCTGAGTTGGACGGGACCCATGAGGATCATCACGTCCAACTTTTAAGGGAATGGTCTATGTGGGAATGGAACCCACAACCTTAGCATTATCAATACCATACTCCACTGAAGTCATCTCAGGGTTGAATGCAGATTTTCAAGAATTAAAATCACAAAAAATGCTAAAGGCATTGCTGCTCTCTGTTTTGGAATACCACCAATTCACATTTTTTATAAAATTATGCTGAGATCACCAGAAGAATACAATAAAGTGGCATTTCTAGGAACTGCTGCACTACTCATATAGGCCACTGGCCCTTGTTTAGCATTTACTATGTGCTTCAATTTATCCTTGATCAAGACTGTGCTTAATTTAATGTACATTAAGATCTTCAGCATCACAACACTACATATGCCACGCTATTTCCAATAGTGATCTGTCTCCAATAGCACTATTTTTAAGCTGTACTTGTTTGTTTTCTCTGGAAGTTTCCAATTAAATAAAAAAGTTTTCCAATCAATTTTATTGATCATTTACTTAAACTATAGCAGCTCATCTTGAAAAGAGCGATTAATATACCTTACTCTTGTCTTCACCCCAACATTACTGGAAAACACACAGTAAAGTTACTGTGTATGTATAAATACTGTGAATGTGTAAATAACCTGATTAAAAAAGCAAACATACCCAAACATACCAGAGATACAGATTTAATCTCAAAAACCATCAGAGGATATAGGAGATGGTTTATTAGCCAGAGAAATAGAAAACCGTTAGGTTATCAAAAGTAATTTAAATGTTCAGATGCCAGTATTATATAGAACATATTAGAAGAGCTACAGTAGCCATAGATAATAAATACTTGATTAATAATTTGACTTAAAATACTGACAAGTATATTTCTAAAGCCTCTTTCAGGTTAATTTCCATTCTTGTCAGTTAGTAAGGACTCTTTTCATTTTAGCTGCCAAAAATCAAAAACTGATTCTCATTTATGACTGTGTTCTCTACAACATAGCAAATTCAGAAGCCAGATTTATTGTGAATCATCTTGCAGTATCTTTTACTTCCAGAAAGAATGAGAAAGTCTTTAGTTCTCTTCTCTGAGAACTTCCAGTCAAACCCTTTTGGCCTCATACTTGGAAGCACATGGAGCCTTGGGGAGCTCTGGTATGAGGGTACTCGTTATACCTTTCACAAGTTAATGGCAGCATTTCTAACAAAGAATTTTATTCTGTCAAGTGAGTTATCTGGATAGTGTCTGAAACATACCACTTTAGTCACTAACTTTTGTTACCAGATCTTGAGGCAAAGTCCCCAAATCTGGCTTTAGTAGGTTCACAACAATTACAATTAAACTTTTATGACTTTATTTCTCTTTAATCTTGTAAATTCAGCTGCTAAATTTAAATAAAGCTTTTCAAGTAGAAGGGTCTTTGAGGTATGTTAAGGTACAATATTGCCTTCTGTCACAGCATTCCAAATAAACATGACTTAAACTTACATTCAAGGCATAAAGCTCTCACTTTGCCTTGAATCAATGATAAGTAGCGCTATGCTCCTAATACTTACAAAAGCAGTAGGACAGTCCTTTGTGTATATTTATTACTCTAACAGATATTAGGAGACTAATATTACCAACTAGGAGAGTAGATATTAGGTAAGCACTTCAGTATATTACATAATCAAGATACCATCATTTTGACTCCTTAATCACACTTAACTCAATTGTGACACACCACAGTTGATACAAAAATATAACAAAAGACTATTAGCTTTTTCAGTGTTTCAAAGACTACGATAATCATGTCACAAATTTACTACCTAATGGATATTCTGAGGTTATGCCAAGAGGAAATAAAAAGCAGCAATTATCCTGCACACTGCTATTATTTTGTCATTTATTACTTCTCTACATAAAATACCTATTTCGTTACCTTGTTCCCAAGTATGTTTTTCATCTTCACCTTGACAAGTCTCCTTCTGCTTGCCAAGAACAAAAGAAAATTTAATATATACTTAGATAGGAGGTAAGAGCAAAGATAATTTATTTCCTACTTTAAAGAAAATCTGCTACCAACCCCCCCAAAATAAATTTTAAAAATAATTTATTAGGAAAAAAGCAATTTTTTTTTCAAAACTTCAGAAAGGCCAAAGAGTAGTAAAGACCATGTGAAAATTAAAAACATAGTTTATTTATTCCTGTCATCTTATTTTCCAGTATACCTTGTTGAGAAATTAGCTTCACAGGCTGGTTTATAGGTTGGTATTAAGTCTAATCTACACACACTGGCAGTCCAGCAGTCAAGAATAATCGAGAGAATAACTTCCATCTTCATTTTAGACTGGTGTGTTTACAAGCAGCATTGATTAATGTTCATTTTGTATTTAGTAACTTTTCACATAAAAACAAGTTTGCCTATTTTTCTTTGTGCCTACATGCACAGATATTTTACAGCAAGAAAAAACAACTATCATAGAAAACTGCCTGTCTACATTTACATTTTCCAAATTAAAACAAATTGCATGCTACTATATCTTTCCATGGAAATAAAATCAAAGACACAATTTCACCAAAACAATGGAATCAATACTGGCTAAGCAACCTGTGAAATCTGGCAAACTAAATAGCTGTCAATCAGATGGCTGACATTGTTATTCAATGTTTAAACTAAAAACTCTCCTGGAGAAAGTAATTAACTCTTCCATTTTGCTGCTCTATATTTGTTTCTTCTATTTACTCTGACAATTGGTAATTTAACAGAGTTGCCTTCTGAATTACATTATCAGGTCTCACAGGAAAAAGAGCTCAGTTTTCATCTTTAAGCAACTGTGGCCCCTAGCAGGGCTAATTTTGTGGACAGCATACATATTAAATCTCTTGCAAAGGTTTCATCTGTGTATCATTGCAAACCGCAAAATTATATTTCCAGTTGCATTCTGTTGCTCCGCAGGTCTAGAAAACAAGGAAGCAAACTTTGCTGGGATTTATACAAGGTCTCCCTTTCTCAGACACTCTGAAAACATTACATCTCCCTCTCCCTACAAAAGGACTCTGATCATGATAAAGCTTTTCTCAGCCAGAGGGGTGGTTGGGCATTGGAACAGGCTCCCCAGGAAAGTGGTCACAGCACCAGCTTGATAGAGTTCAAGAACGTTTGGACAACGCTCTCAGCACATGGTGTGACTCTTGGGGTATCATGTGCAGGGCCAGGAGCTGGACTCCATGATCCTTGTGGGTCCAGAACTCAGCATGTTCTGTGATTTCCATTAATCAGACTTCATGATCCCAAAAATATTTGTCTCACACAAATTTCTGGTTCCAATACCTTATCCTATAGCAGCAGATCTTCCCTCTAACTTATCCCATTTCAAGAGGTTTGAAAATAAAGAATAAAACCCTCTTTAATGGGAAAAGCAGAAATAATATCTCAGCATATCCATTTAACTCTTCTGCGCACAGGAACAGTGAAAGCAGGAGTGATATCACTGAATTTTACATGTTGTTACCTTTCCATAGCAAATCTTAACAGGGCAAGAAGGCAATCAACTATACTTTCAAACACAAAATATATAATTGCCAGCCCACACAATGGATTTTTAGGAACAAATTGAATAAAAAATCTGATCACAATCCCCTGGAAGCCACTACTGCAAGGAACATAACAAAGAAGTTACTAATACTCCAACACCACTAGTACTTTTTGTTTAAAAGTTAAATTGAGGAGGAGAAAACAGGCAATAAAATAAAGTACCTTTACATCTCTGGCAGAAGACTCTATGCAGTTCGGCAAAGTACCAAAACATACAATGTCCTAGTTTAAAAGAATTTCAATGTCAGCAGGAGCCACAACAAAGTCCAGCAAGACCTACATAAAGCTGTCCATACCAGAAGACAGGGAATCAGATGGATGTGCAAAATTGAAATTTGTTTCAAGGCAATTAGGCAAATCCCAGATCTGACCAGTGCACACTGATGTTAAGCAGACAACAAAACCTTCCAGGACAAAAGCCAGACTTGAAAGAAATAGGGGGCTGCTAGCTCACCCTTTAACTCCTTGCTTGCTCTTCCATATGTGGATTGTTTTCCTCTTATCAGTGATCTACCACAGAAGTAACAACAATATACCTCAAAATACAGCAGAAGCTAAAATTTACATGAAAATGTAAAATGCATGGTGAACAGAAGCACAAACAAGCAAACACCTTCACAGTTTTCTAGAAATGGAGCTGGGGCGGGGGTTGGGGGAAGGGGGTGTGAAGCACATCTCCTTTCAGTCTATTTCGTATTCCATTTCCTACGTTTACGTATTTGGTCTCGCAATCTAAATATACACCTTACAAGACTATTTGGTAAGACTCAGGTCACTGGAACATGGCAATCTCTCCTAGTGCTTGAGGAATAAAGTTTCTGGGGGGATAGCTCTAACGAAAATTAATGTTCAAATATCCTTGGATTTAGTTTGTTGGACAGGACCTTTTAATTCAATCCAGCTCATTTTCAGCTCACTTCTGTGACAACAACGGAAACAAAGATGACACACGGGAAACTGCAGCTAAAACAACTATGCAAAGAATAAAGGCAACTCTGCAAAGAGGCATTAGGTCTGACTGAACCTCCAAACTACAGAAGGCAGAACTGTATCTGGTATCTGGCCATACAAAAATATTTTTACAGCACTTTGCAGAAAGTCCAATTATTGCTAACACCACTTTAGTTTCACTACCAGTTACAGTAACATCACACATCAATTGTGTATGCGTTGCTGATAACAGCAGCCTAAATACTACGTAAGTTACATCTTATTTTGTGGGTTACAAGAAAAGGAATTAAATGCTCGTTCTGTTTACATCAATGGCAAAATTTTTTTTCGTCTCAATGAAGCTTAAATTTCACATTAAGCTTTCATGACAGTGAGAAACTCATCCACATAAGAGCTTACCAAGTAACTACATTAGAAAAATTAGACCTTTTAGCAATAATGGTAAATTCTTGCTGGATAAAATCTATTGTTTGCACCCATTCTCCTACACCAAATCTGCCAGCTAATGCATCACTCCCTATGTTGTGCGTTACCTGACACAATATAGTTATCTGACTACAGTTTTCATTGCCCAATTCTAGCAAATATGCTCTCACAAAGCTTCACGTAAGCCAAAGCAAAGTGAATGAAACATAGTTACCTAGACAATGAGCAATTTTTGTACCGAATATAAATTCTACCTTTTCAGTTAAACTTTTGCATGTGGTTACCACTGTCTCTCATAGCTTAAAACCAGTTTTAGAGACTTTGTACAGATTTTTTGTCTGTCATTTCAGACATCTGAAAGACTTTCTTCGATTTCTTCTCTACAGAACAACACTGCAGAAAAAAAATTATCTGGGGCTGCTGGTCGGCAGCAGCTCAGGGTGAGCCAGCAGTGTGTGCCCGGGCAGCCAGGAGGGCAAACCCCA